>CAOLHI010000067.1:600000-1035430 GCA_948474755.1 Ctenosaura bakeri | reverse complement strand
TTCCTATATTTGTGTTCTGGTAATGAATTTTCACAGAACAAGCCCTTAATCCAGTCAAGTGAGTGTTTTATCAGTAGCTATACTTTGGGGTGTTTCTTTTCTTTTTTTAAATTTCTACCAGTCAGTAAATGAGAATTGCTTTGTGCTATCTGAACCTGGAACTACCTCAGTTGTGGGCTGTGGGTTTGTTTTTCCCCCCTTCATTTTCCTATCACAGCCAAATTCAGGTTGGGCCATTATCTGCTACTACAAGATTAACTCTCCTTCCAGAATCATAGAGCTGGAAGAGACCCAAGGCCCATCCAGTTCAAACCCCGGCCATCCAGGAATAAACAACCAAAGCACTCCTGACAGATGGTCATCTAGCCTCTGTTTAAAAATCTCCAAAGAAGGAGACTCTACCACACTCTCAGGCACCAGATTCTATTGGCAAACTGATCTTACCATCAGAAAATTCTTCCTAATGCTTAGGTGCAATCTCTTTTACTGTAGCTTGAATCCATTGCTCTGTGACCTAGTCTCTGGAGCAGCAGAAAACAAGCTTGCTCCATCTTCCCTATGACATCCCTTCAAATATGTAAACATGGCTATCATGTTACCTCTTAACTTTTTCTTTTTCAGGCTTAACATACCCATCTCCCTAATTCATTCCTCATCATGTTATCTCACTGGTAAACCCTATCCCAGGGTCTACAATTTTGATATTAAAATATGATTCAATGTGCCTGAGAGGTCACCCGGATGGGCACATAGGCAGCAATGGTCAAAGATCGAAAACCAGGTCAGGCCAGTAAAATCCCCAGTCACGTAGCCCCAGGAGACCTCAAGCTGTGCAAACCCACAATAAACAAAGGGTCCTCGGCCCCTGAGAAGCCAACTTGAGGGAATTATCTTGTTTACCGCAAGTTGAGCAAATATTCCATCAGGCGAGGACCATTTACATGAAGTCACACCACAAACTAACACAGCCGAAGATCCTGAGACTTTGGCAACACCTTGCAATCCCATCACACAAAAGAAATTACCACGGTGGAGCTTCATTATTGCTCCAACACCCATTGTTCTCCCCAGGAAAGGATTAGTCCACCAGGTACTTTTTCCCCTACAAATAGTCCCAGTTTTTGAGTGGTTCTTTGGATCACTCCCGGTCATCCCAGCAGACCGTTTCTCCGTCCGTTGAGTGATCCCCTCAGCCCTCTCCGTGCTGCCACTTCTCCACTGTCTTCCCGGACCCAGGACTTCAGGAAAAGGTGCAGTATTACCCCAACTGTACCCCTCCAATACTCCCCTATCCAATTTCCTCTCCTTTGTTTCTTAATAGCTCTTGGGTGCGTGTGTGTGTGATTGCGTTGGTATGTGACACTTGCATTCAATAAAATCATTTATTGGACATTCTTGTTTGGTTTTTGGCCTGGTCTGACCCCATAAAAACTGGGTAAAAGACCCTGCTAGGTTACCCTGCCTCTCTCATGGCTATTGCTTGTGCTCTGGCTAGTTTCCATTCCCCATCAGGTAGAACACATTGAGATGTCCCCCAGAAAGAAAATCCTTTTATAAAAAATATAATAGAAATATGGAAAAAAAATAAAAGAAAATTATTACCGAATATATCAATATTAACTCCGATAGTGATGATGGATAAATTTCCAATAAATTTAAGAGAAATAATAGAGAAAGAAATAAAAAAACAAAAAATTTATAGATTAAAAGAATGGATGAAAATAATGATAAATAAAGATAGAATGAAAGAGAGATTGCAGGAAACTAAAATATCCTGGTTAAATTATATACAATTAGAGCAATGGACAAAGAGTATGAAAAGATATGTTAAGGATTTTAAAGAATATACTAAATTTGAACAAATTATTATTCAAAGAGAAAATATGCAAGAAAATGAAATACTAAAAGGTATTACAAGTGAAATATATAAAATATTAGCAAAAGAACAAGAAGAGGATTTTCTTAGAAAAATGTGGGAGGAAGAGATAGTACAAAATATAGATATACAAGAATGGAGAAAAATTTGGAAACAACGTCATTTAAAAAAATTATCAATAAGAATAAAAGAGAATTATTATAAATTAGTGTGGAAATGGTACTTGACTCCAGTGAAATTAAATCAAATAGATGAGAAATATTCAAGATTATGTTGGAGAGGATGTCAAGAAATTGGTACATATATGCATATGTGGTGGAATTGCAATAAGATAATGGAGTTTTGGCAAAAGGTTTTTAAAGAGATAAAAGAGATTATAGGAGCAGATATACCAGTATGTCCAAATATTGCATTGTTGTCTATATATGATAAGGTTGAGTGTACTCAAGTAAAGAAAGAATTAATAACAAATTTGTTAACTGCAGCGAGATTAATAATAGCAAAAAAATGGAAAGCAAATGAAAAATTTCAAATAGAGGAATGGTATAACGAAGTGTGGAAAATTGCAATTAATGATAAACTAACATGTAGAATTAGGTTTATGAAAGGTTTGGTTAAAGGGAATGATTTTGAAGAAATTTGGAAAATATTTTTGGATAAAGTTCTGAAAAGAGATAGTAATACTACCCTGCCAAAAGAAGAATGGCAATTTTGGAAAGTGGATTAAATAAAAAGTTGGCTCTGGGGGGTGGGTATTTTTTAGTTTTAGTTTTGTTTTTCTTTTATGTTGTATATTTTGTAATTCTTAGTAGGTGTGTGTGTCAAACTTGTGATTTATAGATTTAAATGGATAAGTGATGTTAATGTTTTTTTAAAAAAAAAAGTTAAAAGAATTAACAATAGAAATAGATTAAAGGGGATGTGAAAAATATTGAATTAAATGTGAAATTATAACAGTTGAATAGATTTATAAATTTAAGGGTAAAGGTGCAAAATAACAATGAAAGTTAGTATTGCTTAAGAGAAGAGAAAAAAAGAAAAAGAAAAAAAATTTTTTTTAATTCACTATTATGTATATCACATGGTGTTTAATTTTTTTTTCTTGTTTTGTATTTGTGATTCAGTTATATAAATAAAAAAAAAAATTTAAAAAAAAAAAAGAGATGTCCCCCAAGGGACCCCAGAAATCAGGGTAACAATAAGACATACTTTCTCATGGTTTCTCATTTTCTTTTCATTTGGTTGTGCCTTTTGTAGGAAATTTGCCTTATGGCAGACTATTGATAACTGGATAACTACAAATGTTGACAAAATCCTGTATTAGAGGTGTAGCTACAATATTGTAGCTACTTTCCATCTCCTATCCAACTGCTGAAAGTCACCAAAAGCCAGTCAACCATCCTGAGTGACACATTTCTGTTGTGCTATTGAGTGGGACATTGCAAGATGATGTGACCAGTCTGAGCAATTATTTCTGGGGGGGACTATGCGTGTGTGAGAGAGGGAGCGCATGAGAGACAGAGGAAGGGGAAATAAATGTGCATTTGTATCTGTGTATCAAAGTTTCTGTGTATCAGTGTGTGAGAGTGGAAAAGAGTGTGCATGTGAGAGAGAGAAAAGCATATGACAGGGCATTTTTGTTTAAGGACATGACAAATTGCTGTGTGTGAGACAGAAAGGAGAGGTGTGTGTCTAGGTATGTGTGAGAAAGGAGAATCTGCCTCTAAAGAACAATATTTTATTTACATCAACAATGCAAACCTACATGTAATACTCAGAAGGAAGTCCCAGGAGAACTTCCAAGTGCGTGTGTACAGCATTGCTGCCTTAAGAATTACATCCTAAAAAGCCATGGGAATGCATCGCTTTCTTTATGATCATCATGTTTTGTTTTTTCTAACCATTACCTATTTTAACTAATTTCATTTCATTCATTTGCTGGAGCTAAAGGGGTTGTCCATGATTTCCCCCCTTCCATCTGACCCAACGTATTTTTACCCTAATAATAATAATAATCCAGTGATGCAAGGAAGTCTGTGGAACTTAGCTCAAGGCGACAGGGGGAAGCTGGGAATTGAACCTGATATAAAATGAGCATTGGGCAGACAGGGTGGGTGAATGTGAACAAAATTGCTCAAGCAGTAATTGCAAATCTGAAAGACAGCTGTAATTTTGAACAGGTTCCAATATTTTCACCTTACAGTAGTGTATTATATCATATTATTGTTAATTATGGTATACACACAGTAAGAGAAAATATACTTACAGATATGAGATTTTTCTCTTTTCAGCTTTTCCTAATTCAATTGTTGTTGTGTGGCTTCAAGGTTTAGTCACAGGGGCTTTGCCTTTACCTTCCGCTTCCTCTGCAGCTGAGAGAGTGTGAATTCCTCAAGGTTACTCACTGGGTTTCCACGGCTGAGTGGAAATTAGAACCCTGATCTCCAGAGTTGTAGCCCAAAACTCAAACCACAACATCACACTGGCTCTCCATAAACTCATTATAAAAATCCAAAGATTTCTCTTCTTAAAATACTGCATTTTTGTGTATTCTTCCTCATGGATAACTTAACCACTTGACCACACTCTCAACTATGCCTTCATGTTGCATGGCCACACCTTTTCAACCACACTCACATGTTACTCTAACATAGAATCATAGAATCATAGAAACACAGAGTTGGAAGAGACCACAATGGCCATCCAGTCCAACCCCCTGCCATGCAGGAACACCCATCAAAGCAGTCCCAACAGATGGCCATCCAGCTTCTGCTTCAAAACCTCCAAAGAAGGAGACTCCACTACGCTCCCAGGCAGCATATTCCACTGCTGGACAGCTCTGACCATCAGGAAGTTCTTCCTGAGGTCCAGGTGGAATCTCCTTTCCTGTACTTTGAATCCACTGCTCCCTATCCTAGTCTCTGGAGCAGCAGAAAACAAGCCCACTCCCTCATCAACATGACATCCCTTCAAATATTTAAACATGGCTATCATGTCCCCTCTTAACCTTCTCGTCTGCAGACTGAACATACCAGCTCTAAGCTGCTTCTCATAGGGCATGGCTTCCAGACCCTTCACCATTTTGGTCAACCTCCTCTGGACACATTCCAGCTTGTTGATATCCTTCTTGAATTGAGGTGCTCAGAACTAGACACAGAATTCCAAATAAGGTCTAACCAATGCAGAATAGAGTGGTACCACTTCCTCCCTCGATCTAGACACCATACTCCTACTGATGCAACCAAGAATCGCGTTGGCTTTCTTGGCTGCCGCATCACACTGGTGATTCATGTTCAGCTTGTGATCTACCAAGACTCCTGGGTCCCTTTCACACGTACTGTTATCCATCCACGTGTCCTCCATCCTGTATTTGTGCATTCCATTTTTTTCTGCCTTAGGACCTTAAATTTGTCTCTGTTGAAATTTGTTTTGTTAGCTTTAGCCCAGCTCTCCTATCTGTCAAGGTCATTTTGAATTTTGATCCTGTCCTCTGGCATATTAGCAACCCCTCCCAATTTGCTGTCATCTGCAAATTTGATCAGCATGCCCTCCACTCCTTCATCCATGTCATTGATGAAGATATTGAACAGCACTGGACCCAGGACAGAACCCTGTGGCACCCCACTAGTCACTTCTCTCCAGGATCCTTACAAATTCACGTGTCTCTGTGTTCATCTGTGATGCAGTGGAAGGTTATGTGGCTCTGCTCTGTCCACAGTGGACAGAGAGGCAATACACCATTAAGGTTCATCAGAGATTCAGTACCTTTGAATTGAACACTTCCTCTTTGGAAGTCCCACTCATTACACCATTTCCTGTTGACAAAGCGACAGCATTGGTGGTGATGAATAACAGCTATTTCCTATTCTGTATCAGTTATCTGAACAGCCTCTCAGAACTGCCCCAACGTCAGTATGTTTTTCTGTAAGGAGAGGAAAGAGGACAGCTTTAATTACATGTTTCCCATCTTTTATTTACTATCAAGATTTATATTCAACTTGCTAATATTTATTTATTTGATTTATATCCTGCTTTCCTCTACGTGTGGAACGCAAAGCAACTAAAAAATATAAAATATTTATATTTAATGTTTAAATATTTAAAATAAGCTATAAAATATCCTGACTGGATAACATCATCTGTGGCGAGTGATTGTTCATCATCCAGTCACACTCTCCAGAGTAATTCTGTTGCAAATGTTTTTTAAATGCTAGCAAGACATTTGTGTGTATGTGTGTGTGTGTATACAAATACACACACACAAATATCTATCTATCTATCTATCTATCTATCTATCTATCTATCTATCTATCTATCTAGTGTGTGTGTGTGTGTGTCTGTATGCATCAGAGTGGGGAGAACAGAGATGTGACCAAGAAGTCTGTTTCTGTGGATGTCCTCCTTTCTTCATCTTTCTCTTCAGGATGTACCACTTGCGTGTGTGTGCATTCGTAGCATGGATGTTGCAGAGGAAGAAACCACAGATTCTGTGCATTTTTTAAAATGTGTGCATTTTTCAAATGGAACGCATTGTTTGTATGGATCCCACACACAGAGATTAAAGTGGGTTCAAGTTCATGTTTTAAAATATTTATGCTTTTTCTGTAAGTATTTTTAAATTACGTACATTTCATGAGGCAACTGAAGTCCTGAACTATGTGAATTTCTGAATCCATGCACCTCCATTTACAGAAAGGGAAAATGTGTCCTCCCTCCCAAATTATCTCTGGATGTTTCTAGAGAGCAACTTTCATCAGATGTAGCCAACTATTTGTGAAGGACTATATGAGTTGCAATTCAAAAACACTGAGAAGTCTGCACATTTGCTTTGCCTGTTACAAAACAGGCATGGATACACTGCTCTCAAAACTAATTTTTACAAAGCTGACAAATGTGGAAGATGAGAACATTGGTAGTCTAGGTTCAGACTCACAGTTGTGCATAAGGAAAGTAGCAAACTTGGATTCATATATGACTGGGGAAGAATCAGCTAAAATGTTAAACTGTTAAACCTTTTTGCTCATCTCTGCTAGAGATCTGGATATGTGTCAGTCTTGTTTTGGTTGCATTCAGTGGTGGTTGGTGGTTCCTGTATCAGTGGAGTGGTGAATCTACTCCAGTTTGTAACCCAGGGTTTAAAGTAGCTCTCCAAGGTCCTGATCTCCATTCCTAGACAAGTCCTGCACCTTGGAGAGTTCCTTTAAACACAGCCAAGCTTGAAATGGATTACCACCCAATAGCAATGGTTGTATTTCACAGAAACCCACAAGCATACTTGTCTGGTTGCATGGTCAACAGAAATCCATTATAATCTGCCAATACAGTCAACCCTCCACATTTGTGGGTTTGACTATCATGGATTTGATTATTTGTGAGCTTCTCCAATCTTTTCCCCAACACCTCATGTGATTCTTTTCTGGGGGAACCTTCCTCCTTAGCAGCTCCAATCAGGCCATGCAGCCCTTTAAAAACCTGCCTCTGGTCCTCCTCCTTCTCCACCAGCCACTGCCTAGCCAGCTAAGGACAGCTTGCGGCCTGATTTCCCAGCACCACAGACCCTCTCATGATGCCCCTCCACCCAAGGAAGGAGATGGACAAGAGAGGGGAAGTGTAGGGCCACCATGCCTAACCCACACTCTCTTCCCTCTCCTTTCTCTGACCTGGTTTGGACCATGGATGCCCATTCTCCCCACTGTGCCTTGGTCTCCTTTCCACAGACAAACACACATTTTGATACTTGTGATTTTTCCACTTTTGCAGTGGTCCTGTACTCCTAACTCTAGTGAACGTGGAGGGCCAACTGTAAAAATTCATTCACTGTACTTTGCACTCTTTATCTTTACACCAAACGTCTATCTCATTTTGACCTGAAAGGTTAAATATTTGTGTAAAAATGCAAGGTAGAAATATTAACTGTTCAGGCCTGAAGTCTTCTTCTGGACAGCCTTTCAGACGTATAGACAATTCAAGATAGGGCAGCAGAAGGCATGTCAAAAGATGTCTGTTGTTTACGACACTGAAAACTCAGGTGGCTAGAATGGTGAACTGTAAAAAATAATCTTGCTAGATAAAAAAGGGTGAACAAAAGGCAGAACATCCTCAATCTTTTACAAAGAAAAGAAGGTAGAGAAACCATGGTTGTTTCTGCATTTCCATATCAGGCAATGAAACCTTCCCCCGGCCCCCACAACTCATTCAGTCCTTGCGCAGCCCCAGAACTACCCCGATCCCACAACCTGCCAGCATTTCTCTAAACACCTTGAACCAAATGTTTCTGTCTGGAGCTGTTGTCACTCACCCAACACAAGCAAATCAATCAGGTTTATAGCACCAAGAGGGGTGCTTTTAGCCCATCTTGCTCTTCCACCTTGACAGGCAGAGATGCTTTCTTTACATCAGCCATAACCAGGAAAATGGCTCCTAATAATTGCGCACTGCAACAAGACTCCGACAGAAACCCTACGTTTGGTACGGCATGCACAAAAAGAACCGAGATGGGGAATTGAGATGGGTGACAACGTTTTTGTTTATTGTTTCGATAAGTACTTTCCAAAAGTCATAAATCTGGCACGCTGAACTTGAGATTCGAATAACCTGAAGGTGGAAGAAAACAAAATTGAGATATATCCAGAGGCCTTTATGTGCTCAGCTCTTAAGACTTGGCTCTGAATTCCTGTATATTTAACCATAGGCTCCTCCAGACAGGGAAAATGTGTCAGGAATTTGCAATATTTGTTGCTATATTTCTCAGATTTTTTTTTTTTTAAATATCAAAACATGTCTATTGTCCCAGACAATCTTCTGGCAATTTCCAGCACCAGATGCAACATTTAATTCCCACCTTCAGGTGAACTTCTTTGCAATTCTAAGACATATCAGAACAAAAAAAAGTTTTGTTTGCATTCTCATTTTCATATTTTTAGAGTTGTAGTGCAGCAATGCAGCAGTGAAACAGCACTTTTGCCCTATAACACTAAAACTCAAAAAACATTATAAATATCAGAGAGGAAGAAATTTGTCCTTCAAACCATAGGACCACGTCAGCAAACTATACCCAATTAAAAAAAAAATGGGAAGAGTCTTTGAGCAGACCACAGAAATGGCTACAAACAACCCCATAAAAGAATAAGTAGTGTAAAGGTGACAATAAACTGTCAAAAGTCAAGGAACAACATCATGAGAAGTCATGTTTGTTCAGACTAAACTGGAAAAGCACTGTTCGTCATACTGAATCATGATCTGTACCTCTTCTTTTCTGAAAGATTCCTCATGTTTAACAGCTACATGGCAAGAAGGTACAATACATTCTCTTCACAACTGGAACAGCTGTAGCTATTAAATTGGTCCAGTACAGATTGTTACGAATATCTTTTAGTACATTTCTGAGTAATACTTCCAATATATTACAATATATTTATTGCTAGTAGCCACAGGACACTGCAAACACAAAAGACTCACGTATAAAAAGTAGTTAATAGAATTTCCAAGTTTTTTTGCATGAATTCATTTTTTAAAAGATCGATATTGAAAATCCTCTAACATGGAGGAAAATGCACAAATTCCTACTAGAGATCCACACAAACTTAGTAGGGAAAGAAGTAAGAAAACAACGTCCTTATTAAGTACTAGCGTATATACCTGGCGTTGCCTGGGATTTTATTTTCTTATAGGTAATATCTGTTAGAAAGACTTGAGATCCTCTGTCTCTAATTTCCCAAACTGTCTTGTCCAGTACCTGTAACTTTTCCCCTATTCCCCAATCCAATCTGTATTCAGAGTTATTAACATGCAGAGGTTGGGTTCCTGAGGGAATACACCACCTTCTTCCTTGCTGCTAGGCCTCCTCTCCATACCAACCGACCTATTCAAGACAGACACAGTTGACTGAGGCCCAAGAGCTCTCTGGCTGAGAATTCTAAAGGTCCCTCCCAAAACTGCAAACCCCAGGATTCCATAGGATGTTGAAAGTGGAATAATCGTGCTACAAGAGTGTAGTGCGGAAATGAGCCCAGTGCTTGCTCTCCTCACCATGCCTCAGCCCCCTTTCTCTCTCACACACACACACATTTTGATATTTGCAGTTTTGTGGGGGTCCTGCACACCTAACCCTAGCAAATGTGAAGGGCCGACCACACAGTAAATCTGGGACTTCCAAAGAAATCCATTCTTAAAGTCCCTACAATGACAACTTCACCTGCCTTTGGCCTCTCTCTGTTTACTTGCAATAGGTGATGCAGCGAGCAAAATCCATCTGTTTGGGGGACAGGTCTTTTTGCTAGTGGGATAAAGGTTCTTTAAGCAAATCAGAGATAGGAAGGGTAAGGGCGAGACTTCAGCACAGCTCTCCAAGAAGGAAAATAAATGCAATAAAAATATAAAGAGGAAATGGGATGTGACTGTTTTTAATGTGGAGACAAAGGTCAGCCCTGTCCAAATCAGCCTTTTAAAACACCCTTCAAAGTGACAACATACGAGCAAAACTGAAAATTGAGATCTGTACATGTTTTTGAAGTTTCCTGATCTTTTCACCACACAGGATGTTGCATCAATTGGGTTTGGGCTGCATGAAGAGGAAAAGTCTAACTTCATAATGAAGTGACCAGAGGCCCATTCAAACTACACAATTATATACTGTTGTTGTGTGCCGTCAAGTTGTTTCCAACTTAGAGTGATCCTAAGGTGAACCTATAATGGGGGTTTCTGGGGCTGAGAGTGCGTGATGCACCCAAGATCAACCAGTGGCTTTCCACTGCCAAGCAGTGAATTGAACCCTGTCTTCAAGGTCACAATCAAATGCTCAAACCACTCAAACCATGCTTGCTCTTATTCCACTTTAATTGCCATAATTTGTCCTAAGGAATCCTAGGATTGGCAGTTTAAGGAGGGGCACTTAAAATTCTTAGCCAGAGCACTCCAGTGCCTCACTAGACTGTGGCCATTTCCGCAATATACTCTTACAGTGCAATTATTCCACTTTCAACATCCTATGGCACCCTGGAGGTTGCAGTTTAGGGAGGGGTCAGCCAGCCCCTCCCTAAACTGCAAACCCCAGGATTCCATAGGATATTGAAAGTGGAATAATCGCGCTATAAGAGTATAGTGCAGAAATGGCCTATGAGTCCCAGAATTCCATGATGGAACCATGGCAGTCCAAGTGGGATAATCACAGTATAACTCTGACGTGTGACTGGATCACTGGTCTCCATGGTCAGAGCCTTTTTCAGTGAGAGAATCTTAAGTCAGATCATGGGAAGGAGTTGCATGCATTCATAGGAAAAGGAATCCAACAATAATATATAGAGAAACCATTTTTTGAAAATGTCAGGACAAAAGATAGACTTGTTCAAATAAGCCTTTAAAAAACCTTTCAAACCAATAACATATGAGAGTGAAGATCTGAAAAACTGAAACTGTGCAAGCTTTCAAGATTTCCAGATACCTTTATCAGGCTAAATATTACAGAAATCGGTGGAGGGCGGGTGAGGGGAAAAAAAGAAAGAAAGGCTGACCTGGTGCAGAAATCACAAAGTTTGCATGGTTTCCATCTTAAGACACAATGTAAAAGAATTCCATCAATAGCAGATTTCCCTACCCCCTTCCTTCTTTTTGAATTACATTAAAATAAGTGTGTGCACAACTCAGAAATGTGTATTTTTTATAAATATGTTCAAATATACTTCAACCAATGATCAAAATGTATGAAAAACCCATGCATTGAGAAAATTGTGTTCAAAAGTATACAAACCTGCCAGAGCTCTATGAGAGAAGACTTTTTCTCAATCCTGCTACCATCCCAGGCTTGCCCGGTGAAGATATGATAGAGGGTTTTTGCAGCAGCTGCTCCCACCCTGTGGAACTCTCTGCCGCAGGATGCTAGGCTGGCCCTCTCCCTGCTCTCCTTTCACCAGCAGGCCAAAACATTTCTTTTCAAGCAGGCTTTTAATGTGTGAGCAGGGAAGCTTTTTACTTATCAAGCCATTTTTAAAAAATTGTTGTAGGTTTTATAGTTTTTACAATATGTTTAATATTTTAATTTATTAATATGTTTTAAATATTTATGTATTTATTTGAAAGCCACCTTGGGTCCCTCTCTGGGAGAAAGGCAGCATATAAACTTAATGAATAAATAAATAAATAAAACTATGTACATTAGAATAGGTGCACACCAAAATAAACATACATTTCCATGAATAAGGAGAAATGCAGATGTTTTGCAACTCAATATGAAATGAGGACAGGAGGAAAATGCAAGTGGGATTTAGCAAAACAAAACATAATTGAGACTGGGGTCTCTTTCATGCTATATAGTGGCAGCACTTTGGCTACAACTTTAACTGCCATGGTTCCATCCGAGGGGATCCTGGGATTTGCAGTTTAGGGTCTTTAGAATTCTCTGCCAGAGAGCAACAGCACCTCACCAAACTATGAAACCAAGGATGAAGCCGTGGCAGTTAAAGTGGTATCAGAAGACTTCAATTGTTTAGTGTGAAGGTGACCTGAGAGATTTTCGTATACCTGGGAACATAAAGAGACAGGTGGCCAGCTCTAGCCTGGGAGCAGGGAGGCCATAGTGAGTATGCGGAAAGGTATAGAATCATAGAATCATAGAAATGTAGAGTTGGAAGAGACCACAGGGGCCATCCAGTCCAACCCCCTGCCATGCAGGAACACCCTCAAAGCACTCCCGACAGATGGCCATCCAGCCTCTGCTTAAAAACCTCCAAGGAAGGAGACTCCACTACACTCCGAGGCAGCACATTCCACTGCCGGACAGCCCTGACTGTCAGGAAGTTCTTCCTGAGGTTCAGGTGGAATCTCCTTTCCTGCAGCTTGAATCCATTGCTCCTTGGTCTGGTCTCTGAAGCAGCAGAAAACAAGCCCTCTCCTTCCTCTGCATGGCATCCTTTCAAATATTTAAACATGGCTATCATGTTCTCTCTTAACTTTTTCTTCTGCAGACTAAACATACCCAGTTCTCTAAGTCTATCCTCATAGGGCTTCATGGCTTCCAGGCCTCTCACCATTTTGGTCGCCCTCCTCTGGACTTGCTCCAGCTTGTCAATATCCCTCTTGAATTGGGGTGCCCAGAACTGGACACAGTATTCAAGATGGGGTCTAACCAAAGCAGAGTAGAGTGGTACCAGTACCTCCCTCGATCTAGACACCATACTCCTATTGATGCAGTCGAGAATTGCATTGGCTTTCTTGGCTGCCGCATCACACTGCTGACTCTTGTTCAGCTTGTGGTCTATGAAAGGTATGAAAGGCTCAAGAGCAGCAAAATGAATTAGCCAAGCTGGGTTTGCTGTGGAGATACTTAACTCAGCCTAATTCCTAACAAGCATCTTTAGAAGAGTCCACAAGATGCCTGCAGTCAAGAGTTCACAGAGGCTCTCTCAGTCCAGCTCATCTCTCCCTCCACCCAGTTTGGCACTTGGCACGCAAGGAAGGGCACCAGAACGCCGCACTCCAGCCAACACCCCACCCTGAGAACAAGGGCCCTGCCCAGGCCCCGAGCCCTTCCCCGTTACAAAAAGAGAGAGAGTACTTCCTTAATGAGCCCCAGATGTCCGTCCCCACCCTCCATGACTGACAGATTTGTATGATTCTTCTTCGGGTGGGGTAGGTGCTTTTCCTCTCCAGCAAGGAACTCTGAATTCATCCCCTCTTGCCAGGGTCAGAAGCAGCGCCGTGTCTGCCTTGGCAACTGAGAGGACGAGTGTGTTTCAGTCAGCTGCGTTCTGTTCTGGAAGTTTTCGTTTAAGGAGAGGGGGAGAAAAATACATACCCCGATTTCACAGCCAAAAGAGCAGCATTCAGAAAACAGACGGAGAACTTTTGACTCTCCCTGGGCAGTCTCGCTGTTTACAGAGGAATTGTACAGAGGCATTCCGCCCCGAAGCAAGCTAGATTAGAACTTAAATTATATTGATTTAAGGCTTGAATTGAGACTATGGTTTTTGGCCCACTACACTGAGGCAGGCATAAATAAACTGAGATTTACTGACAGAGCTCTGGGAAGATTGGCAAGCATTTCTGGCAGAGTGAAAAGTTCCAGTGACATAACAACTCGGCTGCCACACAGCTGCCACCAAAGCACTGTTACCATCCCATACCCACTGGAGAAGGAGAGGGACAGCCACCATACATTTCCCACCACCTTTGGCATCCGCTCTTTGCTCCCGGGGTCCCTGGAACCGAGGCCCTATGGGAATTATGGCTGTGCAAATTGCCCGGCACAAGCAGATTTTCCAGGCCACCTCTCCTACAGCATCTGGCTTCAAGGAGCCCAGTGAGCCAGGCGTGAAGGAAACTGCTGATGGGAGACACGTGCTGGGTTGTTGTCTCCTTCTCTGGCGGTAGAAGTGTGTGCATACAGTAGATTATTTTATGCTTTTATCTGAATTATTCATTATATATACAAATTATGCACAACATTTATATTTCATCCCTTCCCCCTTTCTAACCCTGCAACAATATTTCATAATTAATTTCTTTTTCTCTTTAAGTGGTATATCATTTTAACTCTTATCATCCACATCCTCATGGCCCTCTCTCTTTGCAAACTCAGTCAGCTTGTCCTACCTCCTGGACCAGTTCTCTTCGTTCAGTTTGGACTAGATATAACCTCATTTTCTCCAGTATAAAATCATACAGCATATAGTCTGCTATATAGTATTTCCATCCGTTAAGGTTCCGCTTTTCTTCATCCTTTCACCCATAGGCAATCACTGCCTGTGACGCTATTAATAATTGCTTAATTATATATCCCTCCTCTTTTTGTACCCCAATATCCTTAACATTAATAATCAGCCATCTTTCTTTCTTTTCCCCTACAATTTATTAATTTCCTGTTCAATTTCTTTCAAAAATCTTTTTCACTTTTTCACACTCCCCCTACATATGAGCATACGTTCCTTTAGAACCACATCCATGCCAACATTCAGATGGCATTCTTTTATAAATATAAGATAGTTGATGTGATTTTGTGTACTATCTCCCTACTAATTTCATCCGTTGTTCTCTCATTTTCTTATTTTTATTTTTAACTATCTCTTGTAGCCATTGTTGCATTTCTTTCTTAATAATCCTACTATCCACATCCCATATTTCTAATAAACCCTCTGCAAAATTAAACTGATTATCTAAAAGCATTCTATAGATTTTGCCACCAATCCCTTTCCTTCCTTTATATCTCCTCTTCAGTAATTCTCCAAATGGGTATTGGCATTCTTTTTTCACTAGCATGTAGTAGATGGCCAGTGCCAGCTGTTGTCCTTTAGACACTGCTGTTACCACTGTCCCACTTGCGCAAGGAGGTCCTACCTTGCATAATCCCCAGAACTGTCAAACCACTCATGTTTGGATCCCTTGCATGGTCAATTTGGCTCAGCAGGAGTTTGGACTTTGACAATTAATTGTGCAACAAGAAAAAAAATTAACTCTTTTCCGCTCTAAATTAAACTGCTTAAATGAAGAAAGTTTAAGAGTAACTAACAGTGGATTTGTTGCATAAGGGCAGTGACTATCATTCTATTCTGGTACTGAAAACAAATTTTTGGGGTTCAATGTATGTCTTTTCCTCAGGCTAGCAAATTTCAGGTTTCAGTAACAAAGGAAGAAGGTTACATAAACCTTCCAGTCCTTGCATTTTGAAGCTTAATTAACACAGTGTACCATTAATTTTATCCCAAGTTTCTGCTATGATGAATGGCAACTGTGATTATTCTAACCTTGACAAAGACTGAGCAGAAGCTGTACTACTTGCAATTCTGTGCTCATGCCTGCCACCCCGCTACTGTACACACCTTTCCCCCTCTATGTCCATGTGAGGATAGATTAGACTAGATCAGATGAAATTAGATTAAGACAGACTAATTTCTCAGTTGATAAGAACACTCTATGTCACTGTTGAAATAGGTTCTAATCCAACAAAATCATATACCATGATAAATTAGCCTGGCCTAAATCCAAAGGCTAGTCCCAACTACAGTAGAACGGTTGAATAGGAATTAAGTAAATTGCATTGGTTCAATGGATGAACTCTAGCTGAGATTCGTTATTAAACATGGGTCTCAACGCCACAAGATTCTGCATAGTTTTTAATGAGACATCAGAATCCACCCCACAGAAAAACACTGAAATATTTGTCAGTGTAGGGGTGCAATGAAGAAGAAGTCCAGAGGAAAACCCTTTCTATGTGATGATGGATCAATGGCAATGCAAACTAGTGATGACACTAGTGGCATCTTCATGAGTCTGAACTAACTGTTACTCCACTAGAGAAACCCTATCCTGGGGTCTACAATTTTAATATTAAAGTATAATTCTGTGGGCCAGAGAGGTCACCCGGATGGGCACATAGGCAGCAATGGTCAAAGGATCGAAAAACCAGGTCAGGCCAGTAAAATCCCCAGTCACGTAGTCCCAGGAGACCTCAAGATGTGTAAACCCACAATAAACAAAGGGTCCTCAGCCCCTGAGAAGCCGACTTGAGGGGATTAGCTTGTCTGCCCCAAGTTGAGCAAATATTCCATCAGGCGAGGACCATTTACATGAAGTCACACCACAAACTAACACAGCTGAAGATCCTGAGACTTTGGCAACACCTTGCAATCTCATAACACAAAGGAAATTACCATGGTGGAGCTTCGTTATCGCTCCAACACTCATTGTTCTCCCCGGGAAAGGATTAGTCCTCCAGCTACTTTTCCCCCTACAAACAGTCTCAGTTTTTGAGTGGTTCTTTGGATCACCCCCGGTCATTCCAGCAGACTGTTTCTCCATCCGTTGAGTGATCCCCTCAGCCCTCTCCATGCTGAGCCCCACTTCTCTGCTGTTTTTCCTGGACCAAGGACTTCAGGACAAAGGTGCAGTATCACCCCAGCTATACCTCTTCAATATTCCCCTATGCAGTTTCCTCTCTTTTGCTTCTTAATAGGTCTTGAGTGAGTGTGTGAGTGACTGCGTTGGTGCATGAGACTTTCCTTCAATAAAATCATTTATTGGACATTTTTGTTTGATTTTTGGCTTGGCCTGACCCCATAAAAACTGGGTAAAAGACCCCGCTAGGTTACCTTGCCTCTCGCATGGCTATTGCTTGTGCTCTGGCTAGTTTCCATTCCCCATCACACGGAGCACATTGAGGTGTCCCCCAAGGGACCCCAGAAATCAGGGTAACATGCCCCCTGTCCTGAAAAGTTAGGAACATACTTATACATATGCTTGTGGAAAATATTGCCTGATCCCAGAAAGTGATGGATAATGGTAATGAGGAAAGAGAGGCAAATACAAGAGAGGGGCCAAAACACACATTCTTGCATGTACCAATATATATGAGTGGCTTGGGATGAGCACACCTTGTAGAAAATTGCCTATTATTTTGCATAGTATTTCCTATCCTAAACCCATGAGCCTATGCAGGAGAGTCCAAAAGTAGTATTCTGCAGACCACAGAGCAGATGAGAGCTGCTGAAACACATATTGGGGCAGATTACACTTGATTCGCCTTTCCCTACTGCAAACACACAGCCTTAAAGAACTCAGATAAAAGTCTTACTAAGATTGATCCTACAATCCCATATTTGTTTACTCAGTTATGACTCTCACTATGTTCAATGAGGCTTCCTTTCCTAGGACTATATCCTTACAGAACTCAGATAAAAGTCTTGGAAAGACTGATCCTGCAATCCTATATTTGTTTACTCAGATGTGAAGCTCACTAGGTTCAATGAGGCTGCCTTTCCTAGGACTGTGTCCCTAGAGATCTTTGCAAATCTGATAGAATTAAAAATGTATAAACAGTGAATATGATTATAGACCCACTTGCATTCTTGGAAAAACCCTACAGTGCTAACCACTTTCAGCCATACCTTTGTTACTCATCCTCTTACTATACCCCACTGTTTGCAAAGTAAGAGCCATCATGGTATAATGGGTTGAGCATTGGACCTCTGACCCTGGAAACAAGGCTTGAATTTCTTGCTTGGCCATGGAAATCCACTGGGTGACCCTGGGCACAGCACACACTCTCAGCCCCAGAAAACCACATGATAGGTTTGCTGCAGGGTCACATAAGTCAGAAATTACTTGAAGACATACAACAACAACAACAACAACAACAACAGCTGCATGGTTAAAAAAAAACACAGAGGATTCCCTAATAATCCCATAGATGAACCAGCCGATCAAGAGACCAGTAAAGTATCCAATACCTATTAACCAACAAATCCCACTCTAAGCAGCTGACACTTGTAAAGCAAAACCAAAACTTGGGAAAGCTCAACGTCTAAGAGAATCTGAGAATGGCAGTCAACTTTTTCCAAGCATTCGGCAATGCTGTAGTAAAACCATATATCCCTACAGCCCAAGCTCAAAACACTGGATTAATTCTCTACCATATAAAAGTCAAAGTTTGCAAGTTTGTTTGTCTTTGTCAGGCAAAGACCTCATATGACCGGCTGCCTGAGAAGACTCTATGGAATCCTGGGGTTTGCACTTTAGGGAGGGGCCTTTAAAATTTTCAGCCAGAGAGTTCTTGGGCCTGGCTAGTTGCTATGGAGATGAGGCCTAGCAGCAAGGAGGAGAGCAGTGTATTCCCTCAGGAACCCAACCTCTGTAGGTTAATAACACTGAATACAGATTGGATTGGGGAATATGGGGGAAAGTTACAAGACAGTTTGGGGATCTCAAATCTTTCTAACAAGTATTACCTATGAGAAAATAAAATCCCAGGCAACACTGAGTATATACGCTAGTTTTTAATAAATGCTACCATCTAGTAATTAAGCCTATGCACAAAACATTTTATTGCGGGTAGTTGTATGAGTCAGTAATAATCTCAAATAGAAACCAGCAGATCTCTCCAACTGAAGCTGTCAACATGCATTTAAAAGGTGTTAGTCAGTAAACAGAAGTAGTGCAACCCAAACAACTGACTAACCTAGACTATCTTTCTTTCTGCTAACCAAACAGCACCAATGTATCTTTGCATCTTTCTGATAGCCAGATGGTACCAACATATGCAAGCACCTGCCACTTGACAAAATGGGAGACAGAAAAATCCGAATGGAGAGGCATCGCAGTTGCTCGGCTGCTGGTATGCTGTACTTGGTTATAATGCTTTGGACAGTCACTGTCAGAAGTCTTTCCATTGCTTCCCGCCACCTGATTCTGAAATATAACAATGGAGACTCATTAATTCACCATTCAGACACTGGTCTTCCTGAAGGCCCACACTCAGAAAGCTGTGTGTAAAATTTCACATTCCAGACTTCTTGTGTGCATATGTTGGTCTGTGTGAATACAGAGGCAGGGTGAAGAGATGAATTTACAATAAGACTCCTCTGGACACTCAAATGTCAGCTTTAAAAGATCTGATGGAATTCATCAAACATAACCACCAGATTCCTCACAATGATCCAGCCAATATTTCTTCTCCCCACACGACAGGGCTGTGTGAGAGGCTATTGTCGAGCTCATAATGACTCCTTCACTTGGCTACACTGGCGGTATTCAGCTCATTACCTTGCAAAGTGCTTTGAAATACACACAGTTAAAACGAGAGGTGCCTGGGAAGACCAAACTGTGCTCCATTTGATAGTACAATAAGGTGCATTTTATCACGCATCTTTTGACAGTATTCTAGAAGGCAATTGTCTCCCTAATTCAGTATGCCGAGGAGAGTCATTAGCCAGAATTAGCAAAGCTACCACAGCAGCATGCTCTCCTCTTTTTTCTGCAGCCGACATTTCAAAGTCCTACAGTCAATTTCCAGTAGTTTTGCTATCACTTAAAACTGTTCTGGGTCCATATTCAGGTAGAGGGGAACCAGATGTAGAAACTGCAACTCACTCAATCTCAATGCAAGCAAAAGAGGCAGCCACATTATACTTCTGCAGGGGATGATTAGCTTTCCAACCAATTGGCAGTATTCTGGTGTACACAAAACAACACATTTCCAATCTGGTATCAACCACAGGAATGCCAACCAATGGCAGGACAGAACAAGGATGGAAAGGCAAACTTCAGGGGTGGTCAGCAGCTAGGAAAGATGTTCCCTACCCTCAAGCGTGGGCCTGTTTATCTCTTCATGGTGGCCATTTATGCGTGGATTTGAAAGACAGAGGGGGAGGGAGTTCTATAAGGTAAAAGGGAGCAATAGGTGAGAGCAATAGGGCGCTGGGAAAATCCAAAGCACTGACCCTGTTTCACGAGCACATGCAGGCATTTGCATCAAAGATCTTATCTCTTCCGATTCAAACACATTTGGATCTCATTCACATCACCTCCTGGCATACTTGGGCAAACGCCAACGCCCCAGCACCCTGGTAGAATTTTTTTTCCTGTGATTCAGAGCACTGAGCAATATCTAGCTGCTGAACTAGCCACTCTCTTAATTACCCACAATATCCCTGCTCTAGCATTGCTCTGCAGTAATGCAGAAATGTAAAGGCTGGCTAGACCCATCTAGCTGGTACAGCTTGGATTGCTGCCACCATACTGAGATACAAGCCCACCAACGACCCACTGAGGGTCAAGAGGAAAAGAGAGGATAACAGAACAGTCTTTCTCAAAGTGATGGCCTTGGGCAGCCAGTCCATGGTGAGTTTCCAGGAAACAAAGAAATAGTTGTAGCCAGTGGGCACAAATAGGGTGCCAGTCTCTGGCACACTGACGGAAAAAAAAACCTGCCAGTCTCCCACATCAGGTAGGTTTAGAAGAAATGCTCTAGAGGACATTCTGGCTGAGGATGCTTCAAACTGGAGCCAGCCCTGCCTACCATGCAAGGCTATACAGAAAGATCTCTTTCACAATACACAATTATAATCCTAAGGTTCCACCCTAATTGCCATGACTTCATCCCAAGGAAGCTTGGGTTCTGTAGTTTGGTGAGGTACTAGAGCTCTTTGGCAGACAATTCTAAATACCCCACAACACTACAAACCCCAGGATTCCGGTGGATTCAAAGTACAATCAGACTTCCACATTGGCTAGGGTTAGGGCACAGGACCCCTGTGGAAAAAAGTGGAAAAATCACAAATATCAAAATGCATATGTGTGTCTGTGGGAAGGACCTAATGTGTAGAGAAGACCTAATGTGTAGAGAAGGCACTCATGGTCCAAATATGCACAGGGGAAAAGAGGGAAAGGTGGAGCGTTGGCATGGTGGCCCTATACTTCCTCTCTCTCACCTATCTCCTTCCTTGGGTGTCATGGAGGGGCATCAGAAGAATGTTTGTGGTGCTGAGAAACCAGGTGATGATCCGTCCTTAGGTGGCCAAGCAGCACCTGGTCGAAGAGGAGGAGGAGGACCAGAGGTGGGTTTTTAAGGGTCTGCGTGGCTCGATTGGAGCTGCTGAGAGGGAAGGTTTACCCAGAAAACAAGCACCTGGGGAGGGGGCAGGGTTGGAAAAGCTTGCCAATTATCAAATCCATGAAAGTGAAATCCTCAAATGTGGAGGGCCAACTGTAATTGTATTGTGTGAAATGGATCCAGCTCAGAAGTGAAGTACAAGGGAAATGCAACACTAAGGATGTGAATGAAAACACTGGCCTGGAGAATATTAGAGAAGAAATACCTTTTCATGTAACCGTCTTATCTTCATGTCTCAATACAAATCTAAGAGATTCAATGCAGCATAGTTGTTTTAGGACTCTGGGAGACCAGAGCCATTTCCGCACTAGACTGTTATAGTGCTATTATTCCGCTTTCAACATCCTATGGAATCCTGGGGTTTGCAGTTTTGAGAGGGGCCACCTGGCAACATCCATAAGATGTTGAAAGCGGAATAATAGCACTATAACAGTCTAATGTGGAAATGGCCCAGGGTTTGAATCCCCATTCAACTGAGGAAACTTGCTGGTGGACACTGGGCAAGTCACACTCTCTCAGTTTAAGAGGTACGCAGTGGCAAACCTCCTCTGAAAAAAATCTTGCCAAGAAAACCTGAGGACTAAGTTGCTGTAAGGTGGAGTCAACTTGAAGGCATGTAATAACAACACAAATCTGTATTGCAGTCACACTTTGAACGCTGTGTGCCGTTCTCAAAAGCAAAAACTGGAAAGTTACTTTTTATAAGTATGCATATCACGAAGACATCTATAATTACATAGTAGAAGAATGATGCTCCTACATCTAAAGCAACATCCTGTCACTGCTCACTTATTGATAGTTTCTGAGTGCCAACATATCCATTCTTCTGAAAAGTAATTTCCCATGTACAAAGACTACTGTACAGAGGCGGGGGGTGGTGGGCGGGGGACAGCAGCCAGCATGGTGTGGCATGCCCTAAAACTATCCTGATTTGGTAGGGATAGTCCTGATTAATCTTCTATCATTCCACTTTTTCAGCTGCTTTTAAAATGCTCCAGTTTTTCCCTCATCCTCCCAGTTTCCCCCTTTGTCTTCAGTGAACATCAATTGCTACAAACTGAGTTCAAAGTGCAAACATAGTTTGAGCTCCACGGACTCAAGGAGAGGAAGGGGCAGAATTTTGTCCTTCCCTTTGGGCAAACTGCTGCAGCTTCTCCTAACCTATTCTTCCTCATGAATCACTTTTGTCATCTTGACCACACTCTCATGTTGCTTGGCCACAGGTGTCTTGTTTTTCATGCCCAAAATGTTGGAGGGTATTGTGTAGTCATCTGAACGTTGGACTAGGACTCTGGGAGACCAGGGATGATTCCGCACTAGGCTGTTATAGTGCTATGATTCCACTTGCAACATCCTATGGAATCCTGGGCCCTCCCGAAACTGCAAACCCCAGGATTCCATAGGATGTTGCAAGTGGAATCATAGCACTATAACAGCTTAGTGTGGAAATGGCCCAGGATTCAAATCCCTACTCAGTCATGGAAACCCACTGGGTGACTATGGGCAGATCACAGTCTCTCATCCTAAGAGAAAGGTAAGGAATACATTGTGTTAAGAAAACTTTGATAGGTTTGCCCTTAATCAGAGTAGATTTAATTACACATCTGGAAAAGGCTTTAAAGAAGGCAATCAAAACCAAAGAACTAGAATAACTCCTCTAAAGGGTAAGGCTGGGAGAGGACCTCAGTTATCAGGTACCCTTGATCAAAGAATGGTACAACCCCCCTATCCGGGATGGTCATCCTCCTCCACCAAGCATGCAGCTTTAAGAGGCATGCACATGGAACGGTGAGGGAAGAAGGGGACATGGGTCTGACCAGTCCGATCAGCCGAATCAATCCTAAGGATCAATGGGGTAAGAGATGTCAAAGCCAGATCAACCTTACCTCTGCGCAGGGAGAGGCAATTAAGGCAGGGATGTGATAAAAGAGCATAATAGAGTGTGAAGTAAGTGGATTTTCCCTCTCTCATAATAGCAAAACCTGGAATTAGTCACTCAGACTAAAAATGGGGGGATTCAGGACAGCTACAAGGAAGTACTGCTTCACATGTTGCTTAATTGGAATACTGAAGCTGACATTGCAGAATGCTGAACGGCCACCAAACTTGGGTGGCTTTGAAAAAAGATCAGGTAAATGCATTCAGTATATGGCTATCCACAGTGGCCACTAGTCATCATGATTATACATTACTTCTAGTATCAGAAACAGCATACCAGAAGCTAAATATCACAAGTATGAGGTTTTTCATTATCATGTCCTACTTGTGGCTTTTTCTTTGGAGCTTTTGGGCATTTCCACACTATTCTGTTCTAGTGCTATTATTCCACTTTCAACATCCTGTGGAATTCTAGGGTTTGTAGTTTGCTGAGGCCAAAGAGCGCTTTGAATGAGAATTCTAAATACCCCTCCCTAAACTGCAAACCCCAGGATTCCACAGGATGTTGAAAGTGGAATAATAGCAATATGACAGTGTAGTGCAGAAATAGCCTTTGTTTGGCCTCTGTGGGAATAGAATACTGAATGACAAAAAACTTGGGTTTTATCTAACAGAGTTCTTCTTTTGTCCTTAAGACTCTTCAAAGAACTGTGTTGTTAACTGTTCCATAAAAAATGTTTTTTATTCCAATACAGAGCAATCCGGAAGAAAACAAATGAACAGGTTGCTTACCTGTAACTGTGGTTCTTCGAGTGGTCATCTGTGCCATCATACACTAGGAGCTTTAGCGCCTGCGCGGTAGCGTTCGGAAACTTCTAGAGCTTGTTCGCTTGGCGGGAACCCCTCCCCCACGCCGGTACTGCGCATGCTCCTCCCGCCGAGCAACGGTCTCTCCTCAGTTCTGTCGTCCGCCGTAGAACCTACAGGGACCTGAGAAAGAGGGGAGGAAGGGCGGGTGTGTATGATGGCACAGATGACCACTCGAAGAACCACAGTTACAGGTAAGCAACCTGTTCTTCTTCTTCGTGGTCTCTGTGCCTTCATACACTAGGAGACTGTGTAGCTTACCGGTCGGACGGCGGGTCAGGTCCTACAGCACGGAAGCCAACACCTCACGTCCAAACTGGGCATCTCTGCGCGACCGGCAGTCGAGCCTGTAGTGGCGCACGAAGGTCGATGGTTGGGACCAGGTCGCCACACGGCAGAGTTCATGCAGGTCAACTCCTCGCAGGAGGGCCGCAGAAGTAGCCACAGCTCTGGTGGAGTGGGCTCGAAGCAGGACTGGCGGAGGCTTCCTCGCGAGCTCATACGCCAGTTCAATAGTCCTCACCACCCACTTGGAGAAGCGCTGGGTGGACACTTTCAGGCCCTTCCGACGTCGCCCATAGCAAACAAAGAGATGCGGCGTCTGTCGGAAGGAAGCAGTCCTGTCCTTGTAGAAAGCCAATGCCCGACGCACGTCCAGGGAGTGGAGGGCCCGCTCCAACGGTGTCGTCGGGTTCGGGAAGAAGGCAGGCAGGATGATGTCCTGGTTGAGATGGAAACTGGACACCACCTTTGGCAGGAACGAGATGTCAGGTCTCAGGACCACCTTGTCCCTGTGGAAGACCGTGAAGGGCTCATCGGATCGAAGAGCCGTGATCTCACCCGCTCGCCTCGCTGAGGTCACCGCTACCAGGAAGGCAGTTTTCATGGTCAGGAGCCTGTCATCCGAGGTCGCCATCGGCTCGAAGGGCGGCTTTGTCAGCTGCGAGAGCACCAGCGAGAGGGACCACGGCGGTAGCGGCAGCGATACCGGCGGGTAGAGATGATGAAGTCCTTTCAGAAACCGCTTAACGGTATCATTCCTGAAGAAGGCCGAGGCAGCAGATCGTGGCGGTTGGTATGCCACGATCGCGGAGAGATACACCTTCAGGGATGGAAACGCCAGGCCCTGTTGCCGGAGGTGCAGGAGGAAGTGCAGGACGGTCGAGAGCCCCGCGGGCGATACCGGCTCACTCCTCTCGTTAGCGAAGGTCAGGAAGCGTCGCCACTTGTATTGATAGTTGCGACGGGTGGATTCCTTCCTGGCCGCGACGAGGACGGTACCGAGCACGGGATCGTCTAGTGCGATATCCTCCAGGCATGGAGGGCCAGGCGTGGCAGGTCCGGATGGAGAACTCGGCCGCCGGAGTGGGAGAGCAGGTCTGGTGTCGGTGGCAACCGGAGCAGGTCGTCTCGCGCGGCTTGTAGCAGGGGCGCGAACCAATGTTGCCTCGGCCAGTACGGGGCTACCAGGATCGCGTCGGCTCGGTCGGCGAGGATCTTCGATATCGTCCGGCCGAGCAGCGGGAACGGCGGGAACGCGTAGAGGAGTTCCCCGGTCCACGGAAACTGGAAAGCGTCCCCGATGGAGGCACGATCGTGGCCCGCTCTGGAACAGAATCGGCGACACTTCGCGTTTTCCCTGGTCGCGAGGAGGTCGATCGATGGTTCGCCCCAGCGGTCCCGAATCAGTCTGAACGCCTCTCCGGAGAGAGACCATTCGTGATGGGATGAGGTGTCCCTGCTGAGGGCGTCTGCCGTGGTGTTCTCCTGCCCGGCCAGGTGAACCGCCACGGGATGCGTGTGCAGGCGAATGCACCATTCCCACAGGTCGAGCGCGATGTCGAGCAGCGTCGTGGAATGAGTCCCACCTTGTCTGTTGATGTAGCAGACGGCGGTGGTGTTGTCCGTCAGAATCAGGACCGTGCGCCCCGCCACGGCATGGCGGAACGCCCGTAGGGCTTTCCAGACGGCGAGCAGCTCCAGCGCGTTGATATGGAGAGCGGTCTCGTCGTCGGTCCATCTGTCGCGGACTCTGAGATCGCCGCAGTGGGCACCCCATCCATACAGGGAGGCGTCGGTCGTTACCGTCACCTTCGGTGTCGGCTGTTGGAAAGGCATCCCTGACATGAGATTGCATCGCGACTGCCACCATCGGAGGGATGAGCGGACGTCTCCCGGCAGCTGCAGTCGGAGTGTCTGTTCGTCTCGCAGGGGGTCGAATATGCGGACGAACCAGTGTTGAAGAGGTCTTGCTCTCAGCCTGGCGAGATATGTCACAGCGGTCGTCGCAGCCATGTAGCCCAAGAGCTGCTGGACGCTTCTCGCAGATAACGTCGGGGCCGTACGAGCGTGAGCGGCGGCCCGGATCAAGGTTTGTGCTCGAGACTCTGGTAGGTACGCCCTGGCGGAGGTCGAGTCGAGCGTCGCCCCGATGAAGTCCAAGATCCTCGCCGGCTCGAGGTGGGACTTCTTCGGATTCACTCGTAGACCAAGGCGGGTCAGGAGTGACAACGTCACGTGGACGTCGTGGTAAAGTCTCTGTTTGCAGGACGCCACCAACAGCCAATCGTCGAGGTAGGGGAAGACGGAAGCGCCCTTCGTCCGCAGGTAGGATACCACCGGGGCCATGCACTTGGTGAAGACCCTTGGGGCAGTCGAGAGTCCGAACGGCAGCACCTTGTACTGGTAACAGGTGCCGTCGACTGCGAAGCGGAGGTACCGTCTGTGCTGCGGGCGAATGGCGATATGGAAGTATGCGTCTCGGAGATCGATGGAGGCGAACCAGTCCCCTCGATGTAGGAAGGGTAGGATGGACGGTATCGTGACCATCTTGAACCTTTTGGGGCGGATGTAGTAGTTCACCCCTCTGAGGTCTAGGATCGGCCGGAGGGTACCGTCGGCTTTCGGTACCGTGAAGTACCTGGAGAAGAAGCCGGTGGTCTTGGCCTCTTGCGGGAGCCGCTCGATCGCCCCTTTCTGGAGGAGGGATTGGATCTCTTCCAGGAGGGCCGGACTCGACGGCGTGGAGTAGTAAACGCCGCGAGGAGGAATTCGAGAAACTCGATGGCGTAGCCAAGACGGACGATGGAAAGCACCCAAGAGTCCGTAGTGACATACTGCCACTCCGCTAGGTGTCGAGCGAGAGTCGGTCGGTCTCCGAGCGCTGATGGTAGGCTGAAGAGTGGGTATTGGTGGGTCCTGCCAGGCACGTCAAAACCGAGACTTTGTCTCGGAGGAGGACTTCTTCGACGAAGCCGGGCGCCGCCTAATCGTGCGTCTGGCCGATGAGCCGGAGGACGGTCTCGACTGTCCAGACTGGGCCAAACGCTGGAACGACGAGGTGGAAGATCGTCGCCAGGATGGGCGGAAGGTGGAGGCCCTGCGGGCCTGCGTGGCCGGCTGCAGCCCGATCTTTTTTGCGGTCAGTCTCGCCTTGACGAGATTGTCCAAAGCTTCGTCTGTGGACGAATTGAATAGGCCTTCACCGTCGAAGGGGAGATCTTCAATCCTCCTTCTGGTGTCCTCCTGGATGTCGGCCGGTCGCAGCCAAGCATGGCGGCGGAGGCCGACGGATCCCGCCATGACCCGGGAGGCGATCTCCACTGCGTGCCGGGAGGAGGCCATCTGGTGCCGAGCGATGGAGATAGCCTCATTGAAGATCACGGAGGAGGCTTGGCGGATGTCCTCCGGTACCGCTTCCATCGCCGGTTGCAGGCGATCGAGCACTTTCTTCAGGTATGCCGCGAGGCAAGCCTGAGTGTTGGACAGCCTGATCTGCAAGGAGGCAGCTGAATAGAACCTCCTTGCGTAGGCGTCCAACTTCCTGCCCTCTTTGTCCGGCGGGGTGGTGTGTTGCCTGCCGGAGCCCTTCGTCTGCGCGGACTCGACGACCACAGAGTTCAGTGCAGGGTGATTAAATAGATAACCGGCATTATCCTTCTGCACCCTGTAGAGGTGTTCTAACCGCTGCGGTATCGGCTGAGCCGAGGCCGGTCTATCCCAGGCGGCCTTCACCAGTCTGGATACCCGGGGCAGGAGAGGCAGCGGGGCCGTGGAAGGTCGCTTCTCCTCGAAGACGGAGAAGGCTGGATCGTCATCCTCCGGCTCCGCATCGGCGATCTTAAGGCCGAGGGTAGTGGCCATGCGGAGCAGCATCGCAGAGAACTGGTGGACGTCCTCTGGAGCAGAATCTGGGATCGGGTCCCCGAATCCCAACGGAGGAGACTCCTGGGAGGCCGCCTCAGACACCTCAGACTCCGCACTCGAGTCGTACGACTCCGAGCTCGGTGAGTCCTCTCGCCGCTCGCTTTCCGGCTCCTTCGTAGTCGCCGCAGGTGTTGCCTTCCTAGGCTTCTCCGCAGCCGGGGCGGTGGTAGCAGCAGCGTCCCGCTTGGGATGGCTGACCACTGACTTCACCCTCTTGGTGGTGACCGGGGTAGTCTGGCAGGCTGACGTCGTCGTAGCCCGCTCAGTCACCACCGACTCCGTAGGGCGCGTCGCCGTTGCCGTGACCCTAGGAGGTGGCGATATCGCCCGATACCGTGGTGAAGGCTCCCTCGCCCTATGATATCGAGGGGAGGGAGAGCGGCTGAAGGAGCGGCGGTCCGACGGAGATCGGCTTCGGCGTCGACGGTACCGAGCCTCGTCCCCTCTAGGCGAGCGCGATTCGCGCTGTCGACGAGGTGACCGGGACCTCCGGAAGGTCTCCCAGCGACTCGGGCCACGATGGTACCGATCCCGGTACGATGGCGAATGCGACCGATAGGAGGCCGGGCGCTCTCTCCATTCAGATTCCCTCGCGTACCTGGCCACGTAGGACGCCGAGGTGTATCTGGAGGCAGACGAGCGAGGTTGTTCCTCTCTTGTCTCCCTCGGAGGCGGCGAGGCCACCGGACGCTCGGAAGAGCGGGACCGGGACCTGAAGGAGGTCGAACGCCGCTCCGGAGAAGCAGAGGGCTCTCTCTGCTGCAGGTCGGCTGACCTGCGACGGCTAAGAGGGCGGTGGCGCTCCTCCACCAGGGTTGGAGGGTCTGCCACAGGCGAGTCCGGGCGCTGTTGGGGAACGTCCTCGATCTCATCCTCCGAGAGGTCGACGGACTCGCCTCGCCCTTTGGAAGGCTGCTGAGTAGGAGGAGGAGTAGGAGGTTGAGCGTCCCCAGCCGGGGAGCGCTTCTTTTCCTTCTTCTTCTTCTTCTTCTCCTTCTCCTTGCCCTTGCCTCCGTCCGGAGCAGGGCGCTTTTTTGCAGGCGTCTCCGTAAGGGGAGCCTCAGCCTTCCTCGCCGTCGAGGATCCTTTCGCTGACTTGGCAGCCGCCGACAGCTTCGGGATCCTCGGTAACGCCGAGATCGGCGTTTTCGCCGGTACCGAGCCCGATACCGACGAGGTGGACGGAACGGCAGCCGCCGATACCGTCGATGGCGTGGTCGTCTTCTTGTCGGCCATCTTGGAAGTGGAGGTCTCGTCTATCGCCCGCAGAGACTGTTCCCAACAATAAGATTTGAGTCTCGCGGAGCGGTTGCGAAGAGTTTGGGGAGTAAAATCCCTGCAAATTGGGCAAGTCCGGATGTTGTGGGACTCGCCCAAACTGAAGAGACACTCCTTATGGCCGTCGTTGAGGGCAACCTTGCGGCCGCAGGACACGCACTTCTTAAAGAGCGCGGACATAAGACGAAGAAACGCCAAACTCCGAAATCCAAAAAGACGAAAACCGAAGGGGGAGTACGAAAGAGAGGTCAAAGACAGTCCGAAAGTCCGTAAAACCGTGAAAAAACAGCAAGCCAAGCACGACGTGAGAGGAACAAACTAAAGAACCTTCCGTACGCGGCGGCAGACGAGAAAGAACTGAGGAGAGACCGTTGCTCGGCGGGAGGAGCATGCGCAGTACCGGCGTGGGGGAGGGGTTCCCGCCAAGCGAACAAGCTCTAGAAGTTTCCGAACGCTACCGCGCAGGCGCTAAAGCTCCTAGTGTATGAAGGCACAGAGACCACGAAGAAGAACCATATTTTTGAAATATTTCCTAAGAAAAATACCTTAGAACAAAACATCCTATTCAGATTTTGTCATAAGCTAAAATAAACTCAACTTTATAGGTTCTCATTTTGCCCTAATCTTCCCGTTGCTATGCTTGTATGGTTTCTAATTATTTTGTCCTCAGGCCCAGCCTTGATGGATGGTTGTACCTTTTCCAATATACAGTCACTTGTAAAGTGTCTTAAAATGACTGATTATTTCCTATTGTTAATTTCCAATATAAAGAAATCAGCAGATAGCATCCCAATGTAGTTTCATCAGGTTTTAAATTATCACAATTAAAAAAAATGGGTCACATTTGTATAGAAATTCCCAATCTAGACACACAAAAACATTAGAATTTTTTCCCTCCCTGAAAAGTTGTTAAAGGCCATAAATCCATTATTCAGATACAGATCACTCAATAATTTAATGTCTTTAGTCTGGCATGCTTCCCAGTGCAAATTCTCTTTATCTGCCATTATTTTCAGGTTATAACAAATTGAGGAGTATTCAGCGGTGTTGAAATCTTGGCGAGATAGAGGCAATCGTGAAGAGTTCTGAATACCGCTGCTACTTTGATGGCTTGGGGAGTTCCATTAGAAGAGGAAAGCGGAAAGTACTGGAAGGAAACAGAAGAAAAGGCATAGGTATCCAGTATACCCTCCAGCGTTACACAGATGAAAACCGACGCCCTTTTCGCACAACCTTTGCCATGCGAAAGGGCCCCTCGAATGTCGCGCGATTGTGAGGAGCGATCTGCATGACGCTCCAGGGTAGGGCAGGCGCTGCTTGTGTACTTTCTCATTTTTGGCTTTCAGCTGAAAATGGTGCGCAATTGCACATTGCTCCAGGGCCCCGCGTGTACTTGCCGTGCATACAGAGTCTCTGGAGCCGTGGTGGTCGCGCTTCCCGCCCCAGCACAGCCTAGGAAACTCTCAGGCTGCACTCCGGAAGGAAGAGGTGGGGCTTTTGCGCTACCTACTCGGGAACAGGCAGCTCGTGCAGAGCTGAAGCAGCAGGGATGCGAGGACCTCTTGCTGGAGGCTGCTCGCGAATCCCCGCACCCCAGCGCCAAAAAAAGGTAAGGTGCTGAAAGGGTCTAAGTCACATGTGGCTAAAGAACTCCAGAGTGTGGTCAAGATGGCAAAAGTAACTAATAAGGAAGAGTACACAAGCCTAGGAAATGCTGCAGTAGTTTGCTTTTGCATGAGTCACACACTCTCAGCCCTCAGAAAACCCTGTGATAGATTCACCTTAGGGTTGGAAATGACTTGAAGTCAAGAAACAACAACAACAAGTAAAGGCAAGATTCTGCCCATTCCTGTCCTGTTCCCACCATGAGTTAGTTGAATACAAACTGTTTTTGCACTGGGAACCCAGGGCCTTTCCGCACTGCACTGTTATAGTGCCATTATTCTACTTCCAACATCCTACGGAATCCTGGGGTTTGCAAACTGCAAACTCCAGGGTTCCATAGGATGTTGAAAGTGGAATAACGGCACTATAACAGTCTTGTGTGGAAATAGCCCCTCTCTGCAGCAAGTAAAGCAAGCCAAGGACAAGCTGGAAAGTGGAAACTGAAGAGAAAAACTCAGAGATTTAAAAAGCACCTGAAAATGAGAGCTAGAAGAAGATTAATCCTGACCATCCCGGCCAGATCAAGATAGTTTTTTTAAATTATTATTTTGTTTAACAAGACCAATCTCATATCGAAAAGAATATAATAGAGTTATAAATACAAAGTTATAAAGAAAACATTCAACAAGTAAAGCATTAGAACTCTCATATTCCATCATCATATCTATTATGTAAGTGTACCCTCATAACATACTCAAACATATAACAGCAACAATGGTACATCTCATGCAAACCTTCTTGATAGCTTATCAATTTTATTTATTTAACTACTAGTCATTCTTTCATTTTTCTTTTCTATTTTTCCCTCTAGGCTTATTACAGACATACACCCCCACCAAATCAAGGCAGTTGAAGGGTATGTATCTACCCACGAGAAATCTCTATGTATGTATGTATGTATGTTATGTGCGGTCATTTCCTCACTAGACATTTATAGGGGCTTTCCACATTACACTGTTATAGTGCTATTATTCCACTTTCAACCTCCTATGGAATTCTGGGGTTTGCAGTTTGCTGAGGCCCAAGAGCTCTCTGGCCGAGAATCCTAAAGGACCCTCCTTAAACTGCAAAACCCAGGATTCTATTGGATGTTGAAAGTGGAATAATAGCACTATTACAGTGTAGTGCAGAAATGGCCATAGTGCTATTATTCCACTTTCAACATCCAATGGAATCCTGGGTTTTGCAGTTTAGGGAGGAGCCCTTTGAGGCCCCTCCCTAAACTGCAAATCCCAGGATTCCATAGGATGTTGAGATGGAATAATAGCGCTATAACTGTCTAGTACAGAAATGGCCTGTGTCTCAATGCATGCATGCATGTATGTATCTATCTATTGGGGTTCTCTTTCTTCTGTCTCCCCCCTTCCTTTCAGTGCCCAGTTTGTTGCAGAGCAAGGATGAAGCGTGGGGTGGGGGCGGTGAAGGTAAGAAGAGGGCACAACCACCACAATAAAAAAAGCCTACCCTCCTCACGAAATTTTTCTTCACTTCTCCAATTTCTAGCAATGCAGCCACTTAAATCTTCAGCTGAGCATTTAGAAACAGAGTTTAGGTCTCCAAAGAAACGAGACAGGCAAAGCTATCAGGTGAATGTGAACATAGCAAATGTAAGAGTTCTCACTGTGAACAGTCTTCAATGTCTCATTCTCCACAGTGCTAGAAATTTGAGGACTGTAGGATTAAAATTTCATTGAGGGGTCAGAATTCTTATCTGGGGGGGGAACAGAAGGAAGATACAGGTGCTGGTCCTTCAGGAAGTGTTAAGAAACCATTTGCCAAGCCTCTGTTTTGTGGCTACCATTTCACACTGCTAACTTCAGTTTGGGTCTGGCTCGTTACTTTTTTTTGGGAACAGACCAACAGCAGCAAAAAGATGGGACGTCATTGGTTTGCCAGCAGCAGCATGCAAGTCTCAATTAACACCCAAGAGTGCAAGGGAAGGAGCAGATAGTGTGGCCAGATCTAACGGGTGGGATAAACTATAAACATTTTTTGCACTGAAGAAGTGTTTTTGATTCACAGATTGGCCATGCATTGCCTTCATAGCAAGCCAAAAGCAATAGGTGCAGGCCTTGACTGCTAAGAATACTCCTTTGTAACAGCCATAGCAAACTGGGAAGACTTTCCTTGAAATCCTTCCAAGAGAGGAGATCTTCTTGGTTGGTCAACAGAACTTCTCCATTTTGTTATCTCATTTGACTAATTTAAAGAAGGAGGTAGTCTCTGACAAATCAAAGGCTAAAACCTATGGACTCAACATTTTTGTCAGCTGACAACAAAGGGTTGGTATTTCACCTCATCCTATGTGCCATCGGAATGTGCCCCAAATTTTCAACAAAGCAACTCTGCCTTCAACTCAAAACTGAGCTGATGCTTGATTTAACTAACCTCCTTGGTCATCCTAAGAACTATCTAATACAGTGGTTCTCAACCTTCCTAATGCCGCAACCCTTTAATACAGTTCCTCATGTTGTGGTGACCCCCAACCATTAAATTATTTATTTATTATTTACAATGCCTCCCCTCCCGACAAAGGCCGCCTCGCCGGCCAGGAATGGGGGGGCAGGCAGGGAGGGGAAGAGGAGCCGTGCGTCTCCCCCGGGAAAAACTCAGAGAACCCCCCGGGCTCTGCTTCTGCTTTGCTCTCGTTTCCACTGGGGGGGCAGTGTAGGAAAAGTTTCCAGAGTGTCAACCCTGGCCAGGAGGGGGAAGAATCCCAGCACCTTTGTCTTTTGCGCCGGGCGCAGCTCGCCCCCCAGAAAAGCGCTGCCTTGCGGCCCCCCGGCCCTTCCGCAGCGTCCCCCTCCGTGGCAAGTGGGGCAGGGGCCATGGGCGAGGAGGGGGCCTTCCCCCTGTGCTGCTGCCACCCCCTCAGGCTGGCCCGTCAGATGGGAGGTTCTCCCAGTAGCGGAGAAGGGGAGCGATTTCAGTCCCTTCTGAACAGGGGGCCGGAGGACGCAAGTGCGTGGCTCGCGCTTGCGCACCACCACCAAGGAGGGAATGGAGCCTAAGACCATTGGAAATACGTATTTTCTGATGGTCTTAGGCAACCCCTGTGAAAGGGTCATTCGACCCCCAAAAGGGTTGCGACCCACAGGTTGAGAACCGCTGGTCTAATACATTGCAAGCAGCTGTTCTATGGGGCATCACCTTGATAATGCAGTCAGCTATGGTGCTGGTTCTAATAGACAACTCTTCACCAAGAGAGAAAAGCCAGTTTTGGAAATTCTACTATCCATGACTGTAAATTTTGATTTTTCTGATTCCAAATGGATGTTGAAAACAATGAAATAATTGTTCATGCTGTAGCTTTAGGACACTCAGGAATTGTTTTTCCCCAGAATGATGGGAAATGATACAGCTTCTCCACCAAAGCTGCACAGCTTCTGCAGAAAACTGTGAAGTTTTCCAGAAAACATGCAGCTTTCAGCATGGAAACTGAAAACTGTGCTGCTTTTGGCACAGAAAGAAAATTCCACAATATGTAAACCAGCAAAGCCTTCAGGTTCAGTGAGCCCGCGTTTCTTTTCATGCCTTGTATTATACTGTTCGTACATGCACGTAGAGTGCAACTTGGGCCATTTCTGCACTAGCCTGTTATAGCGTGATGATTCCACTTTCAACATCCTCTGGAATCCTGGGGTTTGCAGTTTAGGGGGTGGCATTTAGAATTCTCATCCAGAGAGCTCTTTGGCCTCAATAAACTACAAATCCCAGAATTCCACAGGACGTTGAAAGTGGAATAAGAGCACTATAACGGTGTAGGGCAGAAATGGCTATAGTGTGCCACCAACACAGTCTGCAGCCCAGCTGTGGGTGTGTAAAGATGTTGTATGATTTTGTCCATGTAGCCAATGCAAATATGGTTATATTTTACATTCTTTAGCTACCCAGGCCTGACTGCAAAGATGTAATCCTTAGCAAACTTCCCATAAATCACTCCTGAAACCAGAGCTCACGGAATCAGACCTTAGAAAAGTTATTTATTCATTTTATTCATGTTATTTGTACCCCGTCTTCTTCTCATAGTGGGATCCAATGTTCGTTTTTTGGACCATAGCTCAGAATCTTTTATGCTAGTTTTCCTGGCTGGGGTGTTCTGTGATTCTTGCAGTCCAAAAAAGGTAACTTCTCCAAGGTCTTTCTGGAGCCTAGGTACAAGTCAGCTCAAGTGAGGGATCATGACTGCAGGGCAGGAAAAAGAAAATAAGCAGGAAAAAGTATGAGGAAGAAGGAAATCTTTGGGGTCTACAGGCTCATAAAGGTAAAGAAGGGTTAAAATTTAATAAAAGCTTCCCTACATTTTCCTCTGCCGTAGAGTTCATGGTCAAGGTCTTCCTAAACCAGAGAAGAAAACAGAGACATTCACATTGTAAAACAGAAAATTAAAAAAATACAAACTTGGGGGAATAGTTTTGCTCTCTCAAGGCTTAAAGGGAGTCAAAAGGTCCAGAGCCATTGCAAAAGAATATTAAAGAACATAAATCAAGAGAGAGATTCAGTCTCCTTGCCCTCAAGAACATGGCAGAGGACACAGGGCTGCTAACAAAAAGGGCAGCTCCGTGTCAGGTTTCTCTCCTCTGTTCTAACCCATGTTCATTTCTTGTTCTACTTAACCCACCCTCCTGACATCATTGTACCACAGAATGTTAGAATCAGAGAATCGTACAATTGGAAGAGACCGTAAGGGCCATCGAGTCCAACCCCCTGCCATGCAGGAATACAGAATCATAGAATCATAGAATCACAGAAATGTAGAGTTGGAAGAGACCACAGGGGCCATCCAGTCCAACCCCCTGCCATGCAGGAACACCCTCAAAGCATTCCCAACAGATGGCCATCCAGCCTCTGCTTAAAAACCTTCAAAGAAGGAGACTCCACCACACTCCAAGGCAGCCTATTCCACTGCTGGACAGCTCTGACCATCAGGAAGTTCTTCCTGAAGTTCAGATGGAATCTCCTTTCCTGCAGCTTGAATCCATTACTCCTTGTCCTAGTCTCTGGAGCAGCAGAAAACAAGCCCTTTCCCTCCTCAACATGACATCCTTTCAAATATTTAAACATGGCTATCATGTCGACTCTTAACCCTCTCTTCTGCAGACTAAGCATATCCAGCTCTCTACGTCTGTCCTCATAGGGCATGACTTCCAGGACCCTCACCATTTTGGTCGCCCTCCTCTGGACTTCCTCCAACTTGACCATGTCCTTCTTGAATTGGGGTGCCCAGAACTGGACACAGTGTTCAAGATGAGGTCTAACCAAAGCAGAGCAGAGTGGTACCAGTACCTCCCTTGATCTCCTATTGATGCAGCCGAGAATTGCATTGGCTTTCTTGGCTGCCGCATCACACTGCTGACTCATGTTCAGCTTGTGGTCTATGAAGACTCCTAGATAGCATTAAGCAGCATTAAAGTGTTCCCAACAGATGGCCATCCAGCCTCTGTTTAAAAACGTCCAAAGAAGGAGACTCCCCCACACTCCAAGGCAGTGTATTTCACTGTCAAACTGCTCTTACCGTCTGGAAGTTCTTCCTAATCTTTAGATGGAATCTCTTTTCCTGAAGTTTGAAGCCATTGTTCTGTGTCCTAGTCTCTGGAGCAGAAGAAAATAGGGTTGCTCTATCCTCCATATGACATCCCTTAAATATTTAAACATAGCTATCATGTCATAGGACCATAGAGTTGGAAGAGACCACAATGGCCATTGAGTCCAACCCCCCACCATGCAGGAACATACACTCAAAGCACCTGCAGCAAATGGCCGTCCAGCCTCTGATTAAAAACCTTCAAAGAAGGTGACTCCATCACACTCCAAAGAAGCATATGCCACTGTTGAATAACTTTTACTGTCAGGAAGTTCTTCCTGATGTTTAAGTGAAATCTCTTTTCCCGTAGTTTGAATCCATTGCTCCGTGTCCTAGTCTCTGGAGCACTGGAAAACAAGCTTGCACCATCTTCAATATGACATCCCTTTAAATATTTAAACATAGCTATCATGTCACCTCTTAACCTTCTTTTCATCAGGCTAAACATACCTAGCTCCCTAATCCACTCCTCATAGGGTATGTCCTCTAGACACATTCCAGCTTGTTAATATCCTTCTTGAATTGTGGTGCCTAGAACTGGACACAGTATTCCAGGTGAGGTCTAACCAAAGCAGAATAGAGTGGAATTTTTACTTGCCTTGATCTCAACACTATACTCCTACATGCAGCTTGGAATTGCACTGGGTTTTTTAGCTGCCGCATCACACTGTTAACTCATGTTCAGTTTGTGGTACACTAAGAAAGGATCCTAGATCCCTTTCACACATACTGTTTTCAAGCCAGATATCACCCATCCTATACTTTCACCTCTTAGCCTTCTCTTCTCTAGGCTAAACATACCCAGCTCCCTAAGCTTCTCCTTACAAGGTATGGTTTCCAGGCCTTCTACCATTTTGGTTAACCTCTGGACATGTTCCAGCTTGTCAATATCCTTCTTGAACTACAGTGTTCAGAACTGGACACAGTATTCCAGGTGGGATTTGACCAAAGCATTTTCCCAACCACCAGCTTATGCCATGGAAAAACAGAAAGGAAACACACAGGCTGGCATACTTTTGGTGTTCACATACAATTAAGTTATTTCACATATGTGGTTGTACTTGTTTTGGCCATGTAGTATGGACTACATTCAGTTCACAGTTGTGTAAGTAGAGTTATGAAAGCGTATTTCTGCCCATGAAGTTGCACATTCTTGGATGGAGCATAACTACTCATCAGTGCCATCAATGTTCCATTTGAGTCACTGGGATTGGAGCAAGCACAGTCACAGATACACAATTGCCTGCACAGCATTAGTATTCAGCAGAATAATGCAACTAGTCACTTAACTATGTGGGTGTAGATTTTTGCTATGCAAGCACAGTGTAGGATCTTGGCTACAGTCTAATGGTATCGAAAGACATGGCAAAGTTGTCCTGGGATTCATGGAAGATAGTACTCAACTCTGTACCACCTTTCTGAATAACAGCCAAACATTCCTTGTCATGCGTTGTACTACTTGAATTTGCATTATAGGTTTTGTAATAAACTGTTCTAAGTTTTGCTACTTTCTTGTGAATTGCTTTTGGCATGATATGCTCAGGTACAGTGACATGCAATTAAATTAAACTAGGGCCAGGACAATGCATTAGATTATGACTCTGGATACCTGAGTTCACAGCCCCACTCAGCCATGTAAATCTATCAGGTGACCTTGGGCTAGTCACACCCTCTCAGCTTCAGAGAAAGGCAATGGCAAACCCTTTTTGAACAAATCTTGCCAAGAAAACCCAGTAATAGGTTCACCTTAGAGCTGCCACAAGTCAGAAACAACTTGAAGACACACAATAGCCGCAGTACTTGGGGAAGTACTGTGGCTTGTAGGGCAACGAAGTGACATTTCAACGAAGTGACATTTCCAAGTCCTGAACTAACAACTAATATTTGGTTCTACCTCAAGGGTGGTCGTAGCATAAATATCTCACTTCATCACATAGTGGATTTTCTAACAGGTTCACCGTTTTTATTGTATTCAGCTGCACCAACATCCCAGTCACATTACAGGTATAACTCAGTCAACAAAGTAGAGGTGTTCCTGGACACCACTGATTTAACATAAAATTTGATACCAGAGATAGAAATAACATGGAAAGAATAGGGATAGGTTGCTACCCTGTAAAATGAGAAGAGCAGTTTAATATGTTTCATTGGGATTTTTATCCAAAACTAGCAAAATGCACATGTCAAATGAAACATGCAGGTCAGGTAAGCCTTTTATAAGTAAAGAAAAAGGCTGCTTGAAAGGTTCTTCCAAAATGCATCAAGGGATGTCTTTCTTTCACCAGCCTCCACTTTTCTTATGATTTCCATGTTGGTGGCCATACTCACACAGCTATGAGTTTTTAACATGCTGAGGGCAGGCGCATTCACTTTCCCTCTTTCTGCTTTGCTGTTCACTCATGCTCTAAAGGCAGCTGCTATTACTTTGCCTGTTACAGGGTTGGCTGGGAGACCAGAAGTGTTCTGTGTTTTGGATTTCTTTTAAGATTTTGGAATATAGTACCATTTTGTAATAGCCTCACATCTTGTTCGCTACTTGTGTTGTGTATGAAATGTGAGGCTGGAGAGAGACTGAGGATCTGTGAAATGGCAGGGTACTAAGCTCAGTACACTGGGTGAATCCATGCCTTCCGCCATTTCACAGATCCTCAATTCCTCTCTTTTTGCCACCGGCTGCCCTCTCCTGCCTTTGAGGCAACAGCTGTGGCACTCTCTTACCTGAGAGATGAATGAGCAGGAGTGAAACAGCCACTGCTTCAAAAGTGGAAGCAGGTGGCTGGCAGCAAATAGAGACTAAGGATCTGAGAGACATATGAGCAGGAGCACTGCAGCAGCTACCTCAAAGGTGGAAATGGGCACCTGGCAGCAAAAAGTTTCATGGGGTGGTTAGATTTTGGATTTCCAAATAAGAGAGTCTCAACCTGTATCCCATTCTTTCTGAGCTCAAGTTTTACTGCACTGTTTACTGCAAACAGTAAGTTGCCAAGAGATGTAGGGAGGAGGTCAGAAAGGCTAAAGCACAGAACGAACTTAGGCTGGCCAGAGACATTAAAAACAATAAAAAGGGCTTTTTTAAATATGTCCGCAGCAAAAGGAAAAAGAAGGAGACGATAGGGTCGCTGCGCAGGGAAGATGGCGAATTACTCACAGGGGGAAGAGAAAAGGCAGAACTACTTAACACCTTCTTTGCCTCAGTTTTTTCTCAGAAGGATACAAGCACTCAACCTGGCGGTTGGGGAGCAGGTGAGGAAGCAGAGGAAATGAGGCACATAATAGGTAGAGAGGTGGTACAGGAATACCTGGCCACACTGGATGAATTCAAGTCTCCAGGGCCAGATGAATTGCATCCTAGGATATTAAAAGAACTGGCAGAGGTCGTTTCGGAACCGCTTGCTATAATCTTTGAGAAATCTTGGAGGACAGGAGAAGTTCCAGCAGACTGGAAGAGAGCAAATGTTATCCCCAACTTCAAGAAGGGGAAAAAAGAGGACCCAAATAATTATCGCCCAGTCAGCCTGACATCAGTACCTGGAAAGATCCTGGAGCAGATCATTAAGCAGTCAGTTTCTAATCATTTAGAAAACAACACGGTAATCACGAGAAGTCAACATGGATTTCTCAAAAATAAGTCATGCCAGACTAATCTTATCTCTTTTTATGATAGAGTTACTAGCTTGATAGATGAAGGGAATGCTGTGGATGTAGCATATCTTGATTTCAGTAAGGCCTTCGACAAAGTCCCCCATGACATTCTTGCAAAGAAGCTAGTTAAATGTGGGCTGGACAGGGCTACTGTTTGTTGGATTTGTAATTGGTTGACCGACCGAACCCAAAGGGTGATCACAAATGGCTGCTTTTCATCCTGGAGAGAAGTGACTAGTGGGGTGCCACAGGGTTCTGTCTTGGGCCCTGTGCTGTTCAATATTTTTATCAATGACTTGGATGAAGGAATAGAGGGCGTGCTCATCAAATTTGCAGATGATACCAAATTGGGAGGGGTTGCTAATAAGCCAGAGGACAGGATCAACATTCAAAATGATCTGGATAGATTGGAGAGCTGGGCCAAGGCGAACAAAATGAAATTCAACAGAGAGAAGTGTAAGGTCCTACACTTGGGTAGAAAAAATGGAATCCACAAATATAGGATGGGGGACACGTGGCTGGGTAGCAGTACATGTGAAAGGGATCTAGGAGTCTTCATAGACCACAAGCTGAACATGAGTCAACAGTGTGATGCGGCAGCCAAGAAAGCCAATGCAATTCTTGGCTGCATCAATAGGAGTATGGTATCTAGATCGAGGGAGGTACTGGTACCACTCTACTCTGCTTTGGTTAGACCCCATCTTGAATACTGCGTCCAGTTCTGGGCACCCCAATTCAAGAGGGATATTGACAAGCTGGAGCAAGTCCAGAGGAGGGCGACCAAAATGGTGAGAGGCCTGGAAACCATGCCCTATGGGGATAGACTTAGAGAACTGGGTATGTTTAGTCTGCAGAAGAGGAGGTTAAGAGGGGACATGATAGCCATGTTTAAATATTTGAAGGGATGCCACGTAGAGGAAGGAGAGGGCTTGTTTTCTGCTGCTCCAGAGACCAGGACAAGGAGTAATGGATTCAAGCTGCAGGAAAGAAGATTCCACCTGAACCTCAGGAAGAACTTCCTGACAGTCAGGGCTGTCCGGCAGTGGAATATGCTGCCTCGGAGTGTAGTGGAGTCTCCTTCTTTGGAGGTTTTTAAGCGGAGGCTGGATGGCCATCTGTCGGGAGTGCTTTGAGGGTGTTCCTGCATGGCAGGGGGTTGGACTGGATGGCCCCTGTGGTCTCTTCCAACTCTACATTTCTATGATTCTATGATTCTATAACAGTAAGTGGAATGTCTGCTTCTCCAGTCCTTCAACACTCTCCCAATGCTAATGCTGTTCTAAAAATTCAGCTAGACAGAAGACAAGGAAGAAAAGATGATGGGCTGGGTGGGCAGAAAAAGACTTTATACTTTATCAGAGGCTTTGTTAAAGGAGGTATTCCAGCACACAATTATAGCACTTTGATTCCTCCTTCGCTGCCATGGCTGCATCCTACAGAATCCTGGAATTTGTAGTATGCTGGGACACTAGAGCTGTCTGCCAGAGAATTCTAAGCACAACATGAAACTATAAATCTCAGAATCCATAGGATGGAAGTATGGTAATTAAAGTGGCATCAAAGTGCTACAATTGTGTAGTGTGAAAGGATCCTCTGTTAGATGTTTAGTTATTTCTCATATTCATTCCCATGTTAGCAATGTGATGCTGCCAGAAGCAGCTGAAACTCTCTGCAGCAGCCTTGAGTGGTAAGCCACTACAGTGCAGGTGGCAGCTTTTCAGCAAATTATCCTTGGGCCCTGGCAGCCATTGGAGCTTCCTGACCAGGAAGGGATATAAAACAGCTTCCAGTTCTGGCTCAGCCCAGTTTTCATCAGAGACTGGAATGTCACTTTTCCATTCCCTGACTAAAACTAGTAATTAGTTGAATGTAATTAGCTTCATGGGCCCCCAAAAGTAATTCATTGCTTTTAATATCGTAAATGTGTTTTTTTTAATGACTGGGGATATTATTTGATGGTTTTTACTTAATCCTTTTGTTGTTAGTTTAAACAAAGCCCTTTAGGAGCAAGAAAAGAATGTCATGAAACTCAGAAAATTCTTCTTAAAATTCCTTGAAATGTAACAGGTTCCTGGTTTGTCTCACATCTGGAGGTTCATTGCATCTCATTGTCCAACGCTTTCAGAACTTCATTGGATAATCAAACTAGAAAATAATTTGGGGTGTGTGTGTGTGTGTGTGTACATGTGCATGTGTGTTTTTAAGAAAAACTGCTCCCTCAAGTGGTGAAAGACATCTGTTTATCACAACATATGATTTTTCTCACCTCCCACATTGAGAGTGTTTCATCTTGTGATTAGTCACTGGAAAGTAAACTCAGGTTTAATTTGCAAGTCTAATTGCTGAGGCACATATTTCTGAAAAGATCCCGTGTTGGGTAGGAACATGTGTTTATTGAAGGGAATATAACTTCCCTTTAACATCTCATTTTACTTACACCAGAAAGCTTTTCCTCCAGAACACCCTTGATAGCTATGCAAAACAAACAAAAAGTTCTTGATGATGGCACTTCCCATAAAATCTTGGACAAACTGAGCACATTCTCCGCATCTCTATTATGTACTGTGAATGCTAAATACTATCATCTTTTATTTCTTTTTTAATTGCTAAACAAAAATTTGATTCTTATCATCTTCTTCCCTGCTACTTCCTCATGAAACAAAGAAATCATCTGAGATTATCTTTCAATATCCTTTACAAAATGTAATGCACAAAGGGCTGGTTCCCCCAATCCTTTCCTCTCCCCACCTCTGCCTTGGGGCAAGGACTAGCTGCAAGTTCTGACAAATATTGGGACAACGCACATACGCAGGCAAGCAAAGGGAAAGGCACACAGCCTTCAAGACTTTATCCTTTCCAGATCAAGCTACAGCTTGTTATCCTATTGAAAGAGCGGGTTGGCATACAGAGTGGATTTCTTCACTACAGAGAGAATGCACAATGTGCTCTAATGGTCTGGTTGGCTGGCACGACTCTCACTCACCCTGCAGCTCTTGGGGAACCTGGGGAAGATGTCTCTGAAGAATTGCCGAAAGGAGTATTTGCCACTCTTCTGGCAATGAATGTCCGCAAGAGGTTTGATAAGGATAGCAGTTTTGGCAGGAATGAGGAAACAAGAAGTGGAAATGAAAGTCACAAGTATAGGATGGGGGACTTGTGGCTGGATAGCAGTATGTGTGAAAAGGATCTAGGAGTCTTGGTAGATCACAAGCTGAACATGAGTCAGCAGTGTGACGCGGCAGCCAAGAAAGCCAACGCGATTCTTGGTTGCATCAATAGGAGTATGGTGTCTAGATCGAGGGAGGTACTGGTGCCACTCTACTCTGCATTGGTTAGGCCTCATTTGGAATACTGTGTCCAGTTCTGGGCACCTCAATTCAAGAAGGACATGGACAAACTGGAGCATGTCCAGAGGAAGGCGACCAAAATGGTGAGAGGCCTGGAAGCCATGCCCTATGAAGAACGCCTTAGGGAGCTGGGTATGTTTAGTCTGCAGAAGAGAAGATTAAGAGGGGACATGATAGCCATGTTTACATATTTGAAGGGATGTCATGTTGAGGAGGGAGCAGGCTTGTTCTCTACCGCTCCAGAGACTAGGACAAGGAGCAATGGATTCAAGCTGCAGGAAAGGAGATTCCACCTGAACCTCAGGAAGAACTTCCTGATGGTCAGAGCTGTCCAGCAGTGGAATATGCTGCCTCAGAGTGTGGTGGAGTCTCCTTCTTTGGAGTTTTTTAAGCAGAGGCTGGATGGCCATCTGTTGGGAATGTTTTGATGGGTGTTCCTGCATAGCAGGGGGTTGGACTAGATGGCCCCTGGGGTCTCTTCCAACTCTATGATTCTATGATTCTACTCCAGGTTAGGCAAAGTGTGGCCTATGGACTGCATGCAGCCCTCAGGGCCTTCTGGTGGCCTCTCAGGGTTTAATTTTTCCCCCCCAAACAAATATTTTGGCCTCTAATACCCTCCTGGGAGTAGGGGGATTTCCACCATGTTTTTATTTTGGTGTCGATCAGGACATTTTAGACTCAAGAGAGACCTTTATAAAATACAGAAGTGAACAGGAAGTGATTTCCCATCACTTCCTGTTGTTAAAATAAGGCCTTTCTTGTCCTAATATGGCTCAAGGGGTCCAATTGCATGATGAAAACGTTCTGCACATCAAGGATATTTGGGGGGAATTTGAGACCTGCAGGGAGACCTGAAGCCTCCCAATCTACCTGGAGTTGGTTGACCATATAACTAAGATGGAAACATAGCAGAAAGAATGATTCCCCAAAGACTATAAATGTATGGATGAAAGAGCAGGAAATTAGTAAGGAAGATAATGCAAAATTAATCATCAGACAAAACATTCTATAGAAGATTCTGCACGTACTCCCCCTGCCACTTTTTTCCAGACAAAAACTGGAACACATGAGACCAAGCCACATCTGAACGTGGTCAAAAGGGAGTGGCCAGGCCACAGAAGGCAAAAGTTGTTAATGAGGAAGTGCACACAAAATTAGTATTTTAAGCAGAGAAACCCTGGAATTTATGTACTTGGTTTAGGAAGGACAAGATTCTCTTTCCTCTGTTATTCTTTCATGTTGAGTTAATGGAGTGAAAACTACTTTTGCACCTAGAACTCAGCTTGCAACAACTGAAATAAACTGAGAACAAAGGGGGAAAGTGTGAGAAGGAAAGAGAAACCAGGATGTTTTAAGGATGAAAGATGACAGAGGACTAATCAAGACTGTCACTGCCAAATCTGGGCAGCTGGAAGATACCAAGATGTCCCCTATCTCCATCTCACATAGGGAAGCCAACTAGGCTAGAAACTGAATCTATAGAGCTTGGTCTTTTACCATGATGCCTCCAGCTTCTGCTTCTGCTTTGCGTCTCAGATGGCCATCTGTGGCTAGTGGCTTTCAAATCAGTGGAATGGTCAGTCCAATCTGGATTGCAGTCCAAACTTTAAATGCACTAAGGTATTGAACTCTCTCTTCAAAGTAGCTTCAGCACCTTAGACAGTTCCTTGATAATTCAGACAAAAACCTGCAATGGATTCACTGCCCCTCCTGACACCTGCTCATATTGACAGGGACCAAACTAAAATGGAGACCTGTTTTAGGATGCTTTCTGACTCTGCTTACAACTTCAAACTTCAAGAAAAGATTAACAAGACCAAATGTTTCAAAATACAAACATTTTTCCAACACAGAACAGTTAGGACTGAATCCTCTTGGTATCCTAAAATGAATCAGTAGACCCAGTGAATCAATGGATGAATGGTGAGTCAACACTTACATAAAATCCCATAGATTCAGTGCACCTAGTTGTGATTAACTATAGAATTGTGTTGCCTAATTTAGGATGCCAATTCACCAGTGTTTTTTCAGTTGAAGGGAGATAGTCTACAGCACAATCTTCAGAAGAAATTCTCCCCCTCTTTTTGATGAAGCGCTTCAAAAGTGATCAGAAAAGGGGGAAGGATCACACTGTGAGCCATTTTCACTGTTTTGTAATGCTCCCCATGTCAACCAAAGGGAGAGGTGCTTTTCTCTTTTTTTCTGTGTCTGATGAAAACGCTACCAAAATCTGCCCTCTCAATAGCACTAACTGTATTCATCGCAGTATGCCAACAAGAAGCAAATGTTATTGCAATACAAAATAATTATAAGGAAAAACAGTTGTCTGTGCCGATTTGCACCTCTGGCCTGTTTTTCCATGGAGGGTTGTGGCTGGCAAGCACAGCTGGCACTCACACACCATTTTGTTGACCTAATTAAGACGGAAACTTTGGATATTTTGATCTATTGTGAGCTACCTCCAACACAGAGCTGTTAATGGAAGTACAAATCAGAGAGTACTTGGCTAACTGAGCTGCTCGCTTTGAATTTGTTAAGAAAGGATTGCTTCCTTTTAAGTGCATGTGAAAGGGAATAAATTCCTTGTCGACTTCAGATTGCAACAATTAGTTTCCCTGTGATGGCAAATCACAAGCAGACTATGGGGGCTCCTTTTGGCCTCCCGCCCACCAGCACTTGAAGAAAGCATTCAGTTAACTTTTGAAAACCAAGTGTATCTTTGCTGGAATACGGAATGCAGTACTTTCTTCCGTTAAATTGGGCAACTTGCTTGCCATTTTTCTATACTGTTCAACCTCACCTCCCTTTTTTTTTTTTCCCCCCACTGGCAATCAAATCTCTTTGGAATACAAGGGTTCTGTACAATCCACTGAAACGCTTCCAGCACCCATTCATTGCATCGGTAAGTTATGCCACAGTTCTGCTATTGCAAACTTTATATGGAAAAAAGAGAAACCAGGGATTACTTTGCATGTTCCACAGCAAATCTTTCTGCCTTTATGGGCTAGAGAGTCTTCTGCTTTTCCACTCAAGCAAACAGAGTTTTAGCTTCCCTCCTTGACCTAAATCGCAAAAGCTTTATGGCTTTAACAAACAGCAGAGATTGCCAATGCACAGTCACCCAACACCGCTTGAATAGCTTTGGGTCAGGTTTAGCTGTCACTGGCCTATAGGTGAGAGTGGATAGATACACAACTTGAATAAAATAAAAGAGTAACTGATGGGGAGGGTCATGGAACAGAAGCACAGAACTTGACCAAATGCACTCAGCTTCATCAAACTGAATATAAAATCAGAGGGAGAAACAGCCAACATTTGGGAAAGAACAAAAAGAACTTGTGTTTTAAGGACTAGCAGTGGTAATGTTAAACAGTTAAACAAACGACAATAGATCAGAAACGAAGCCACCCTGCAGAGAAAGAGGATGAGGAAAAGGATGTCAATTCAGGGCAAGGAAGAAGGGGAAGGAAGCATGTCACCACAAAGCTACAAAATATAAAATTAAATTGACAAATTAAATGTTTAAAAATTAAAATTAATGATTTTTTTTTTAGATTTAAGTGAAGTTCATTTAAAAGTGGACAGCAGTGTTGTGTCCTTCCTGATAATGAGAACAATCAGTTAAATAACTCTGCTCTTAGTACGCCTTCATGTTATTGTGTGCCTTCAAGGCATTTCCAACTTATACTAACCCTAAGGTGACCCTATGGTGGGTTTTTTGGGCGGCTGACAGTGTGTGACACACCTAAGGTCACTCAGGGGGTTTCCATGGCCAAACAGGAATCAGAACCTGGACTCCAGGGTCATAATCCAATGCGCAGACCACTACACTATGCTGGCTGTGTATCTGAAGAGTTCTGACTTATGATGACTCTAAGGCAAATCTATCATGGGGTCTTTGGAGGTGAAAGGTGTGACATGCCCAAGGTCACCTGGGGGTTTCCATCACTGAGTGGGGAAGTGAAGCCTGGTCTCCAGGGTCACAGTCCAACCCTCAAACTGCTATACTAAGCTGGCCCTCATTACGTCTTCATGGACTTACTTGTTTCTCGGTTCCACTTACAGCACTGGCGTTGCCCTTTAAAGGCATAAAAGGCTAGAGAAAGTGTGACCCTCCAGAAGTTGCTGGACCATAATGCCCTTCAGCCCTATGTAGCATAGCCAGTGGTGAGGGAAGATGGGAAGTGCACTCCAACAACACCATAATGTCTCAAGTTGCTTACCCCTGCCCTAAATAGTCTGGGCTCGAGTTAATTTAAGTCAGGGTAGGAAATCTGTAGACCATCTGATGTTGTTCAACTGCAACCATCTATTTATGTAGCACCATTTACGTACATGGTGTTTTACAAGTAAAACAGCCACAAACAGTGGTTCCTTCCAAAGGTGTACAATTTGTGTATGTATACATAAACACAAAGGAATAAAAGAGCAATAAAACTATACTATATAATTGTAAAGCAAGTTATCCATATAAAATACAAAAATACAAAATAATATAAAGGAAATAAACAAGTATATGTAATCAAATTATATAAAATTAAAGAACAGTATTAAACTAAAACTTAAAAGCTTTTGAAAACAACAAGATTTTTAACTGAGATTTACAAATAAAAAGCGAAGGAGCCACCTGCAATTGTTCAGGGAGGAAATTCCAAGAGTACGGACCAGCGAGTGAGAAAGGGTGAAGGCGAGCCAAGGAAGAAGAAATCTTTCTACCTACACCATCCCCGCTGTCAGTAACTCTTCAAGCAAGATGCAGGCCTATGATTCTAAAACCAACCAATTTCTTCCTTTGCATTCCTTTTTATCATCTTTCTTGGATGAAGAAGTCTGTGAACTCCAAAAGTCTGTATGATAAATTGTAAGTCATTTGGTTGACCCAATATAGACAACCCCACAACCATACTTTGGGTTTTCTTTTATGGTCAACACTTTTTTGTGACTATTTTCTTTTTTTTCTTTCTTGTTCATACATTTTCCATTTTCTAAACTGTTCTGTACAATTTTCTTTCAGAAAAGTAGTATATAAATGTAATAAAATCTTAGTGCTGCAAAGATCATCTATTGCCTTTACAGGAATCCTAATTTAATTCATATTTGCTATCCAGTTTGTGTGTAAAAAACCTAATGAAGGAGAGTTTACCCTTTCTGAGGTAGTCAATTCGACTGTCAAACAGTTCTTATTACCAGGAAGTTTCTATCCTCTAAATCAACAGATTATGAACTTGCTCCATTTTCTATGAGACAGTTGCTCAGATATTTAAAAATATCTCTGTGTGGCCAGCTATAATTGAATATTCCAAACACAATCACAATTCCAATCACAATTTTAGTTCCAGTATATAGTTTAGGAAAAATACAACAAATTATATATTAAATTCAACACATATACACTGTCCAAAGAGTTCCATGAATGCAGTGAGGTACCAGTGCATAACTCAACGGCAGGACTCTTCTGCCTGTGCTGCTTCATAGCACTGCAACATTTGGAAGCAACCTTAGAGTCCTAAATAAAAAGATACCAAATAAATGTAAATGCAGTACTGAAATTCCTCTGCAAAGCATATACTCCTTTTATTCCCTCCTAAATACATAAATGAAAATTTGATGTTGTGTGCCTTCAAGTCATTTCCAACTTAGGACAACTTGCAGGCAAAGGTATCATGGGGTTTTCTTGGCAAGATTTGTTCCAGGGAGGGGGTGCCATTGCCTTCCTCTGAGGCTTATAGAGTGTGACTTGCCCAAGGTCATACAATGCAGTTCCACGGCTGAGTGGGGATTCCAATTGTGGTCTCCAGAATTGCAGTCCAATGCTCAAAGCACTACGCCATGCTGGTTCTCAACTAAAATGCCACTACATTGTCGCCATGTCCTGGCTGACTTGCACTCCACAAACTTCACAAAGTTAAGCAGCAGTGTTTATTTGTAGCAAAGCAGGCAAAAACAGCGCATTTCTTCCAAAGTTGCTAAGACTAAAGGCATAAATGGTCGTTACAGATTTTATACTTTTCTGCACAGATTTAGGTGCACAAAGTTGTGATTGGGTGAGGATCACAAATCTTACATCATTCCATCGTACCAGACATTTTCCCAGACTCCCGGTTGTTTACACACATTTCATCCTTGAGGCTGGAAACAAGCTTCAACCAGATACCCTGCTGCAATCAACAATTGGCAATTGATACTTTCAAGCACTCAAACTATAGCAATGGCTAAACTATCCGCCTTATCTATTCTAATACGTACCTAGCAAATGCATTATGACAAGAGCCACGCATCCTGATAATTACCCAAGGTGACAAATGCCTATATCTTAGTCCTGGCCTCTGCAGCTCCTCTCTAGCTCCAGCTCTCCCTCTGTTTCTGGACTGGTAAATACAGCCCTTTCTTTATGGACTCCACACCCAATGGGCCAAGCCAGTGGTTCACAGGGGTTACACTATCATATCAGCACTCAATCTTCTCTTCTCCAGGCTAAACCTACCCAACTAGAGCAGATTCATTAAATGGCAAGTCAGCACATCAGTAAATGCCAGTGATTCAATGAGTCTATTCTAGTTAGGACTAACAATAGGATTCAGGCCACAGTTTCAGTTATGGAGCTGTAGCTGTCTTTCTTTCTCTATCAGACATGTAATTTCCTTAATTAATACCTCCCCTTCACTTTAAGGTGTTCTTGGTAATGATGCTAAGAAGCCAGCTTCCACATAAAGTTTCAGACCTTAATTCTTCTTGTGAGAATCTATTAAAACAGCTGCCACATTACTCTTTACTTCTAGTGACTGCCTCACAAGGAATTCTGTATGTTCCTCTCCGGGCTACAGGCAAATTTGATATTTTTCAGTAAAATGAGGATCGGTCATAGTTGTTTCTTTGGCCATTTCCGCCCTACACTGTTATAATGCTACTATTGCACTTTCAACATCCTGTGGAATTCTGGGGTTTGTAGTTTACTGAGGCCAAAGAGCTCTCTGGATGAGAATTCTAAATGCCCTTCCCTCAACTGCAAACCCCAGGATTCCACAGGAGGTTGAAAGTGGAATAATAGCACTATAACAGTGTAGGGTGGAAATGGCCTTTGTCTTGAGAGCCTTTGGTACAAGCCAAAATCTGTTTTGCTCACAGTCAAGATTAACCTAATTCAGCTTCCAATCTTACACACATCTGACATGGAATTAAGCCCCCTTAAATACTAGAAGTCTTACTCTAGGGAAAAAAAAAAAAAAAGAATATAATTATGCTACAAGTTCTCCTGCCCCCTCAGCCTCCTCTTTCCCTTAACATCCACCTGGATGAAGAAATCTGCAGAATCCAAAAGCTTCCTTACAACTTTCTGACATTTGATCCTCATAAATATATTACTGTACCATGACATACCTTTCCTCCCAACCCAATCAGTCAATACAGCTATTCATATCTTTTTGAAGTACAGATACATATCAGCTAACAAAGTAGATGTGTGTCCCTGGACCTTGCTTCTTAACAGAAAAACAGGTACCAAAGTCAGAAATAACATAGGCCCTTTTCGCATTAAGGCTTCTCGCGTGAGCGGGGGAGGGCGGCTCACGCAAGAAGCCTTCTCCGGGAGGCTGCTGCTTCCCCCTCCTTCCTTCCGCAGGCGAAGGAACGAGCGGGGAAGCAGCAGCCTCCCGGAGGCAGCGGTGGCTCACGCATCCGTCCGTCCTCCCGCGCGAGAGAGAAAGGAGCCTGTCCCGTCCATCCCCCTCCCCGTGCGCGCGAGAAAGGAGCCTGTCCCGTCCATCCCCCCCGCGCGCGTGAGAAAGGAGCTTGTTGCGTCCGCTCCCCCGCGCGCACGCGCGAAGCAGAAGGTGTTGCGTCCGTCACGCTAGCGCCCCACCCCGCCCCTTCCTTCCGCAGAGGCGGAGGGAAGGAAGCGCGACCTGGCCGCCTCCCCAACACTCCACACAAGAGGTAAGTGCGCGCGGGCGCCGGGAGTGTTGCGCGAGCGCAGGTGATTTCCACTTCAAAGCGGAAATCAAAAAACCCACGCTCGCGCCGCTTCAGCCCCGTGAGCCCGGCAGAAGTGGGAGTGCGTCATGCGGAGCAACACTCCCACTCCCGCGAGGCTCACGGGGCTGTCGTGCGACAGGAGGCCCGTGCGAAAAGGGCCACAGAAAGAATAGGGATAGGTTGCTGTATCGCAAAAAACAACAGCCAACAATATTTCTCAGGAAACTTTGTAATCAAAAGTCACGATATATACATGTGAAACGAAACAACTGCCTCAGGTAGGTAAGTTGCATAAGAGTAAACAAAAACAATTTGAACCTCTGCAGACCACCCAAAAGTTTCTTCAAAATGCATTGGGGGATTACTTTTTCTTTTACCAGCCACGACTTGTCCTTGAGCTTTCCATTTTGGTGGCCAAACTTGTAGATCTATATTTTTTAACACGCTAGGGGTAGCTTTTGAGGCAGACTCATCTACTCTCTCCGTTTTGTTATTGCCGTATGCCCAGGAAGGGGACACAGGAGGTACCTGCTGTTTGTTTACCACGCCTGTTGTAGACAGACACACACAGCTATAATCAGTTTTGCTAGAACAGAAGTGCATTCTTTCTCAGCTCAAGCTTTATCAAATTGTTTACTGCAGACATCCTACTAAACCCAACGCCAAAAGTCTGTGTTCTTCCCGGCCACTGTCACCATATTCCCAATGCTGATGCTGCTAAAAATCTTACATAGGACAAGGAGGAAAAGAGCTGTTGAGAGAGCTTAAAATGCTTTGTGAAAAGCAGCATTGCTGTCAGAAGGCTTTGTTAACTGAGGTCTGCCTGTCCACAGCAACATCCTCAGTTTCACCTGAAATTTTGAGTTTCTCAGTGCAGACATGCACACACCTTGGTGGCAATTTATCATGTCTAATTTATTGCATTCTTGCAAACCACACTTGCTCTGCAGGCATCCATCTCCTGCAGTCCTGACCTCTCAAAACCTTTCTTTGGTATCAATTAACCGAAATGGCTGACCTTCAATTTCTCTCAAATCATTTTTCTCCCACTTCAAAAGCTAGGCATACAGGAGCACTCTGGTGAAGAGGTGCTGATTGCTCTATTGTCCCACAAAGTGGTTGCATGTAGAGCAAAGCCAATGGTGGAAGACTGTCAGTAAAAGCTCAGCACCACTTAACCAGCACATGTTCCTGAGGTTGTTAATTAGGACCAGAAAGTATCTTAAAATAAAGATCACTGCCGTACTTAACATGATTATTAGGAGCAATAAAGACCTGAATGGAAGCACAATGAGCATCAGATACCCACAGAAGAAGAAGAAGGAGATTCATTCCAATTGGGAAAGGAAGTCTGGCAAAGAGATGATTGGACAGAACAATATCCCTTGCAGTCAGGAGTCGAGATGTTAAGCTTTTCCCATGCTGGTATGCTCTGGTTGTATGTGACAACAGCTCCCATGATCCCCAGGCATGACCAATGGTTTACTGGCTGCTCACATGTGCTGGACAGCACTAGCTCAGAGAGACAAGTCTCATCATCCTATGCATACGGCAGGAGAAGCAGATACACAAAAGCACATGATGGCAGTTTGAGTGCTAAAGATAAACAGATGATGTTGCTACTGAAAGACATTTTATTTTACCAAGTGCTTTATGGGGCACTGGAACAACAACAGCAACAGTTATAGATGTTGACTGACCATCCTTTCCTAATTAGTTGCCAATAATTAGAGAAGCCTGACAAGTTGCCTCTCCACATTTGCATTTTTAACTTTGGCAGATTTGATTATTCAGTTATTATTTGCCAGCACCTCTGCTGCTGCCTTACATCATTTTTAATAGGGACTTATAAGTGTCACCTTGCATTCAGAGTCTCTCTGCAAGCCTCAGAAGACTGAGAAAAATTGGAGAGACTGAGAATGCAAGGCAAGGCTTGTAAGTCCTATTAAAAATGGCATAGGGCAGCAGCAGAGGCAGCAGCAAGCCCCTCCAGCCACTCTTTCTGCCTCGTGAAGGAACCTCATTACCTCGAAGGCAGAACCAGACAGCTGCCATGCTGCCCACCGTAGGCTCAAATGTACTGTGTTCTATACATTTGGATCTGCAGTGAGTTGAATCCATAGACCATGCTTTTTTGTCTGTGTTAAATATGGTTTATGGGGGGACTAGAGACATTCACAGTTTTTCAACTTTCACAGAATCCTGTTCCCCAACCCTCACAAATGTGGAGGGACAACTGTATTTTGATGAATCAAAAGAAATGCAGAAAAACAATACTTGCTTGTAGAGGAATATATCTTCCCTGGCCCTGGAAGAGGACAGCACAGACCTAACAGAAGAAGCAGCTTCACCATCAGAGCTATCCAATCCTTTCAACTGGAGGTACCAAGGCATGAACTGCAACTTCTCTCTACATGGGGCAATGCCCACCTCTGCAAAGATGAGCATGAGACAGAACAGTGATCTTTACAATCCATAGGCTACCAGCCCATCATTGCCCATGTCAGCTTATGTTAACTCTTAAGTATTGGGGTAGTAAAAAATTTTGAAATGCTGTGTTTATCATAACAGATTCCATAACCGTGCATCCAAGGACCATTCAAAAACACAGGCAGCTGTGCTGGTTCACTGTCAACAAGACAGTTCCAGTGTTTTGTTTGTTTCTATCCAGGTCTTTTGTAACACTAATTGGTATTATCATGCCATTGTTGTTCTTCTTGTTGTTGCATATCTCCTAAGGCAAATCTACCAAGGGGTTTTCTGGGGCTGAGAGTGTGGGACATGCCTAAGGTCATCTAGTGGACATCCATGGCAGAACAGGGAATCGAAACCTGGCCTGCAGAGGCATAGTTCAATACTCAAACTACTACATCATGTTAGCTCTCAAAAGAAGAAGGCAGTATGTTGTTGTTGTTGTGTGCCTTCAAGTCACTTCCAACTTCTGGTGAGCCTCAGGAAATACTATCACAGGGTTTTCTGGGGGGTGAGAGTATGTGATGTACCCAAGATCACTCAGTGGATTTCCACAGCTAAGCAGGGAATCAAACCCTGGCGTCCAGGGTTGGAGTCCAATGCTCAAATCACTACACCAGGTTGGTTCTTCATTTTTTTTTTTATTTAGACTCTGCTATTTTAGCTGCCTTAAAGATTCAAGATGGCTTTCAAAGTTAAAACAACTACACATAAAATTCCATTATCATTAAGACATAAAAATATAATTAAGCTATAAAGAATTGGGGTTTAAATTTAAATAATTAAAAGCAATTTAAAAACATGCCCACTAAAACTGCTACAAAAACAACTGCAGACCATATAGCGACCTTCCCCACCAGCCACCAGGTCCTGAAGGCTTGTTGAAACAGAAAAGTCTCCAAGGTCACCTTGGAGGGCACAAGTCCAGCCTCTCTAGTGAGGGAGTTCCAGAGCTTGGGAGCAGCCACTAAGAAGCTTCTCTCCCATTTGTGAGCAGATAGTACTTGTGAGGGTGGCATGATGGAGAGAAGGGATTCCCTAAAGCTCTCAAGGCATGGGCAGAATACAGTCCTTCAAATAATCTGGACCTGAGCCTTACACAGTTTAATAGGTCATAACTAGTACTTTGAAATGAGCCCAGAAATGGCCCAGTAGAGGGCAGGGTGTTGTAACAAGGGAGTCATATGCGCCCTCTAACTAGCCCTGAACATGTTACAGTAATCCAAACAGGAGGTCACTACATTATGTTTCACCCTAGCCAGGTCAGACATTTCTAGGAACAGGCACAGCTGGGACACTAGCATTAACTATGGAAATGGACTTCCAACCACAACAGAACCAGACTTAGGCTGGAATCCAGGAGTACATCCAATCTAGAAGCCTGTGTTGTCATGGGGAGTTGTAACCAACCTCATCCATTGCAGGCTAAATCCCTATTCCCCAATCTGCCTTTTGGCAGGAGCACCTCTGTCTTGTCTAGATTAAGTTTCAATTTGTTCACCCCCATTCAGTCCTTTACTGATGATGGGCACTGGCTGAAAACTATTAATTTAATGGAGGTTCCACTTTTCCATCAGTTCTTTTTGCCTAAAGCGACTTGTCTGGAACCACCTGCATGTGCACACTGCTTGCAAAACAAGCTGAGAGAGGGAAAGGTGCTAAGCAAGCTGAGATGTTGCAAGCAAGCAGTGTGCAGATGGTCAGTCCCAAGGAAACCTCCATAAATCCTTCATGCTCCCTCCAGTACAGTACATGGATTCTGCTTTTCAACCAATTCCATTTTCTGAGTGGTCTGGTACCTAATTTGTCAGATAAGTGGGGGGAAGCCCATAATGCGGAAGAACACACAAGCTAGGAGAAGCTGCATCAGTTTGCTTTTGCACGAGCCTATAGGGGAGGAATAAGCTCCTGCCCCTTCTTCTCCTATTCCCTCCTTTTAATTAAACTGAATGAAAACTACTTTTGCAATTTGAACTAGCTTTGCAGGAATTGAAGTTAGCTGAGGAAAAGGGAAGAAAATGGGAGGAAGAAAGATAAACTGGGAAATTTTAAATACAGCTGAAAAAGAGTGATGACAGAAGATTAATTGGGACTGTCCCTGCCCAATCAGGACAGTTGGAAGGTATGAAACACATACCAATCTCTAAGAAAAGATATTTGTAATTAATCTTCCATTACACTTAACTTTCATTACACCAGTAACTTTCACCTTACTCATAAACCCCTCAATTTCCCACAAAGTATCCACTTAAGAAAGCGGGTAACTATTGTGAAAAATAACTTATTTGACATATATAATGTTTATTGGCTTTTCTGACACTACCAATTCACAGATGCTACAATCACACAGACACAGGGGAATGCCTAAGGGGGAAACAATATGCCCTCCAGTTACTAGGTAATGCCACCCAATTTGGCTTCTCTTGGCTCTTAACTACCTATTAGACAACATAATATTAATATTCCTCTCTGCTAACATATGGAATACTTTTTTTTTCTGTCTGCTTTCTCATTTACAAGGGGTTCGAGTGTTAATACTAAGTAGAGTTCTAAAAAACTGCTGGTGTTTATATTTTCTAATGGCAAGCATCAGATGCTTCTTTGTCCCAGTATCATTCACAGCTTAAAAGCAATCTGATGAAAGTAACGACACTGCTTGAATTACTTTTTGAAGCAACAAGGGAGGTAATGACATTACTTGAATAAATAATGTAGTCTAAATCCCACTATTAGCCCCAAGTTGATGACCTATTAAGTTCTACACAGCTTGGGTCCAGGCTATCTGAAGGACCATGTCCCCCTATAAAAACCCATTAGAGCACTAAGATCATCTAGAGACGCCCTTCTCTCTTTCCTATCACCTTTCCAGGTGCATTTGGTGAGAACAAGAGAGAGGGCTATTACCTTACATCCTTATCACATGGCATAGCATGATTGGCAAGAAATATCATTTAATTGGCATGAAACATCATTAAAAATTGGACACTTGTGGCTGGGAAACATTTGGCAAGCAGGACTCTGGCTGTACGCCTGGGCTAGGTCAACATGGCTTCATAATGGCCAGATCATAAAGTCAAGAAGAGTTAAGGAAGAAAGCCTAGGGTAATCGGATTTTCAGTAATCCTGTCAACAACTCAACATCTATCATAGTCAACAAAACTGCCCCGGCACAGCAGGCAAGCACCCCTGCTATGCACATTTTCTACTGAAAACTTCCCCATTCACATTACCCAACCAAGGCATCAAGAGGCCATCAGGACTCCCACCAATGCTTTCTCACTCAAAGTAAGACAATCAGTCCATTCTAGACCACCAGAGAGCAATTAACATTTGCCCCTTCAGGGTAGGAAAAAGCATGTAAAAATCCTAGCTCAGACCCCAACATTTGGCTAGCACTTTGGGTATCAGGTTATACCCCAGACTCTCATTCTTCTGTGCTTCCCTCTTGTATTTGAGCCAACTCTCTTCGATTGTTTGCTCCAGGACCAATAAATATCATCCTATATACCCAAAATCTCTCTCTATCCAACCTTTCTCTACTTTCAATTCACCAGCTTTGTACGGTTCATGAGGCTGTTTGATTTCTTGCATGTGTCTGTGAATCCACAATAAAATATTCTTTTGACTCTCACCTGGTATTGTAGTTGTACCGGTATATAGAGGTGAAAAGGTCCCATGGTTACCCCCCTCTTGCAGACCTCCTTTTGAGTTATAATTACCCATCTTTTTAAGGAGATGCTGGCATTGCTAGTAGACCTCAAAATCTCCCACCTTTTGGAGTAACAGAGCTTTCTCTGTGGTTCCAGACTTTGGAAGTCCCTTCCTAGGGAGGTTAGGATAGGGTCTTTCTGCTGGCAAGTCAAATCATTCATATGTCATCAAGCTTTTAAAAGTTGACTGGCATGGGCTCTTAATGGTGTCCTGTGAAGTTTTGTGGTTTGTATACAGATTTGTTTAATTATATTTTAAGTAGCTTTTATATTTACACCTTTTACTGGTGTTTCTGTATAGTTTTTAATCTGGGTTTTATAAGGAATATTTTTATTAAGACAATTTTCAAATACAATGAAAACTACCACAAAAGTTATACAATCTAACATATAAGTAGAAACAGAAATAAAGGCACGTTATAAACCACTTTGGAGAACCAGTGTGGTGTAGTGGTTTGAGCATTGTACCCTGGAGACCAGTCCCAGAAATAGGTTCACTTTTGGGTCACCATAAGTTGGAAATGACTTGAAGGCACACAACAGCAGCAGCAAACTACCCTGAGTCCCACTAGTTGGGAAAAAGGTAGAATATAATTGAATCAAACAAATAACAAATAAAGAAGAGGATCTCTGATGAAGCAACGGTAAGCTGGTAAACTGACCCTTATATAAATACTATTTATTCAGTGGTCCAACTCTAATTGTGACTATCTATAGAATTCAGGCCTGAGACAATCACTACCATCATTAGATCTGGGGTGTAACAAGTAATGCTGCTTCAGAACATTATTTTAAAAAGTCATGTGAAGGAAATGGGGGCCATTTTCTGTATTTTTAAATGATTTAAAAAAAAAATAAGTAAGAACAGGTTGCTTACCTGTAACTGTGGTTCTTCGAGTGGTCATCTGTGCCATCATACACTAGGAGCTTTAGCGCCTGCGCGGTAGCGTTCGGAAACTTCTAGAGCTTGTTCGCTTGGCGGGAACCCCTCCCCCACGCCGGTACTGCGCATGCTCCTCCCGCCGAGCAACGGTCTCTCCTCAGTTCTGTCGTCCGCCGTAGAACCTACAGGGACCTGAGAAAGAGGGGAGGAAGGGCGGGTGTGTATGATGGCACAGATGACCACTCGAAGAACCACAGTTACAGGTAAGCAACCTGTTCTTCTTCTTCGTGGTCTCTGTGCCTTCATACACTAGGAGACTGTGTAGCTTACCGGTCGGACGGCGGGTCAGGTCCTACAGCACGGAAGCCAACACCTCACGTCCAAACCGGGCATCTCTGCGCGACCGGCAGTCGAGCCTGTAGTGGCGCACGAAGGTCGATGGTTGGGACCAGGTCGCCACACGGCAGAGTTCATGCAGGTCAACTCCTCGCAGGAGGGCCGCAGAAGTAGCCACAGCTCTGGTGGAGTGGGCTCGAAGCAGGACTGGCGGAGGCTTCCTCGCGAGCTCATACGCCAGTTCAATAGTCCTTACCACCCACTTGGAGAAGCGCTGGGTGGACACTTTTAGGCCCCTCCGACGTCGCCCATAGCAAACAAAGAGATGCGGCGTCTGTCGGAAGGAAGCAGTCCTGTCCTTGTAGAAAGCCAATGCCCGACGCACGTCCAGGGAGTGGAGGGACCGCTCCAACGGTGTCGTCGGGTTCGGGAAGAAGGCAGGCAGGATGATGTCCTGGTTGAGATGGAAACTGGACACCACCTTTGGCAGGAACGAGATGTCAGGTCTCAGGACCACCTTGTCCCTGTGGAAGACCATGAAGGGCTCATCGGAACGAAGAGCTGTGATCTCACCCGCTCGCCTCGCTGAGGTCACCGCTACCAGGAAGGCGGTTTTCATTGTCAGGAGCCTGTCATCCGAGGTCGCCATCGGCTCGAAGGGCGGTTTCGTCAACTGCGAGAGCACCAGCGAGAGGGACCACGGCGGTAGCGGCGGCGATACCGGCGGGTAGAGATGGTGAAGTCCCTTCAGGAACCGCTTAACGGTATCGTTCCTGAAGAAGGCCGAGGCAGCAGATCGTGGCGGTTGGTATGCCACGATCGCGGAGAGATACACCTTCAGGGATGGAAACGCCAGGCCCTGTTGCCGGAGGTGCAGGAGGAAGTGCAGGACGGTTGAGAGCCCTGCGGGCGATACCGGCTCACTCCTCTCGTTAGCGAAGGTCAGGAAGCGTCGCCACTTGTATTGATAGTTGCGACGGGTGGATTCCTTCCTGGCCGCGACGAGGACGGTACCGAGCACGGGATCGTCTAGTGCGATATCCTCCAGGCATGGAGGGCCAGGCGTGGCAGGTCCGGATGGAGGACTCGGCCGCCGGAGTGGGAGAGCAGGTCCGGTGTCGGTGGCAACCGGAGCAGGTCGTCTCGCACGGCTCGTAGCAGGGGTGCGAACCAATGTTGCCTCGGCCAGTACGGGGCTACCAGGATCGCGTCGGCTCGGTCGGCGAAGGATCTTCGATATCGTCCGGCCGAGCAGCGGGAACGGCGGGAACGCGTAGAGGAGTTCCCCGGTCCACGGAAACTGGAAAGCGTCCCCGATGGAGGCACGATCGTGGCCCGCTCTGGAACAGAATCGGCGACACTTCGCGTTTTCCCTGGTCGCGAAGAGGTCGATCGATGGTTCGCCCCAGCGGTCCCGAATCAGTCTGAACGCCTCTCCGGAGAGAGACCATTCGTGATGGGATGAGGTGTCTCTGCTGAGGGCATCTGCCGTGGTGTTCTCCTGCCCGGCCAGGTGAACCGCCACGGGATGCGTGTGCAGGCGAATGCACCATTCCCACAGGCCGAGCGCGATGTCGAGCAGGGTCGTGGAATGAGTCCCACCTTGTCTGTTGATGTAGCAGACGGCGGTGGTGTTGTCCGTCAGAATCAGGACCGTGCGCCCCGCCACGGCATGGCGGAACGCCCGTAGGGCTTTCCAGACGGCGAGCAGCTCCAGCGCGTTGATATGGAGAGCGGTCTCGTCGTCGGTCCATCTGTCGCGGACTCTGAGATCGCCGCAGTGGGCACCCCATCCATACAGGGAGGCGTCGGTCGTTACCGTCACCTTCGGTGTCGGCTGTTGGAAAGGCATCCCTGACATGAGATTGCGTCGCGACTGCCACCATCGGAGGGATGAGCGGACGTCTCCCGGCAGCTGCAGTCGGAGTGTCTGTTCGTCTCGCAGGGGGTCGAATATGCGGACGAACCAGTGTTGAAGAGGTCTTGCTCTCAGCCTGGCGAGATATGTCACAGCGGTCGTCGCAGCCATGTAGCCCAAGAGCTGCTGGACGCTTCTCGCAGATAACGTCGGGGCCGTACGAGCGTGAGCGGCGGCCCGGATCAAGGTTTGTGCTCGAGAGTCTGGTAGGTACGCCCTGGCGGAGGTCGAGTCGAGCGTCGCCCCGATGAAGTCCAAGACCCTCGCCGGCTCGAGGTGGGACTTCTTCGAATTCACTCGTAGACCAAGGCGGGTCAGGAGTGACAACGTCACGTGGACGTCGTGGTAAAGTCTCTGTTTGCAGGACGCCACCAACAGCCAATCGTCGAGGTAGGGGAAGACGGAAGCGCCCTTCGTCCGCAGGTAGGATACCACCGGGGCCATGCACTTGGTGAAGACCCTTGGGGCAGTCGAGAGTCCGAACGGCAGCACCTTGTACTGGTAACAGGTGTCGTCGACTGCGAAGCGGAGGTACCGTCTGTGCTGCGGGCGAATGGCGATATGGAAGTATGCGTCTCGGAGATCGATGGAGGCGAACCAGTCCCCTCGATGTAGGAAGGGTAGGATCGACGGTATCGTGACCATCTTGAACCTTTTGGGGCGGATGTAGTAGTTCACCCCTCTGAGGTCTAGGATCGGCCGGAGGGTACCGTCGGCTTTCGGTACCGTGAAGTACCTGGAGAAGAAGCCGGTGGTCTTGGCCTCTTGCGGGAGCCGCTCGATCGCCCCTTTCTGGAGGAGGGATTGTATCTCTTCCAGGAGGGCCGGACTCGACGGCGTGGAGTAATAAACGCCGCGAGGAGGAATATCGAGAAACTCGATGGCGTAGCCAAGACGGACGATGGAAAGTACCCAAGAGTCCGTAGTGACATACTGCCACTCCGCTAGGTGTCGAGCGAGAGTCGGTCGGTCTCCGAGCGCTGATGGTAGGCTGAAGAGTGGGTATTGGTGGGTCCTGCCAGGCACGTCAAAAACGAGACTTTGTCTCGGAGGAGGACTTCTTCGACGAAGGCGGGCGCCGCCTAATCGTGCGTCTGGCCGATGAGCCGGAGGACGGTCTCGACTGTCCAGACTGGGCCGAACGCTGGAACGACGAGGTGGAAGATCGTCGCCAGGATGGTCGGAAGGTGGAGGCCCTGCGGGTCTGCGTGGCCGGCTGCAGCCCAATCTTTTTTGCGGTCAGTCTCGCCTTGACGAGATTGTCCAAAGCTTCGTCTGTGGACGAATTGAATAGGCCTTCACCGTCGAAGGGGAGATCTTCAATCCTCCTTCTGGTGTCCTCCTGGATGTCGGCCGGTCGAAGCCAAGCATGGCGGCGGAGGCCGACGATCCCGCCATGACCCGGGAGGCGATCTCCACTGCGTGCCGGGAGGAGGCCATCTGGTGCCGAGCGATGGAGATAGCCTCATTGAAGATCACGGAGGAGGCTTGGCGGATGTCCTCCGGTACCGCTTCCATCGCTGGTTGCAGGCGATCGAGCACCTTCTTCAGGTATGCCGCGAGGCAAGCCTGAGTGTTGGACAGCCTGATCTGCAAGGAGGCAGCCGAATAGAACCTCCTTGCGTAGGCGTCCAACTTCCTGCCCTCTTTGTCCGGCGGGGTGGTGTGTTGCCTGCCGGAGCCTTTCGTCTGCGCGGACTCGACGACCACAGAGTTTGGTGCAGGGTGATTAAATAGATAACCGGCGTTATCCTTCTGCACCCTGTAGAGGTGTTCTAACCGCTGCGGTATCGGCTGAGCCGAGGCCGGTCTATCCCAGGCGGCCTTCACCAGTCTGGATACCCGGGGCAGGAGAGGCAGCGGGGCCGTGGAAGGTCGCTTCTCCTCGAAAACGGAGAAGGCTGGATCGTCATCCTCCAGCTCCGCATCGGCGATCTTAAGGCCGAGGGTAGTGGCCATGCGGAGCAGCATCGCAGAGAACTGGTGGACGTCCTCTGGAGCAGAATCTGGGATCGGGTCCCGAATCCCAACGGAGGAGACTCCTGGGAGGCCGCCTCAGACACCTCAGACTCCGCACTCGAGTCGTACGACTCCGAGCTCGGTGAGTCCTCTCGCCGCTCGCTCTCCGGCTCCTTCGTAGTCGCCGCAGGTGTTGCCTTCCTAGGCTTCTCCGCAGCCGGGGCGGTGGTAGCAGCAGCGTCCCGCTTGGGATGGCTGACCACGGACTTCACCCTCTTGGTGGTGACCGGGGTAGTCTGGCAGGCTGACGTCGTCGTAGCCCGCTCAGTCACCACCGACTCCGTAGGGCGCGTCGCCGTTGCCGTGACCCTAGGAGGTGGCGATATCGCCCGATACCGTGGTGAAGGCTCCCTCGCCCTATGATATCGAGGGGAGGGAGAGCGGCTGAAGGAGCGGCGGTCCGACGGAGATCGGCTTCGGCGTCGACGGTACCGAGCCTCGTCCCCTCTAGGCGAGCGCGATTCGCGCTGTCGACGAGGTGACCGGGACCTCCGGAAGGTCTCCCAGCGACTCGGGCCACGATGGTACCGATCCCGGTACGATGGCGAATGCGACCGATAGGAGGCCGGGCGCTCTCTCCACTCAGATTCCCTCGTGTACCTGGCCACGTAGGACGCCGAGGTGTATCTGGAGGCAGACGAGCGAGGTTGTTCCTCTCTTGTCTCCCTCGGAGGCGGCGAGGCCACCGGACGCTCAGAAGAGCGGGACCGGGACCTGAAGGAGGTCGAACGCCGCTCCGGAGAAGCAGAGGGCTCTCTCTGCTGCAGGTCGGCCGACCTGCGACGGCTAAGAGGGCGGTGGCGCTCCTCCACCAGGGTTGGAGGGTCTGCCACAGGCGAGTCCGGGCGCTGTTGGGGAACGTCCTCGATCTCATCCTCCGAGAGGTCGACGGACTCGCCTCGCCCTTTGGAAGGCTGCTGAGTAGGAGGAGGAGTAGGAGGTTGAGCGTCCCCAGCCGGGGAGCGCTTCTTTTCCTTCTTCTTCTTCTTCTTCTCCTTCTCCTTGCCCTTGCCTCCGTCCGGAGCAGGGCGCTTTTTTGCAGGCGTCTCCGTAAGGGGAGCCTCAGCCTTCCTCGCCGTCGAGGATCCTTTCGCTGACTTGGCAGCCGCCGACAGCTTCGGGATCCTCGGTAACGCCGAGATCGGCGTTTTCGCCGGTACCGAGCCCGATACCGACGAGGTGGACGGAACGGCAGCCGCCGATACCGTCGATGGCGTGGTCGTCTTCTTGTCGGCCATCTTGGAAGTGGAGGTCTCGTCTATCGCCCGCAGAGACTGCTCCCAACAAAAAGATTTGAGTCTCGCGGAGCGGTTGCGAAGAGTTTGGGGAGTAAAATCCCTACAAATTTGGCAAGTCCGGATATTGTGGGACTCGCCCAAACAGAAGAGACACTCCTTATGGCCGTCGTTGAGGGCAACCTTGCGGCCGCAGGACACGCACTTCTTAAAGAGCGCGGACATAAGACGAAGAAACGCCAAACTCCGAAATCCAAAAAAGACGAAAGCCGAAGGGGGAGTCCGAAAGAGAGGTCAAAGACAGTCCGAAAGTCCGTAAAACCGTGAAAAAACAGCAAGCCAAGCACGACGTGAGAGGAACAAACTAAAGAACCTTCCGTACGCGGCGGCGGACGAGAAAGAACTGAGGAGAGACCGTTGCTCGGCGGGAGGAGCATGCGCAGTACCGGCGTGGGGGAGGGGTTCCCGCCAAGCGAACAAGCTCTAGAAGTTTCCGAACGCTACCGCGCAGGCGCTAAAGCTCCTAGTGTATGAAGGCACAGAGACCACGAAGAAGAACTTGTTATTAATGAGTAAAAGGCAACAACAACAAAGTAACTTTAACACACTAATGTATATTTGCATGTTCATAAACAAGGAGGTTCATAAGCCAACTGGCAAATCTATCCCTCTGTGGATCTTGCTCTCTTTTCAGCTTCAAAAAACCTCAGGTCTGTCCAGTTTCTGATCTAAGCTAAATATTAACAAAAGGACTGGCTCATACAAAATATGAGTTGCAGGGAAAGAGGAATAGCAAAGGAGAGCTATCATTTCCAGGGCTTGCTTTGTGGAAGCTTTGCTTGGTCACTGTGAGAAACAAGCTGCTAGGGCTACAAGAACAGCTCTACCTGGAGTTGTCTTATGTTTTGTTGCAAGCATACAACACAATATATGTAAATAAATATATTAATTAGCAGGGTGTGGTTTGGGAATGGAGTAATGAGGCAGCAACCAATGGCATCTCTGGTGCCTCCCATATAACTGGAAGAGTGAATCCACTCTATGTTTTAATTCAAACTTTGACGGAACTATCCAAGGCACTGAAAGTGTTTTGGAATAAGCATTAGTAACTTGGAGAGCTTCCATAAAAAAGACATAGGGCTCCTTTTAGGTCGCACACAGCCTCCAGAGACATTTCAGGTCTTTTTTAAAAAAAATTTCTTGGCCTCCAAATGGCCCTATATTTTCAGCCCCCTCCTAGCTGTTTTAGACCCAAGACAGTCCATTTTTAAAAACAGAATGGGTTCTAATCACTTCCTGGTTATAAAAAGGCCTCTCCTGAGCCTAAAACAGCCCCGGGAGAATTGAAAACATGGTAAAATGTGCTCCCAGGCACACCAAGGAGTGTTGGGGGACATTTGGGGCAAACTGAAATCCTAAGAAAGCTTTAGGGGCAGCAAAGCAACAAAGAGCTATCCAAGGTTCATTTGGGCACAATGTGGCCCCACAACTCTGCAACTGTCCATCCCTGGCCATTTCCGCACTAGCCTGTTATAGCGCGATGATTCCACTTTCAACATCCTCTGGAATCCAGCCGGCCCCTCCCGAAACTGCAAACCCCAGGATTCCAGAGGATGTTGAAAGTGGAATCATCGCGCTATAACAGGCTAGTGTGGAAATGGCCCCTGTTTTAAAGTCTGGAGTAAAGCCTGGAAGAGACTTACTGCCTCCCTGACATGGAACCCATCATCTCCCCTTGGCAGTAACCTGAGCAGGCAGTATAGAGAGTATATATTCTGTGTGACACACAACGGCCTTTTCCACACTACACTCTTATAGCGCGATGATTCTGCTTTCAACATCCTATGGAATCCTGGGGTTTGCAGTTTCAAGAGGGGCCCAGGCCCCTCCCGAAACTACAAACCCCTGGATTCCATAGGATGTTGAAAGCGGAATCATCACGCTGTAAGAGTGCAGTGCGGAAAAGGCCAACAACAGGAAGAAACAATACCTGCTCTGCAGCAGTTTCGTGACTGGTCCTTCTTGGAGAGAGTGCTTTCTCTCCAGCTACAAAAGGTGAGGATGCTGCAGGTTGTTTCTAATCCAAAAATGGGAAACAAATTTCAGAAACCTAGGGATCAAGTAAGCCACTGGGAACTTTCTTAAGAAGCTGGAAATAAGATCTGCCATCCCAGTTCTCCTGTTACTTGCAGCCGGGGAGTGTGGAGAAGGAGAATTTGCCAAGTAAAGGGCTGTAACAACAAGATTATCATCACAGGCAGGGTTCTCTAAACTGAAACACAATACGAAGGCAGTGAAACCTATAAACCCCATTTTATAAGAACAGCTCGTGCAACGGTTTAAGAGCACAAGCATTAAGCTTAAACTCCTACCTCAGCCATGAACTTGTTGGGTGGCCGTAGGCAAAATATTGCCTCAGGGATAAAAATGTTGGCCTACAGGTCTTTAAGACTTCCTCAGCCACTAAGCGAGTTCATATTGGGGTTTTGAAAGCAAGGAGTTTATGGTTCATAGTTTATACTCTTCACTCTTTAATATCACATCATATCAGCCAAACATGATAGTGTTTCGTGATCTGGATATTGCCTGAAAATATTAAAAAGTTGGCATTCACTATAACTACTGAAGATGAATTTGGTTGGTAAATGAACGTGCAAAAGTTAAAATAAATCCAGTTAAAAGGAAAAGAGGGGTATTGCCAAAAAAGCACATAGACACACACACACACACACACATTGTTGTTGTTAATTGCTGTCCAGTTGACTTCGACTTACATGTTATCTTATGAATGAAAGATCTCCAATGCACCTTATCCTCAACTGCCCTGATCAGGTCTTGCAGATTCGGGGATGGTTCTTCCTTGATTGAGTCTATCCAACTGCAATGTACTCTTCCTCTTTTCCTACTGCCTTCCACCTTTCCAGTGAGTCACGTCTTCTCATGATACGGCCAAAGTATGACAGCCTCAATGTCATATTGGCTTCTAGGGAGAGTTCCAGCTTGATTTACTCTAGGACCCATTCATTTGTCTTTTTCGCAGTCCAGGATATCTGTAGAACTTTTCTCCAGTAGCATGTTTTGAATGAGATGGTTTTCCTCACATCAGCTTTATTCACTGCCCAGCTTTCACAGCCATACATAGAAAATGGAGAAATGATGGCCCAGACAAACCTAACTTTAGTATTCAATTATATATCTTTACACTTCAGGATCTTGTCTAGCTCCTTCATAGCTTCCTTTCCAAGACCTACTATTTTGATTTCTTGACTGCAGTCTCCATTCTAATTAATGATTGAGACAAGTTATGGAAACTCTTGAACTATTTCAATGTCTTCATCATCTACTTTTCTGTATATTTATCCCACCTTTCATCCAATGATCTCAGAGTCGGGAACAATAATTTAAAACAACTTCAGATTTTTTTTTTTTTAAAAAAACACAACTTAAAGAGTTAAAAATTTCTGAGGCCATCCCCAGTAAATCCCCAACCAGAATCTTTGAATCTTTGGTTGTTCTACCTCAAGTTCTGGAAATAAATATACCACCATGTCCCCTCTGACGCCCTTCTGTAGTGTGAAATAAATTAATTCTTTCTTTCTTTCTTTCACATTGTTCCTATGTGCTCTCAAGTTGGTTTCAATTTATGGCAGTCATATGTGACTGCATTATTTACCACCCAGATCAGGTCTTGAAAATTCAGAGCCATGGCTTCCTTCTTTGAGTTAATCCACTTGCAATATAATCATCCTTTTTTGTGACATCCTTATCTCCTTCCAAGCATTACTGCCTTTTCTAATTCATGCCAGCTCACGATACAGTCAAAATACGATTGCCTCACTTTAGTCATTTTGACTTGTAGGGAGTGTTCAGGCTTGATTTGCTCACAGACCGATTTATTTTTCCATTTTGGCAATCCACAGTGCCCATAGAGCTCTCCTCCTCCAGCACCACACTTCAAATGAGGTTTTTTTCTCTCTCAATCTTAATATCTTTCCAACTTTAATGTTATTTTGTGCAATCCTAAGAAGAACTGACTGGTTTATCCCATGTCAGCAGGGCAGTTAATCCATTCCAGGTTTTACTCTCAGCACAAAAAGAGCTGCCCAAGCTACTGAACCTGTTTTGGGGAGTAGGATTCTGCTTCTTGGACAGTTCCTTCAAATGTTAGACTGAAAACCAAAGTACTGCTTCACTGACATAGAAGCCAGGAGCCACCATTGATTCAAAGGAGGCTCCAAAAAAAATTGGAAAAAGAGTCTCTCTTCAGCCCCTGCTGATTCCTGCTAACGTGAGCAGGAGTTGGGGGGTTGCTGGGCTTTTAAATACAGTGGATCTTTTTCTATTTTAAATTTTATCTTATTCTACATTTTTTAATTTTTTAAAAAAAATAATTTTAATTTTTCATTTAAAATATTTAAATGTTATTTAACATTTTAAAATCTTATTTTAAGTTGTTATTGCTGTTATTGTTTGCCTTCAAGCTGTTTCCAATTTATGACAACCCTAAATCGGACCTATTATGGGGTTTCCTCAGCAGTATTTTGTTCAAAGGGATTTTGCCCTTGCCTTTCCCTGAGGCTGAGAGAGTGTGACTCACCTAAAGTGACCCAGTGGGTTTCCATGCCTGGGAGGGGATATGAACCCTGGTCTCCAGAGTTGTAGGCTGTTTCCACCCTATACTGTTAATAGTGCTATTATTCCACTTTCCACATCCTGTGAAATTCTGGGGTTTGTAGTTTGCTGAGTAGTTCTCTGGCTGAGAATTCTAAATACCCCTCCCTAAACTGCAAATCCCAGTATTCCAGAGGATGTTGAAAGCAGAATAATACCACTATAACAATGTAGGGCGGAAATGGCCGTAGCCTAATGTTCAAATAACGACACAACGCTGGCTCTGGTATTTTAAATACTACCCTTGAAACCATTTATTATTTATTACTCCACCCATTTCTCCCATTATGGGACCTAAGGCAGCTTACTATGGAAGTTAAAACAAAATATGACTAAAACTATAATGCAAACGCTTTTTTTAAAAATTAAACAAACAATCCAATTCAAACATGAATTTAAAACAGTACAAAAAAAAAAAACATTTTCAAAGCACAGCAAGAAAAAAATACAGCCCATCCCACTAAAAGAAGCCCTTCAGGCTGGTTCAGGCTGGCTAGCCATGGGGCCTGGGGCATTCCTGTTCCTCTCTCAGAAAAAATAAAGCAGATGCCAGCTCTTTCTGCCTCACAGCCGGAGAATCTTACACTTGCTAGCAGCAGTAGTCGCTTCCCAACCACAGAGATGGGTGACCAAGGCCATTTCCGCACTAGGCTGTTATAGCGCGATGATTCCACTTTCAACATCCTACGGAATCCTGGGGTTTGCAGTCTCGGGAGGGGCCGGCCGGCCCCTCCCGAGACTGCAAACCCCAGGATTCCGTAGGATGTTGAAAGTGGAATCATCGCGCTATAACAGCCTAGTGCGGAAATGGCCCAAGGCAGGCAACAACCTCTATCTGCAGGTCACCAATAGGAAAGTGCCTTCACCCAATGCCAGAAAAGATGGTCAGAGCCCCGGGCATTTCCAAAACCAGGAGTCCCCTTTATGCATGAACTTTATTTCATTTGATTTTTATTTAAGTTAAACCCTCTCGTTCTCTCAATACAGGTGCTAAAGGCAGCTTTCAGCACAGGTTACAACAAAAATACAGCCAAAGCTATTGATAATACAAAATTAATTATGCTGCTTAGGTATCAATTCATACTGCTTAGATAGGGCCCAAATACCCTAAAAGCACCAGATACTTGTCTGATGTTGGAAGCTAAGAAGGGCCAGCCTTGGTTAGTACTTAGATGGGAGACCACCAATGAAAACCAGATGCCACAGGCTACATTTCAGAGGAAGGAACTGGCAAAACCACTTTTGAGTATTCCTTGCTTAAAAAAACACTACAAAATTCATTGGGTCACCATAACCCAAGAGGTGACTTGAAGGCATATACACAGGATTGCTTGGAAAAGTAGTATTTAATAATGTTAAAAGGTAAAATTCAGTTTTAATGTTGATTTCTTGTACATGTTTAAACTGTAATCTTTTTAATATGTAAACTGCCATGAGTCCCAGGCCATTTCCACACTGTATAGTACTATGATTCCACTTTCAACATCCTGTGGACATCTGGGGTTTGTAGTTTACTATGGCCAAAGAGCTTGCCAGCTGAGAATGGTCAATGCTTTTCCCTAAACTGCAAACCCCAGGACTTCATAGGATGTTAGAAGTGGAATAACAGCACTAGAACAGTGTAGGGCAGAAATGGCCCCAGTTTTGGGGAGAAAGGCAGGATATAAATAAAGTGATAAAGAAGAAGAGGAGGAAGAGGAAGCAGAGGTATAATTTAATAGCAATCCTATTAAAGATATTTTAAAATAGTTTGAAAACTTTAAATCTTAGGGCTAGAAGTACAGCATGCACAGACAAACCACTAAAAGGCCCTGCAACAACCAGTGGCCAGTCTAAACCCAAAGGTCTTTGCCGACCTTTCCCCCCTGGAGGGCCAGTTTTCCTGTGGCAGACGAAGCGTGGTGGTGTACCTATACCAAGGCCATTTCCGCACTAGAATGTTATTGCACTATGATTCCACTTTCAACATCCTATGGAATCCTGGGGCTTGCAGTTTCGGGAGATGCCGCTTGGCCCCTCCCAAAACTGCAAACCCCAGGATTCCATAAGATGTTGAAAGTGGAATCATAGCGCTACAACAGTCTAGTGTGGAAATGGCCCAAGAGGAGTTCAGCCCAGGGTAAGAGCCAGGATTCAGAGACTGAGGGAGGCAGTGATTCTGGAAGCCCCATTGGCCTTCTTCCCAGATGATGTGACCAAGGGCAAATTCTCAGATGCAGCGATAATTACTCATCGGCCACTTCCGCACTGCACTGTTACAGTACTATTATTCCACTTTCAACATCCTATGGAATGCTGGGGCTTGCAATTTAGGGAGGGGCTTTTAGAATTCTCAGCCAGAGAGCTCTTTGGCCTCAGTAAACTACCAACCCCAGAATTCCACAGGATGTTGAAAGTGGAATCATACCACTCTTACAGTGCAGGGCGGAAACGCCCATACTCTAATGGAAAAATGGTGCTGGCAAGGCCAACAGATGCTGCCTGGCGTTGAGGAGAAAACAAGGAGAGATGTCTACAGCCCACTCTTTTCCTGGGAGCATTTGTCTCTTGACCGCATCACAGTACAGAAAGTGTGTGTGTGTGTGTGTAGCACCAGCGATAGCACAGATCCACAGCCACCTGAGGGCCCGAAGCGCTTGTTTCAGTTGCACCATTCATAATCCAAGGCTTTCCTCCACGCCATTCCAACTCCACCTCACAGTAGATCTGTGCTTAGAATTGTTTTACCCACTGCAACTAGCTTATTTGTCTATTATCATTCATATAATAATGCATCATCCCTTTTATTAGGTCCTAATAAAAGTACTGCCCTAATGTAAATTTTCAGGCTTTATTTTTTCCATAATGGTACAGCTACTTACATCTTTAAAATAAAAATAAGTATACCATTTTTTCCTCTGTCGAGCCTGTTAAGTCTTCCTCTGCAATGTGTTCCTGTTAAGACCACACTGAGAGACTTGCTACAGTGAAGGATTCTGACAGAGCAGCTGATGTTGACCTCAAGGGTGGAAGAGAGGCTGACTTCACTTATTACCCTTAGATAACCCAGAGTCACCAGAGATTTTACTGCATCTATTCCTTATAGGGAAGTTGTGCCCTCATCTGGTAGGAGTTGGCATTTAATGCCTCAACGAACTCTTAAAAACTCACACATACACACAATTTGCCTTGACATAATGACAACAGGTTCAGATAGGTTTGCCAAGTTGAATACAAGGCAGGGTTCCTGGATCTTTAATAGTTAAGTAAGGCTGGAGCCAGAAGATCTAGCATAAAATTCTGCCAAATAGAACTACACAGCAACCCCTCCCTCAGCCCCTAAACCCCACCTTGTAGCTGCTGTACCTCCCTGCCCCTGGTTGCATTTACTGGCTGGTGGAAAGTCAGGGAAACAGTGCAAAGCATTCAGCTGTATTCCTACAGCTGGATACACAACTCTGAAGGATGGATCACTGCTGTGCATCCAGCTATCAGAACATAGCAGCACAATTCTTGTGGAACCATAGAGTTGAAAGGAGCCACAAGGCCCATCTAGTCCAGTTTCCCACCCTGAAGGAATAGGTAGCTAAGGCACTCCCAAAAGATGACCATCCAACCTCTTTTTAAAAACCTCCAAAGATCGAGAGTCAGAGGAAGCCCATTCCACTGTTGAACAGATCTTACAGTAAAGATGTTCTCCCTAACATTTAGGTGGAATTTCTTTTCTTGTAATTTGAATCCATTGGATTGTTCTAGTCTCTGGAGCAGCAGAAAACAAGCTCAGCCCTTCTTCTACATGATATCCCTTCAGACATTTAAAGATAGCTATCATGTCATCTCTATGTCTTCTCTTCTCCAAGCGAAACATTACCCAGCTCTCTACGTTGTTCCTCATAGGGCTTGGTTTCTAGACCTTTGATCATCTTTGTCACCTTTCTCCTGATGTGTTCCATTTTGTCAACATGCTTCTTGAACTTTGGTGCCCTGAACTGGATAGAGTATTTCAGGTAAGGTCTGACCAAAGTAAAATAGAGCGGTGCTACTACTTTCCTTGATCTGGATACTATACCCCTGCTGCTGGCTTTTTGGGCTGCTGCATCACACTGTTGACTTGTGTTTAACTTGTTTAGCTCATTTTTTCTGCTTAGATGTATCCCTGCTGAAATTTATCCCTGTTGAAATGCATTTTGTTCGTTTTGGGCCAACTCTGTCAAGGTCTCCTCCAACACCATTCTCGTCTCTACTAGCCATTAAGTGGCCATGTGGAGGGAGAATGGTAGCAGCTTAAAAGTGGGTGAGGGAGGAGATATGGGCCATTTCCGCACTAGCCTGTTATAGCATGATGATTCCACTTTCAACATCCTCTGGAATCCTGGCCCCTCCCAAAACTGCAAACCCCAGGATTCCAGAGGATGTTGAAAGTGGAATCATCACGCTATATAACAGGCTAGTGCAGAAATGGCCATGGTGTAGTTCTTTTCCCCCCTGCAGTATTTTACACTATGTCTTCCTGCTCCATAATTTGTTAATTAACAAAGGCACAGGAGCCCTGTCCCATATTCAAACTGGTAACCTTAGGCACAGATCATACGGAAATACAACCTTGTATGCTAATAGCAAACTCATGATCAGAACATGGATCATCATGCAATGAAAATGGCATCATCCATGCCAAAAAAGGAGTTATCTATAGGCTTGGGGTTTGAAGAAGTACTCAAAATCTTTAGAGAAGGAAAATAACTCTATGCAGGCAAAAACAGTCCTGTGAGGACTGAATATTAGAGTGGCAACTTACACACACAGCCAAGGGTATCAAAGGAGGAATAAAATAAAGCAGTGATATCTATAAAATTTGTATGTTTCACATATATAGATGCAAATTTTGAAATAATGGCTAGTGCTCAGTATTGCAACTATGGATTCGTAATCTAGAATTATGGGTCTGTAAATTCACAAATCCTACATAGTCACAGGCTACTTTAAGAGCCAGCAGCCCCTAGCCCACCTTAGAGACAGGTCTATTCCACTGGTGATCACCAGGGTACAAGGAAGATGATGTTTCTAATCCCCTCCTGCCAGAGGGTGAGCTTGAGAGCATCAGAAGCAGGACACCTATTGCAATTCCTTGTCATAGCTACTTTCTTAATTTAATTCCTAAATTCATTAACTTAGGTATACCTGTAACTGAGAATCCAGATGCTTCCAGATGAAGGGTTTCTAATGTCAGTGGTCAAAAGGTATTGTGCAGCTATTCTGTCTTTTCCTTCTTTACAAATATTGGCTGGGTTGCTGTTAGTGACATACACAGGTGTAAGTTGTACTATGTACATGCATTGATTTTTTTGGACAATGTGGAATGGTCATCTCCAGCTGACAGCAGCATAACTAGAGTTATGCACGTGGGACTGTTGCATACATGATAGTGGATTAATGTACAGAAAGTAGCCTGAGGATGCACACTGTCTCTAAGCATCACTTTTCCACATCACACATTACAACTGCACAATGGATTGTCAACCATGTGCATTGGCCATTGATCCAAATACATTGTGCTACACTGGCATTCAGTACAGTACAGTACAGTACAGGGGCTGTGTAAATTAACTCTGCCAGTTTAGACTCTGCTGAAGCAACGTAGGATCTCAGTCCTTCTTTGATAAGGAAAAAGAAATGAATGAAAAATAGGAAGGTTACAAGTGCTGCTACAAGGGGTTTGTTACTGCAGGTTAGGCCTCCTTGGAGATAGCATAAAGATATCATTTTGATATCAATAATTTGGCTCTCTTCCACCATCCCTCTCCATGTGTTTGTGAGGCCCCCGGACAAGCACAGAACTAGGCTTGGCCATCAAACGGTGCAATATCCCAAGACAATACAGGCAGGCCAGAAATAGCCAGATCACTGCTTTAGGAGACCTCTCTGCAAACACCCTCATTATGTACGCACACTGTTTACAAAGGACTCCCTGCCCCGAGCAGGCAATTTGGCAAGCTGAATACTCAAATGTCAAGCACTGAGCATTTGCATACTGTCTACCTCTTTGTTAATTCGGACCTAACTCAATCATGCTAAATTTTGACCTTCCCAAAGCTTTGTCTCACACCCGAAACTCATTGTTTTCTCCAAGTATGGAATACCCTGCAGTTACATCTCTCTCTATAAAAACCCCTGATTCCGAGACCATCCTCGGACCGCTTGGATTGCTCCGGACTTCCATCCAGCCTTGCTGCCGCTTGGTTTGGCAAGCTGTCCCCTCAGCCCCACGTACTGAGACTCCATACCAACGAACTCAATCTTCAGACCATCCAGGCTTCAGGACAGGTTTCGTATCACCCAAATCAACTATCCCTCTCAAAATCCCTCTATACCACTCCTACCTTTATTTTCCTTAGTTACTTATGTGAGTGTGTTGCATACACTGTTTGTCTGTATTTAATAAAACCTCAATTATTCTTAAACTCGGTGTGCTCCTTGGCTTGGCCTGACCCTGTAGACATTGTGTAAAAGATTCCGCTGCGTTGCCCTGCTTCTCGCATTGCTAACTTGTGCTCTAGCTAATTTCCCCAAACTTAGTTAATTGAGAGCGCATACGGGACCCCCAGTAAACAGGGTAACAGGTTCCTGTATAAGTGGGGCCATAATTCTCTTCTGAGTTTTAGTCTAGATTTTAAAGAAGCTGTCCAGGAAAGATAGATCTGGGTCTTGATTTTACTATCCAAAGTAGTGAACCTACTTAGGGGATAGAGTTCAGCATGTTGGATAGCTCCTTTAAAGTTTGGACTAAAATCCAGAATGGATTCATTCCTTTTTTGACATGGAAGCAACTCACCACCACTGGGCACTCAATACAACCTTCATACATGAGATAGCATCCCATCACAATAAACACTGCATCTGGAAACATTCTCACTGACCTGAAATGCTACCTCCTTTCCAAACTCTATTGCCATGAAAAGAATGGCTTGTTGCTTCTGAAAGTGTGGCAAGACCTGAAAAGTTCTCAGCACATGAGGGAGCTGAAGCGTCTGGCAAGAGGACACCAGGGGAGGCCATTTGGTTTCAGAAAACAGAATATGGTCAGTATGAAAAGCAACAAAGGCATTTGACACAATCTTACTTGCTGAAGCTAAAAAACAGGTGTCAACACAACATCATAGGTATTTCTAGAGGCGAGGTAGCCATGTTACAATTCAACCCTAATTTATGAAGATGGCCAAAGGTCAACAGAGCTGACACTAGGCCAGCTGAAGCTGTGCTGAATCCAAACTCTTTCCAGCCTAGGAAAGTTGAAAATTGCTTTAGATCACACTCACCCTGCCCTAAATTTGTGCCAGCATCATTGCTGTGTCTGTAGCTGTAGAAGTTTTCAATCTGGCGCAACTGGCTCCTCTTTCATCCTACCCTTTTGTTACTGTGGTCGAGGCCTACCCGGAGATAGCACTCGATATCTCTTTGATATCAAACAATTTGGCTTTCCTCTGCCACCCCGCTCCACTTGTTTGTGAGGCCTCCGGACAAGCACGTAAACAGGCACAGCCGATAATTGCTGGGCATTCCATTCCCCACCCAGTCAGGCCAGACAGAGACGGTTTGTTGCTTCAGGGACCTCTCCGGCAAACACCTCATTGCATATGTGTGATACTAACAAAGGCTCCCTGCCCTGAGCAGGCAACCTGACAAAGCTGTACTAAGCGCTCTGTATTTGCATACTGGCTACACTATTGTTAATTCGGCTCTAAATCAATCATGCTAAAACCTGACCTTTCCAAAGCTTTGTCCCGTTCCTAAAACTCATTGTTCTCACCGAGAAAGGTATGGCCTGCAGTCACACTGCACCCTATAAAAACCCCTGATTCCGAGACCTTCCTCAGACCGCTTGGATCGCTCCAGACTTCCATTCCTCCTTGCTGCCACTTTGTTTGGCGAGCTGTCCCCTCAGTCCCACGTACTGAGACTCCATACCAGCGAACTCAATCTTCAAACCTCTCCAGGGCTACGAGACAGGTATCATATTACCCATTTCACTCTAAAAATCCCTATTTCAAGTCAATCTCTGATTCTGTAGTTAGCTGTGTGATTGTGGTGTCTTTAATATTTGTCTGTATTTAATAAAACATCATTTTTGCTACTTTAAACCGTCTGACTGCTTGACTGACCTGACCCTGTAGATGCTGGGTTGCAAGATCCTGCCAAGTTACCCTGCCTCTCGCTAGCTTTAGTGAGTGCTCCAGCTAATTTCCCCCAAAGTTGTGTTGTTGTTTGGTTATTTAGGTGTCCCTCCCAGGACCGCCAGAGATCAGGGTAACACTTTCACTGGCTTTTCTGCCACCAGATTTTAGCCAGCAGAACAGTTCTGCCAACAGACTGTTCTGCTGGCAGATATTTGAGATAACCTAGCAGAACAGTGTGCTCTGCCAGTAGATTTCTTCTATGAAAAGGGGATTTCTGCAGAAAGAAAGGACTGTGACTAATGCTAACCCCCTAAAGCCAATAAATCTTTTGAGTTAGGATTGCTTACTGGTCTGTTATGGTAAAAACAACAAGAGATATTATGGTGCTTTAATGAGCAAACTTTGAGAGGGCTGGAGTCAATGAAAATTTAGCTTCTCCCTTAAAAAAAATTGGTAGATTTTAACATGCCTCAAGACATTTTGTGTGTGCATGCACATAGGTGTGTGCAATGGCCCCTGCCTAGTCAAAACTGCACCACCCACACACAAGGGTTGTTACTAACACAATCAGTGAAACCCCTAAAGGTTTTAAATATTAACAAATAGTGGAGAGGAAAGTTAAAGGGGGAAGACCCAAACGAGCTCAGTGACAGCTGGAACGCTTAGTAGCCACATAATGCTGAATGTCTGTTTGGAAAGAGAGCAGAAAGTGGAGTATCCTGCACAGAGGCATGGCTGGTTGGCCAGAGCACTTCATGCTGCCAGCAACATTTTGTTTGTGAGCCATGAAGCTGTGCACAGCCTGAGAATGGCTTCAGTGGGAGCTCACTGGAAATCATGCTGCCACCGAAGGTCATTCTCTCTGCAAATGTTCTTTGCCCATTGTGAATCATCCCTCCTCCCTCCCTTCCTCCCCCTTCCCAATATTTCACATTGCACATGCCTTCATCAGAGTCCATCTCTCTTGGTCCTCCTGTTGTGTACAATTACACAAGACACAGCAGTACCTCCACGCATTGCCCCTCTTCCTCCTGCCCCCCCCACAGTCCATGCAAACCAAACATCTGAGGAAGGGGGGGGTGCTTTTTCTTGCTGAACAAAAGCAGGTGCCCAGAGTTCACTCTGCCTTTTCAGCTAAGCCTTGATAGTTTTTTGTACAAATGTGAAGCAAATCCAGGGTCACAGGGGTTGGGTGTTTATGAGGAGGGGGAAAACAGAATGTGGGTTGCTGCTGCAGCTCTTTTTGACAACCATTGATAGACCAAGATGACCTCCCGTGTGACTTGTAAGCACAGATAATGGGTACTTGGGATAAGAGGAGGCAAAAAAAAAAAAAAACAACCCTCCGACTTCTGAAAAATGGAGGTTGGGGTGGGGGATGGGGGATCAGAAGGCTGAAAAGCCAGTCAAGAAATGCTCTTTAATAGGATCATGCTTGGCAGGTGAGAGAAACCACTAAGCTCAGGTGGAATGTGGAGGTGAGGAGGGGATGGCATGTGGAATGCGAAATGCCTTCTTGCTTACTCTCTGATGCACTGCGTGGATTCCTCTCCTATCTTCACCTTTTCCCAGGGCACATGAAGATTATCTTTAAAGGCACAGAGTCTTTGAAGTCAAGGGATGTGTTCTTACAAATCTTATTTTCTGACCAATAAGGGTCTGCAAATTTGAGCCCAAGAGTAACCTTCTTTATCTATCTATTGTTTATAGTCAGCCCTCCACATTCCCTATGGCTAGGGGTGCAGGACCCCATAAAAGTGGGAAAATCACAAAAATCAAAATTTGTGTGTGTGTGTGGCTGTGGGGGAGCAAGCCTTTTTTGGAGGTTTTTAAGCAGAGGCTGGATGGCCATTTGTTGGGAGTGCTTTAATGTGTGTTCCTGCATGGCAGAATGGGGTTGGACTGGATGGCCTCTGGGGTCTCTTCCAACTCTATGATTCTATGGTGGGGAGAACAGGCATTCAGGGTCCAAACCAGGTCAGGACACGGGGAAGGAAAAGTGTGAGAGATGATGGTTCTGAGGTTGAGGGACAACTGATTGTGCCAGGAACAGAGCCAGTGATTGACCAAATCAACTTGCAAACATTCCCAGCAGCTGAAGGACAAGTAGAGGCAGAGTTGCCCCAACCAGCTCCAGAGGGAGAAGGAACAAGCAGTAACTTAGAAGAATTACATTCACCTGAGCCCCTTTGTCTCCAGTCACAAAGGAGGCTGAAACGAGCAGCACAGAGAGAAGCTGTAGTTGCCTAGCTTAAGGAAGCGATGACAAGCAACACCTGTTGCTGTGGCTATTGAGGTCTGTCAGCATTGCTTAATCTTTGCTTGTAGCAAATTTCTTGCAAGCCTCACGACCCTTGTGTTCTGGCTCCCTTGACCCCTCTGGACAGACATCTGCTTTCTAGACTGTTGGACTGGACTTCGAACTGGCTCAGCTCTGCAGTTTCCCTAATAGTTGTTGTATCAGACATTCCTCGCTGCTGCCTCCTCCTCCTAGCAAGTATTCTCACCTCCTCCCCCTTGCTGGCAGAGGCACAGGCAGGGAGTTGGACTCTGGTTGGCAAAGAGGTTGGTTGGCATGTTGGCCCTATACTTTCTCTCACACACCCATCTCCTTCCTTGGGGGTGGGAGGTCATCAGGAGAAGCTTTCTGGTGCTGAGAAATCCTCTGTAGCTGATGGTAGCTCCCCATCGGTAGCTGGCCAGGCAATGGATGGCAGAGGAGGAAGGGGACCAGAGGTGGGTTTTTAAAGGGTTGTGCGGCCTAATCAGAGCTGCTAAGTGGGAAAGTTCCCTTGAAAAAGAAGAGCCTAAGGTGGAGGTGAGGGATTGAAGAAACTCTTGAATAATCAAATCCATGAAAGTCAAACCCACAAATGTGGAAGGCTGGCTGTATTTATGTTACATGTATATCCCACCTTTCCTCCAATGAGCTCAAGACAGCATACATGTCTCTCTTTCTCCACACTTTATCTTCACAGCAACTCTATAAGGGAAGTCACAATTTCCAAATGTCCTACCTTGGCCAGGATGGTCCTGATTAATCTTCATGCTGTCCCACTTTTTAAAATGCCCGAATTTCCTTCTCCTCCTCCCACCTTCCCCCGTTGACCTCGGCTTCAGTCGCTGCAAAATGAGTTCAAAGTACAAAAGTAGTTTGTACTCCGTTACGTTAACTCACCAGGGATTACAGGAGGGAGCAGAATCTTGCCCTTCCCAGTAGGGTCAGGGAAAGTGAGACTTCTGCAGCCCTCCTAGCTTCTGTGTTCTTCCTCATTAATAATTTTTGCCTTCTTGTCCACACTCTGATGTTGCTTGGTCACATGTATTGTGGTATTCATCTATGAAATACTGGAGGATATGAGACTGGGCTGAGAGAGAATGTCATTGGCCCAACATCACCAACTGAGCTTCATGGCTGAGCAGGGACTTAAAACTTGATCTTCCATAAGTTCTACTCTGATACTCTAAACATTACATCATACTGGCATTACTTGAAGACATTCTGGAATACCTGTGTTAAACCAAAATCACCTGTTGGGCAAGATCTCTATTAGAAGCAGCCAAAATACCATGGAAGCGTGTAAGCTTTTGCTTTCCTCCAGAACTCTTCATCAGCTTAGGTGGTTGAAGGGAGTAGGGGGAAGAAACAGAAAAGTCCAATAATTTGGGCAGATATTGCCGTTATGAGATCTGTAGTTTAGTAAATGAAAAAGCAGACCAGATATAACTGAATTTTGTCCTTCACAGCTACTGCGGCAAAATACCCTGTTAGCTGCCGCTTAACACCAGGACATAATATTACTAAACAAAACACAGACCTATCTTGTATGCAATCTAAAAAAAAAAAACCAGCATCAAGAAAAAAATGAATCCACATATATTTAGCAGAACTTCTGCTCTTCATACAAAAGACAATAATGATGATGAGGATTAATTTATTTATGTAGTGTCATCAATGTACCTGTCATTTTGTAGGTAAAACAACCAAAAACAGTGAGTCCTGCCAAAAGTGACAATGTGAAATGTATGTATATACACACAAATACGAGGGAAGGAAGGAATAAAAAGATAACATACAATTATAAAACAAATTATCCAGAGAAAATACAAAAAAATACAATGTAATATAAAGCAAAATATACAAGAATACGTAACAATATTAAACAGAGGACATTTCTGCACTACACTGTTATAGTGCTACTATTCCAGTTTCAACTACTTGTGGGATTCTGGGGTTTGTAGTTTATTGAGGCCAAAGGGCTCTTTGGCTGAGAAGTCTAAAGGACCCTCCCTAAACTCCAAACCTCAGGATTTCACAGGATGTTGAAAGTGGAATAATAGCACTATAACCATGTAGGGCAGAAACTGCCATGGAATCATGGAGTTGGAAGAAACCACAAGGACCATTCAGTCCAGTTGGTTTTCAGGGAAATGAGGTCTAGTACCTTGATAACTAGAAATCCTACTAAGTTAATCTCACTAGCTTCTGAAATTTCCCCAGACATTGATAGGACACATTTAAAGCTGTATTCACAGACCTTCTTAGTGGTTGCTCCCAGGTTATGCGAAACTCCCTCCCACAGGAGGTCCATTTGGTGCCCCTCCACTCCCTTTCTACCAGCCTGCAAAGACCTTTTTATATAGGCAGGCCTTCAGTTTTTAAGTTGTTGGGAAAGAAAGAGCTTTTAGTAGGGAACATTGTGCTTATACATTTTTAATTATCTTTTAAATGTGTTTTAAACTGACTTAGCTTTGTGCTTTTAACAGAACTTTTTAATTGTTTGTTCAACTTTTGTACTAATAGAGTTTTTTTAGCTGTACTTTATTTTAACTTGTAAGCTACCTTGAGTCCTATGGTGGGAAAAAGACAGGATATAAATTTAAATAAATAAAAAAACCCAAGGACTAGAGAGCTCCCCCCATTTTTTCACTTTTTGCCAGTGGGTTTGATGGGACATATATGCTTCTCTTCCTCCCATTTACTCTACATAAACATGTGAGATTGACCTATCTGAAAATGACAGTGTCTATGGCCTTTTGTCCCTATACTGTTATAGTGCTATTATTCCATTTTCAACATCCTGTGGAATTCTGGGGTTTGTAGTTTACCAAAGAGCTCTCTGGCTGAGAATTCTAAAGGCTTCTGCCTAAACTGCAAACCCCAGGATTCCATAGGAGGTTGGAAGTGGATAACAGCACTATAACAGTCTAGTGCAGAAATTATAGCCGTTTGATGCCGCTTTCATTGTCACGGTTTCATTCTACAGAATCCTGGGATCCATAGTTTCATTAGGTATTTAGAACTCTCATGCCCTTTTCGCACCTTACCTTTTACCGGTGCTGGGCTGCTCAGCTCGCGCATGAAGGCTTGGGAGGAACGCTCCCGTTTCCCTGCTGTTTCCCTGCTGCTTGGGCTCCGCAGGTCCTTTCTCTTGCGCGAGCACCCCGCCTCTTCCTTTCGCAGTGCAGCCTGGGATCCTCCCCAGCCTGCACTGCCCAGGAAGCACGACAGGCCAGGCTCCTGACGCACTGCACGTCAGGTAAGTGCGCGTGGGGCACCATAGCGACGCGTGAGCACGCACCAGTTTTGGCTTTAAGCTGAAAATGAAAAGATCCGTGCCCGCTCTGCGTCCAGCCCTTGAGCGTCGTGTAAATGTGAGTGCATCATGCAGACCACTCCTCACATTTATGCGATGCTCAAGGGGCCCTCTCACTTCCAAAATGCCGTGCGAAAAGGGCCTCAGAGTGATAGTTCTAGTGCCTCATCAAACTTCAAATCCCGTAATTCCATAAGATGCAGCCCTGGCTATTAAAGTAGCCTCAAAAGCTGAGATGTCGCTGTGTGTGTTTAATGGCTCAGCAGGGCTGTGAATCTGGATCTTCTAAATCCCAGTCTAACCACCAAATCATATTGATTTAAGCCACTTTGGGTCCTTTATGGGTAAAAGCCTGGATAATAAATAATAAATAAATAAACATTGGCTCCCAATGAATGCATACAAGATAACCAGACAGCTATGCCACCTCCAAAGATGAATCACTCTTCTTTAAGAAACTGTTCTTATGTATCACCAGTATCTTTCGTAGGCAATGGAATATACTTGAGAAATATTATTATGGGGCCAGAGAATATCCAAGACAGATGATCAGCCATTAAAACCCACTCCAGAAATAAAAAAAGTCAATGGGAAAGTGTCATTCCATTACATTTGTATTAAAAGTATGTTAATTACATTTACATTGAACAGGAGATGTTTGTTCTATGTTATGTTAATTCTAAGTTGGTGTTTAAATTTACATTACATTACTACCCTAAAAACCTTGCCAGAATGAAGGTGAAAAATACCCTTCATGATTTTTTCCCCTTCTCCCACCCTTCTCTTTGTTTTGACCTTGGGAGAGAAGGTAACATCTGCATCAATTCTGGAAAGCCCCACTTCTCGTCCACTGAAAGGGAACAAGCAAAGACAAAAATAAGATAAACAGAAACAGAAGAGATGCAGGAAACAAAAGTCTTCTTAGGTGAGATGATTTTTTAAAAAGTAGGTGCAAGAGAACATAAATAACAGAAAGGGCTAGATTCAAATCCACCATTTCAACCCTCCAATTGGATATAAACCCAGTAACACTCCACAAATTGAAACCAAAGTGATACCACACAGACATTAATTTATCACACTGTACACACTGTTCACAAGAGCTTAGCCTGAGGGGGCATAAATCACTGAGCAAATGGCAAAACAGATCCAGAGTGGTATAGTTGTTTGACCCTTGGACTACAAAACTGGAAACTAGGGTTTCATTCCCAGCTCAGCCATGGAAATCCAATGGGTGAACTTGGGCATCTCACACCTTCTCAGCCCCATAAAACCCTGGGATACGGTTACCTTACGGTTGTCATTAGTCAGAAATGACTTGAAGGCACACAACAAAACAACAAGCAGCAAAAGATTGGCTTACTGAGATCAACTGATTTCAAAAATTAGAAGGACTCTTGACATGTGTTTTTAGTGTCCTGTTCTTCAATCATGAACCTCAGTAGCTCAGGGAACAAGGAATTGGTGCTCCCCTTCCTAAAGCCCAATAACATGGGAGATATTGATGTCTCAAGTCTTTAAACTTCCATTTTATTTTGTTTTGTTTTAAACAAAACATAAAGAAAAGAAACTTTTATTTTTTAATAGCTATAAAGTTAAAAGCTCCTTAAAACAGCTGAATTCCAGATCTCCAAGACTACCGATTAGTGCAGTGTTGGGCTGATAGTCCAATGTTCACTATGCTTGTGTAGACCAATCAGAATTCTCTGATGGGTTTTTGGCAAGTACCTATAGAAAGCCTCCCCATCTGTCAGAAGGCACAGCACCACAATAAATTTGCCTGTCATATGTTATTCAGGTAAGTGGGGTGGACAACACTGAGTACGTGAAAACAAGCCTCCAGAATTACACAGAATGAGCTTGAACTAGAACATTAAAGGGAGCTAGAGGAAAAGGAGAGGATCTCTGTCTAGCATGAGAAAAGATTCCAGGGATGGTTATAGGAATGTATCAACCGATATCACCCTTCCCCAAAACTACCCTCTAGATATGTTGGTCTACAGTTCCCATCCCTCTACAGCCAACAGCTAACATGTGGAATATGAAGCGTAATCAAAATGGAGATCCCATTCACCTGGAGTTAGGCACACACACAGACATACACGTGCAACGTACAGCAAATTAAGCTTGTGGGAAAGCTCCTATTAACTCCATCATTCTGAAGACCATTCATTTACTCAGAGAACTTAACCAGTGCATGTAAATAGCATGTTAATTTACAGCGATGGGGGAGAAATAAATTACCTTTTCTCTTGACAAAACTTACTGCAACTTTGAAGGCATTTTCCAGTGAAAAACTATTCCAGGAAAAGAGTATGCATTCCTGGTAAAGAACCTCCAATCTCAGGAAATAAGGTATAGATGGGAGATTCCAGAAAGGCTTTCTTTCTTTTTCAAAGGTGGAAGAGTGAAGATAAATTCTGTCCAGTGAGCAATGGAATTTCAAGAGAATAACTTGAAAATGGGACCTAAAGCAACAAAGACTGAAGAAAAGAAATCAGAAAAATCAGTGGAAATGTCACTGATGGGAGCAGCAGCAGCAGATGAATCTAGTCCAATGTCTGAAGAAGAATCGGAACCGGTAGAGCTAGAAAAGAAAAAGAAAAAGGAAGCAAAAAGAGTAAAATAATAAATATGAAGATAATTTCATGGAACGTACAAGGAATCAATTCACAAGCAAAGAGAAGACAGATTTTCCACCACTTAGAGAGATTAAGACCACAAATCACAGTTTTATTAGAGACTCATATAAAGGAAAACCAAGAAAAATATTTATATAATTCAAAATTAGGTCAATGTTTCATTTCTTCGTATGGAAAGAAAAAAAGAGGAGTTGTAATCTATGCTGATAAAGATATTCAAGCAAAACAAATTTTGGAAGATGAAGAAGGAAGAATATGTAGAGTAGAAATTTTGAAAAATGGTAAAAAAAAAATTTGGTTGGAGTCTACGTTCCAAATGAAAATAAGACTGAATTCTATACGAAGTTGTGAGAAAAAATCTCAGCATATGAATATGAAGATTGGATTTTGTCTGGAGACTGGAATGGTGTTTTGGATGTTAAGTTGGATAAGACAACCTCTCAGAGTAAAGAGGATCAAGTAAAGAGAGGGAAATTGCCAAAGATCTTTTTTGAGATGTGTGAAGAATTATTGATTCTAGATGGACAGAGAACAGTTCATCCAAATGTAAAAGAGTTTACTTTTTTTTTCTGAAGTACACCGATCTTGGTCTAGAATAAATATGATCCTCATTTCCAAACATTTGTTATCCGAGACAAGGAAGATAGAAATACTGCCTAAGATAATATCGGACCACCACCCAGTGATGTTGCAATTACAAGAAAAGATTAAACAATTTCAATGGAAATTGAATGATAGTTCATTGAATGATCAAGAAATAGTAAAACAAGTGAAAGAAGTGCTGAAAAATTATTTTAAAGAAAATATAAAAGGAGACATGAAGATGAAGACGGTCTGGGATGCATCGAAGGCAGTGATGAGAGGTTTTTTTTATACAGCAACGACAAATCCAGAACAAAAAAAGACGAGAAAATGATCAAGTGTTATTGATTAAACCCCAAGAAAAAGAAAAAGAAACTAAAGGAAAATCCATCTCAGAAGTTACTAATATTAGAGATGGAGAAAATACAAAAAGAGTTGGCATTATTTGCAACAGAGGAAATAGAAAAGAAGATGAAAATGACCCAATTTGAACAAGCTAATAAAATTGGGAAATGGCTTGCATACAAACTTAAGAAGAAGGAAGAGAGGAACATAATTGTTGAATTAAGAGATGGGAAGAAGTCAATAACTCAGCATGAAAAGATAAAACAAACATTTCAAGAATATTTTGGGAAATTATTTTATGAAACAAAATCCCCTCATCAACAGGGGAAAAATCTGTCTGAATTTCTTAAAAAAGTAAAGATTCCTAAGATATTGCCCGAAGCACAGAAACAGCTGAAAAAATCAATAACATTAAATGAAACTGAAGAGGTTATAAAGGATTTGAAAGTGGACAACACACCAGGTCCAGATGGTTTTACCGCTCTATATTACAAGAGATTTATAAAATAACTGGTTCAACCAATTCAAGCAACTCTGAAGGAAATAGAAAAACATGGTAAACCAGAATCCTGGGGCGAATCAAACATAGTATTGATACCCAAAGAGGGTAAGGACAAAAAAGAAGTTAAAAATTATAGACCAATTTCCCTGTTAAACATAGATTACAAGATTTTTGCAGTGGTGTTGGCAAAACGACTGAGACAGATATTACAAGACAAGATTCAAGAAGATCAAACTGGGTTCCTCCCTGGCAGATATATGAGAAATAATGTGACAACAATTTTGGATGCAATCAAATATTATGACAGAAACCCGGGGAAGAAGGTGGCATTCATCTTTTTGGATGCAGAAAAGGCATTTGATAATGTCTCCTAGACTTTTATGCATTGGGTGCGGAGAGAATATGATTTTGGAGAAGATTTTGGCAAATGGATTGAGGCAATTTATCAAGATCAATCTGCAAGGTTAATAATAAATAGGGACATCACGGCAAACTTTGCAATAAATAAGGGGTTACGACAAGGATGTCCACTATCACCACTATTGTTCATAGTTGTTTTGGAAGTATTGTTGACTATAATAAATGAGGATTCACAGATAGGAGGCCTAAAAATAAGAAAGAAGGAATAGAAAGTGAAAGCTTTTGCAGATGATGTAATTATATTTTTAGAGGAGCCACAAGAATCAATGCAGAGGTTGATGGAAATTCTACATAAATATGGATTGGTTGCAGGATATAAGATAAACAAGAAAAAACAATGATGACATTAAACATGACTAAAATAGAGCAAGCTGATTTGGAGGGAAGATTGGATGTCAATTGACGAAGAAAACACAATATTTAGGAATTAATATAACGAAAAAGAATCAAGAATTGTTCAAAAATAATTATTTGAAGAAATGGAAAGAAATAAAAATTGATATGGAGAGATGGAAAAACTTAAATTTATCACTTTTGGGAAGAATAAATGCTTTTAAAATGTCTCTTTTACCTAAATTCATGTTCCCCTTTCAAAACTTACCAATAATAGGAAGTGAGAAGATATTTAAAGAATGGGAAAAGGATTTAGAGAAATTTATTTGGCAAGGCAATAAACCAAGAATAAAATTAAAAATATTTACGGATGCAAAGGAGCATGGAGGACTTGATCTACCATCATTGAAAACTTATTATTATGCATGTTGTTTGGACTGGATTAAGGACTGGATTCAACTAGAGAGAACAACTATCAAAGAATTGGAAGAAATAAACAACAGATTTGGATGGCACGGTTATCTATGTTATGACAGATTAACAGTAAACAAAGAGTTCAACAATCATTGTATACGGAAAACATTGTTAGAGATCTGGATACAAATAAAGCAGAAATACCATACAAAAATTCCAATATGGACCTCACCACAAGAAGCTTATGGAATTGCTCCAACAAAACAAGGAAATTTATCAACATATCAAGAACTTTTGAAATGGGAGGGGGAGAAACCAAGAATGTGTACAGTAGAAGAATTAAAAGAAAAAGGACATGAGCTAAATTGGTTTCCATGGTGACAACTTAAAGAAAGATTTAAAATGGATCAAAAATTATATGGATTCGAGAGAAGAGAAAATGAACTAGATTTATTGATGAAAGGAAGAGAATCTCCAAATTCTATAAATTATTATTTAAAAGCGAAATGGAATCAGAGGTAGTTAAAGACTCAATGGTTAGATGGGCGCAGAACGTGGGACATCCAATTGAACTAGAAGTTTGGGAGAGAACATGGAAAACAGATATAAAATTTACCCCAAATCTAAATTTAAGAGAAAACTATTATAAAATATAAAATATACATGGTATATGACCCCAATAAGATTACAGAAGTTAACTAAATCGAGGACTGGAGGGTGTTGGAAATGTGGTGGAAAGACTGGGTCCTTTTTTCATACGTGGTGGACTTGTGGAAAGGCAAGGAAATATTGGAAGAGGGTACATGATGAAATTCAAAGAATATGTAAAATGAACTTTGAAATGATACTGGAGTTTTATTTGTTAAATATGCTAGGCCAACATAGACAGATAAGAAGTCATTAGAAGATACTGTTATATTTGATAACAGCAGCGAGGTTGTTGTATGCACAACATTGGAAAGAAAATAAAGATATAAATCTAGAAGAGTGGAAGTTGAAAGTTTTAGAGATGGTAGAAACAGAAAAATTAGCATCATCTTTGAAAAATAAACCAGTACAGAATTTTGAAAGGGAATGGAAAGGAGTATTGGACTGGGTAAAGACATAGATTTATAAGATGTAGAGATATGGAAACAAGATAAAGGGTTATTGTTTTTATTGATAATAGAAATTTAATTGCTCTTCTTTTGCGCAAACAGAAATAATGTAGGTTCAACTGGAGAAATATAAGCAGAAGTAGGGGAGGTGGGATACATTTAAAGAAGATGTGACCCACTTGTTCCTTTTTTTATTTGGTAACTAAACTTTAATAAAAACGTTACAAAAAAAATTATTCCAGGAAAAGATGATTTCATTTGTTACATTCCCCAGTCACACCAGCAGCAGTTTTTCATTCTGTGGCAGGTGGTGGCCATGGAATGCAGTTGTGACAGCAGTAGCAACGTAGCAAGTAGCAAAGAGTAGGACACAGGAAGGAAGGAAGGAAGGAAGGAAGGAAGGGGCAAGAAAAGGATGTCTGCAATGCACTGCCTCACAGGGCAGACACATCTGTGGGAAAGGGAGGTATAAAAAGAGATGAGGGGAAAGGGTGGATGAACAATGGATAAGATGAGAGCCAGGACAGTGTAGGACCAGAGGCATGCATAGAAAGCACAGAAGGAAGCAATCACACTTGGGCCCTTTTCACATGGCATTCGCCAAGCAAAAGGGCCTCTGGAGAATCGCGCAATTGTGAGGAGTGATCCACATGACGTCCTTGCAGTTACACTACACTGCCAGGGCTGGCAGGCACCGATCGCGCACTATTTCATTTTCAGCTTGTAGCCGAAAATGGTGCATGACTGAACATTGCTCCATGGCCCCGCACACACTTACCATGTGTGGAGAGCCTCTGGAGCTGTGGCACTCATGCTTTGTGCTCCAGTGCAGCCTGGGGAAATCCCAGGCTGAGCTGTGGAAGGAAGAGGAGGAGCCTTCCTGCTGCCTGCTCAACAGCAGGCAGCAGCTGCAGAGGCGAAGCAGTGGGGATGCGAGAGCCTCTCGCAAGAGGCTCCTCATGCATTCCCCGTGCCCCAAAAACGTAAGGTGCAGAAAGGGCCCTGGAGAGGTCATGCGGGAAAGGAAAAAGACAAAGCAGCATGCTCACACACTGGAGATATAATTTTCTCTAAGTTTCTTCCTGAAGGAAGCAACAGGTAATTTTAGCAATTTTCTTCCCAGGGTGAGAAACTCTTTAAAACCTCAGTTTTTAGAGACTATTTGCAAATTGGGACTTATTCTGCACAAAATTCATGCATGCTTGCTTTGCAAAGACAACTGCATTTTCTGTTTAGGAAACAGTTTTCTTAGTAAAAAGTAATAGTTCTGCATAGAAATCTTATTTCTTGTGCAAAAAAAAAAGCTTTTGGCATGCATAGAAGATGCTGTTTTCCATACAAATCATCCAAATGGAAATTTTCCACAGAATAAGGCCCCAAGTACAGCATTTTATGTATAGGAAATAGCTTTTTCTGCACAGGAAATACTCTTTCTATGCAGAAAGGTCATGTTCTCCACAGAAAATGCTGGTTCCTGCATTGAAAATTTTGTTTCCTGCAAAACTTCACATAGATGTGAATTTTGCAAAGAACAAGTACTGAAGTGCAAAGATTTTTGTCACTCCAGGAGTCTTCTTGCCAAGTTTTTTCAACTATTTTTGAGTAATTTTTAATTCCTTTTATTTTCTATCAGACACAAGGAGAACTGAGAATCAGAGAACCTAAGAAGGTAGCACAGTGAAAAATACGGCTTATGTTATAGCACAAACTAAATAGAAAATCTGTTCAAAAATATCCCCCTTTTCAATATAAGTGCAATTAACATACACGTTTTAGCTTTTTATTGCAAATGTTACATCATAGTACTTTTCCAGTAACCTTCCTCTCACTGTAGTTGCATGCATTCTGAAGCAGTATATACTTCTACTGGACATGCATCTCCACCACAGAGTTACAGCAGTTTGATACAACTATAACTGTCATGGCTCCATCCTAAGGAATCCTGAGATTTATAGTCTGGTGGGCAATAGACTTCTCTGTTAAAGAGCTGTATTTCACTCCTTTGAACTACAGCACTAGAAATCTCTGTCACAGAATTCTAGGCGTCTCACCAAATTATTAAATCTGAGGTTTCCTTTGGATGGATCCATGAGGGTTAAAGTGTTATCAATCTGCTACAACTGTGTCATGTTGGTACATTCAGTGTGAACCAGACTTTGTTCAGACAGCAAAGCACCTCCACAAGCAGCTTACAGACAGTATTCTGTTTCTGCTATACTTCCTCTTCTCAGGTTTTCTTGGCTGCTTCTCCATACCTGTCATGCTTGCTTGGGCAAACCTCCAAAAACTGGCTTTGGCTGGCCTCTCTGGCCAATTACACCTCACCTTTCAGTGCCTCAGAACCCTTCCAGTGCATGGCAGCATGGGGGAGATAAGGCCAATGCTGAAATGTAATAGCCCTGGAAACCCAGGTCAAATATTTGGCATCACACTGCAGTGGAACTCTGAAATCCAATCTCAGTTCAGTGTGAATTTCATACCTTTTTTTTTTAATGAATCTTATTGCCTTAATGCATGTTGCACATTGGCAGCATTCTTGCTTTTTTGCAGGAGACTTGGCTCTGGGTTTTCTTTCAGGCATCCTGACCAGCCCTCCCTCCAAGAAGAAAGGCCACAGGGTAAGAATCATAGAATCATAGAGCTGGAAGAGACCCCAGGGGCCATCCAGTCCAACCCCCTGCTATGCAGGAACACCCATCAAAGCATTCCCAACAGATGGCCATCCAGTCTCTGCTTAAAAACCTCCAAAGAAGGAGATTCCACTACACTCCGAGGCAGCATATTCCACTGCCGGACAGCCCTTACGGTCAGGAAGTTCTTCCTGAGGTTCAGGTGGAATCTCCTTTCCTGCAGCTTGAATCCATTGCTTCTTGTTCTTGCCTCTGGAGCAGCAGAAAACAAGCCCGCTCCCTCCTCAACATGACATCCCTTAAGGACATCCCTTAAGAACTTAAGAACCTGGTGAGGAAACAATATTCTGGACAAACCCTGACAGAGGAAAAAATTCCCAAGGTCAGTTTCTACTTCTACCCAATATTACCCTAAGAGGTAGAGGATGTTGGAGTCCACCCACAAGTCCAGCATCAACTAAGAATCTGGGGGTATTATAGCTCAAGAGAGGTCTGCAAGAGGAGGGTAATGGCAGAATCTTTTCACTTATGTACACCAGTACTAACTGTAGAGAGGACTCCAGTTAAAGTTAAATGATGTATTGTATTCAAATTGACAAGCCTACAAGAACTCAGATACGCTTAAGAAACATACATGGCTATTGGAAAGAGGTGGGAAAGGTTGGATAGAAAGAGATTAGAGATGGGAAAGGTGATAATTACCAATCTTGAAGAAGGAGATGGAAGGAGAGGGGCTCTGGGTAGCACAGGGAACAGCAGTCTGGACTACATTCCAAATATTTTGTATTACATACTAAATTCGATGTTCTGTATACTACGATTGGCAGGGGTCAAAGCTAGGATTTTTAATACCTATTTCATATCCTGAAGGGGTGCGTTGACAAAGCTGTAACAGCTTTCCCACAGGACTGACAAAGGGATCCGTAATGTGCTGATTGCTTTAACTCCAGAGTGATAAAACACTGATGGGATTCATGACAGTCTCTTAATGTTCAGTCAGGTAGGTGTGCAGGGAAGATCTCTGTAGAGTATGATCAAGGGATGGTCTCTGATTGCTTTATCAGGGCAGTTTGTTGCCCATTGTGTTTGAAAATGCAAAAGCCTTGATAAAGTTTCCCATGACATTCTTGCAAAGAAACTAGTAAAATGTGAGCTGCACAAGGCTACTGTTAGGTGGATTTGTAATCGGTTGACCAACCGCACCCAAAGGGTGATTACCAATGGCTGCTTTTCATCCTGGAGAGAAGTGACTAGTGGGGTGCCACAGGGTTCTGTCCTGGGCCAAGTGCTATTCAACATCTTCATCAATGACTTGGATGAAGGAGTAGAGAGCATGATGATCAAATTTGCAGATGACAGCAAACTGAGTGGGGTTGCTAATACGCCAAAGGACATGATCAAAATTCAAAATGACCTTGACAGATTGGAGAGCTGAGCCAAAGTTAACAAAACGAATTTCAACCAGAAGAGATGTGTAATGTCCTGCACTTAGGCAGAAAAAATGGAATGTGCAAATATAGAATGGGGGATACGTGGCTGGATAACAATACATGTGAAAGGGGTCTAGGAGTCTTGGTAGATCACAAGCTGAACGAGAGTCAGCAGTGTGATGCGACAGCCAAGAAAGCCAATGCGAGTCTTGGTCGCATCAATAGGAGTATGGTGTCTAGATCGAGGGAGGTAATGTTACCACTCTATTCCGCATGGGTTAGACCTCATTTGGAATACTGTGTCCAGTTCTGGCCACCTCAGTTCAGGAGGGATATCAACAAGCTGGAGCGTATCCAGAGGAGGGTGACCAAAATGATGAAGGGTCTGGAAGCCATGTCTTATGAGGAGCAACTTAGGGAGCTGGGTATGTTTAATCTGCAGAAGAGAAGATTAAGAGGGGACATGATAGCAATGTTTACATATTTGAAGGGATGTCATGTTGAAGAGGGAGCGGACTTCTGTTCTGCTATTCCAGAGACTAGAACAAGGAGCAATGGATTCAAGCTGCAGAAAAGGAGATTCCACTTGAACCTCAGGAAGAACTTCCTGATGGTCAGAGCTGTTTGGTAGTGGAATATGCTGCTGCCTCGGAGTGTGGCAGAGTCTCCTTCTCTGGAGACTTTTAAGCAGAGGCTGGATGGCCATCTGTTGGGAATGCTTTGATGGGTGTTCCTGCATAGCAGGGGGTTGGACTCGATGGCCCCTGGGGTCTCTCCCAACTCTATGATTCTATGATTCTCTCATTCTAGGTGAAGGGATTAGCATAAACCCACCAGTGTCAGGTTTTCTGCATAATCCTATCTAGACTTTTCATACCATCATGGTCCAGAACATGTCTACAGTCAGCATGACCTTGATCACGTTCTCCAGTTATTAATAAGTCCAATTTATGAAAACTGCAGATCTCATAAGAGGTGTGGTAGGGTATGGTAACAATACCACCACTCCAACATTTTTTAAAGTTCTTTGGCTCACATAAGCAGAAATTGTTGTGTGCCAAATCCAACAAGAGCTGCTGAATCCCACCTTCACATCCACCCAGGTTCTCAAACATTTATTTTCAATAATAAGCAACTGCTATGCTATGTGTTGCTATATGTATGCTGTGGTTGAAAATCATGCATTTGGGACAACTGGCCCCTCTAGTTCCACATGATGCAGAAGGTTAAAAGTAGAATTTTGTGTAAACAATACTTAACTACACAGACCAATGATACGACTTGGTATATGGCTGACATAAGAGATTTTTGCAATTGAAATAGAAATTTGTTAAGTTTTTCAAACAGTATGCCATAAAATAGAAGGGCAAAGGTAGTCTTGTGATACTTTAATTACTTACTCTTAAAGGAGATGCAAGGCTACACTTGGAATCCTGTTGGTGTCACACACATGTGCAAATTCCTTTGTATATGTGATTGTACTTTTGGGGCCATTGTGCAATGTGTGCATTCAGCTCACAGTTGCATAAGCAGAGTTCCACAAGGGTAACCCTTTCATGTGCTGTTGTGGTTCTTGTGTGATTATCTGTTGGTTTAATGTACCATTTGATTGACTAGGCCTGCAGAAACAGGCCCTGGGCATTTCCTATTGCACAATAAGCAAGCACACTGATAGCTATGAAATCAGTTGCATAATGTATTCAACAGTATTTGAGAGAAAGGTGGTGTAACACAACAACCATGAAACTATGTGAGTGTAAACTTACATTACACAAGAATGTAGTGAGATCACTGCCCATTTTTTCCTTCCCATTTTATGCTAAAACAGATTTAAAGAGCTATCTCTTGGAAAACTGCTAATTAACTGCATAACATTTTGCTAACGCTTTTACCCAATTAAAGAAATCTATCATGGTGGATTAATTGCACAGGTTTTAGCAAATTAATTGAGTGGTTAATTGACTATACTGGTACAGTTTTTATAAACACTTGCATTAAAAATATTTTTGATGAAAAACCTGCCACCCAGGGTTTTGTTTTTGGTGTGCCACTTAATTTTACAGTATTTTTAATTCATTTATATTCTGTCAATCCTCCACAGAGTTCAAGGTGGTCTAGGTCCCCTCTAGACCGTTCCCTCTTTTATCTTCACAATAATCCTGTGAGATAAATTAGACTGAGTCGGTGACTCACTCAAGGTCACCCGAACAACTTCATGAATGAGTAGGAATTTGAACTTGGATTTCTAAAGTTCTAGTCCAACCCTCTAACCAATATATCATACTGGATCTTTGGAAGAGCTAACGTTTTTGCACACTGCAACATTATACGTATTTACTCAGAAGAAAGTGCCACCAATTTTATTGAGACTTATTCCCAAGTAATTAGGGATAAGATTACCATCTTAAATTAATTAATGTGGCTTATACACTGCAGGTCTACTATCTAACACTACAGCATAGTGTGTAAGAAAGCGAGCTACAAGAAGTGATCAGTTCGAGTGTGAACTCTGTTATGAACTCACTACATAGCCTCCTTAAATCAGTCACCTCATCTATAAAATGGTCATAATAATCACAGAATCCTTAAGCTAGAAGGTACCCTAAATGTCCTCCAGTTTGACCTTCTGCCAGGACAGGAATCTACAGCCAGATAGCAATTCCATAGCCATACCTGACAGGTGGCCATCCAACCTCTGCTCAGAAACCTCCAATGAAGGGGATTCTATCACTTTCCAATGCAGCCTTATTCCACCATCAATCAGCTCTTACTTTCACAAAGTTTTGTCCTTTTACCTTCTTTAATTAACACAGGCCCTTTTCGCACTGAGGCTTTTTGCGTGAGCCGGGGTGGGCGGCTTGCGCGAAAAGCCTCTTCCGAGAGCCTGCCGGTTCCCCGCTCGTTCCTTCTGCAGGCGAAGGAACAAGCGGGGAAGCGGCAGCGTCCCGGAGGCGGCTCACGCGTCCATCCTCCCCCGCTTGCGCGAGAAGCAGGAGCCTCTCGCGCCGCCCCTGTGCACGCGGGAAGCGAGCGACAGTCGCGCCCGTCCCCCCCGTGCGCGCCAGGAGCGAGCGACAGTCGCGCCCACCCACCCCCCGCGCGTGCGAAGCGGGAGGCTGTCGCGAGCAGCCCCCCACCCACGCGAAGCAGGATGCCATCGCATCCGTCACGCAAGCGCCCCGCCCCACCCCTTCCTTCCGCAGGAGCGGAGAGAAGGAAGCCCTACCCGGCCGCCTCTCCGACGCACCGCACAACAGGTAAGTGCGGGTGGGCGCCGGGAGCATTGCACGAGCGCGGGGTGATTTTCGCTTGGAAGCGAAAATCAAAAACCCCGCGCTCGCGCCGCTGCAGCCCCGTGAGAGCGCCGGAAGTGGGAGTGCGTCGTGTGGAGCGGCGCTCCCACTCCCGCACGGCTCACGGGGCTATTTCACTCGGGAAAGCCCGTGCGAAAAGGGCCACAGTATTACTGTAAACATTGCAATTAGAGCATATGTATTTTTAGCATGCAAAAGTGCTATATAAATGACTGGTTCTTCACTCTTAAATGGGATACTGTAAAGGTAGCTAGTTGCTTCCAAAATCTGCTCAGGGCAGAGGCTGTCTTACTCCCTGTATACTATTCTCCTGGGAGCTGGGCTCCTAACATATTCCAAACTGGGGGCTCCACCATCCACTCAGACTTTCCTCATTCTCTTTGATGAAGTTGGCAGTTCTGACTATACGCACAAAGAACATGCTTGCTCCACGGATAAGCTCTAGACCCTTTTGGCACCACCCTCCCAACCCGCCATAGGAACAGGAGAAGGACGGGACCATGATGAAGGTTCTGCATGAAATTGTCACAGTCCTGTCCTTCTCCCATCGTCGGGCAGTGAAATCATGGATTAAATCATTGACAGTTTTCCTCATCAATGACCTGCAATCGCACTATTGTCCCAGGCTTGCCTGGCCTGCGAAGGCCACGGAAGCGCAATGGCTGCTCTTCCTGACCTAGCGAAGCCTGGGAAAGTATCTGGCTGCACTGCAGAAGGAAGAGGTGTGGCCATCACGCTTCTTCACCACAGAGCCAGTTGGTGCAGAGGGGAGCACTCCCATCATGCTCCCCTCCCAGCAGAGCCAATGCTGGGGTCCCCACTGGACATCTGTGTGAAAAGGAAGGGTGGAGAAAGGGCATAAGTTTTGGGGCAAAACAGTGCTCTGTCAAAAATGTTGCACATGAATCATTTAAGTAAATCAAATTTCTGTTTAATGCCCACATGGCAATTTGTACGCATTCCTCTAGGTTACTTTGTAGGAGCACATCTCCATCTATTAACAGAACAGCAGTTCAGAAAACTTTTTTTTATCTCTTAATCTGTGTTTTAGAAAGGCTTGTAAACGGAGAAAATTTGGCCGTAGAGCTCGACACTGCTGCAGATTAAGAAATAATAACTTCATCTGTTGGATCTCTCATAATTTATTTGCTAAACCAGGAAAGGAGAATACTAAATAAGCATATTTGGCTGAGCAGCCTTTAGTCACAAGGCCTGGCCAAATAAATCAAGTCAGCTTTGTTGGAGATAGGGGAAGTCATTTCTGAATTATGGTGACCCTTAGACAAAAATATGGAGTTACCATATTCTGAAAAACCAAAAAGAGGGCACATTTACCAAACGGCTACTTCAAACTACTGATCAGTTTGGCAACTTTCATTTTGAATACCTTATAAGCTCCAGGCAGTTTAAGAGGAACCACTGTTCTTTAGCTGAGTCAGTTCCATGATCAAGACAGACCTTCCTTGCGGCAAGACACCATCCAAGAGGTGACTGTGAGGCGCCTTTTTCCTCTCCACCATTTTCCTTCCTTTCAGGACTTCCTCTCAGAGCCCCAGAAACAGCAATGCGGTGGAGACACCCACCCAACTGGAAGCAGGTGAGTCACTCACTAGTCCCTACAGAGCTGAGGTGGCTGCTTTGGAGACTTCCCTTGCCCTGCTTTAACCTGGCATGTCTCTCTTCCTCCCTTTCAGAACTCTTCTATCTGATGACCCACTTCTTCCAGTCCAAACCCTGTAAGAAAACCTGCACATTTAAAAATCCACCCAGACACAAATTTTATCTCTGAAAAAGGAGGACAAGTCTTGGAAAAGGAGGACAAAAGATAATCCCAGGGTGGGAGAGTTGCTGAGTTACCATTTGGTCAGATCATGCTGCTACAGAGAAGAATGTTATGAGAAAAAAAAGAATGCACTCTTTCTATGGGCTTTGTTGTGTGCCAGGAATCCAGCATCCCTTATACTCTCGAGCTCCATATTTGGCTTGGACCACCATTATACATTATGAACTCTGTTAGAAGTGTGCAGCCCAAAGCAAATGACATTTGGAGCATTAAAGGTGATGGTGGAGGGGGCGGGGGCTGAAATTAAAGTCAAGTGCACCAAAAAGGTGCAAATTAGTTTTGGAGCAAACCTGTTGAAAAAGATCTTCACAGACATGCCCACTCCAGTACACTTATAATCACTGGGGTTATTCAGAAGAGGAGCGATCCTAGTTTTAAGTGTTATTTCTGTGTACAATTTCACACTGAAAATGGCAGGTTGGTTTTTTTAACTATTTCACATACAGTTATGAAGCTATAACCATTTTTTAAATATTTAACCTGACTGTACACAAAGCATCAAATACTATTTGATTCTTGTTTTCCTAGTGTCCAATATGGGCATATGGACATTTACTCAGAAGTAACTTCTACTGAGTTCAGTTAAGTTCCTGCCTTAGTATTTAAGAACGCTGAGTGTCAAGATCAATTTCTGTTACTGTGTTAGGTTGGCTTGTTTATTGGTTTTGCTTTCTTTTTTGATGATGATGATAATAATAACAACAACTGTTTAGTTAGCCAAGGCCTTGTTCTTCACCTGACATCTTTATTGTTACAACTTATCTCAGTCAAAACCGCATGAACTGTGCAAGCGGTCTGTGATGCATGAGAATCCTAAGGCAATGCAGAAGACTCCAGCTCCTCATTCTATTCCTGAGGGATCAGGGCTTATTCCTTTCTCAGACATCAAACTGATTCTGAAATTGCCTTGATGACATAAGGCAGCATGTCATTTTGGTCTTGCTTGATTGGCAGCATTTATCTCTGAGGGCACCAAGTGGCTCCATTTGAGATTAACTTGGGTTCCCAAAGAAATCATTCAGAAAAGAAGTCAAATCCTTCCTTCCTCCGTGCAACCCGTACAGGACCACGGCCAACTTGGAAACTGTTTGTGTTGGAAACCAGTGATTTCTCCTCTTTGTCCCATCAGTCAGGGCAATACACTGGGAGAGGGAGCCTTCTTTGTTGTGGCACCCCAGTTGCAGAATGCCCTCCACTCTGTAGCCTGAATGGCACCTATGTTGCTGTAACCAGTAAAAACATTGTTGTTTTACTAAGGCTTTTGGGGCCTACCTGCCATTATATACATGTGTGTGGGTTCAAATCTTTTTAAACTATATTAACTAGTTTTAATCTGTCTTCCTTTACCTTGTTAAATTTTTAAATATGTTTTATCCTTTTAAAATCATTTTATTACTTTCACTGCTTTAAAGAGGTCAGCTTGATTTTACTGTGTGCTGCTGTTCAAAGATCTTTAGAAGGCAAGAGATAAATATTTTAATAAAATATATAAATTTACCAGTTGCCCATTATCTCTGGAATATTCTCACACCATTTTATCAACAAAGGCCATTTCCACACTAGCCTGTTATAGCGCTATGATTCCACTTTCAACATCCTATGGAGTCCTGGGGTTTGCAATTTAGGGAGGGGTGAGCCGGCCCCTCCCTAAACTGCAAACCCCAGGATTCCATAGGATGTTGAAAGCGGAATCATAGCGCTATAACAAGCTAGTTATATGTCCAAAGTTTTATCAACAAAGGTTTGATTTCCCGCTCGGCCATGGAGAGCCACTGGGTGACCTTGGGCACATCAAACACCCTCAGCCCCCAGAAAACCCCATGATAGATCTGTCTCAGGGTCTCCGTAAGTTGGAAACAATTTGAAGGCACACAACACCTTTTTACACACTTCTCTATACATTTTGTACACATTTCCTCCACTAACCATAGTATATTGATATATATTTATTTAAGGATACACATTATAAGTTGTATAAACCTGTCCAAAAAATGGTTAATGAGGATTTATTTTCAAACTCTCACTCACAACCTGCAACAGGAAGGGATAATCCAAAAAACAGCTTTATTGCCTCTTCTACTGGTAAGGCCTACAAAAGCTTTAGTGCTAAAGACCTTCTCGAATGAAAGTCCAGTAAACAATTTCACAAACTTTCCCTCAGGCCCACTGAAGAGTATGATGCAAGGTGAAAGCCTCATGTCCTTCGAGCAGTTCAAGTTGGGGTTTGGTTTTTGTTTGTTTTGAAGAAGACCAATTTTCACCTTAACTGTTTCGTACCCATCAAACTACATGATATGATCTTTTTAGTCCTTGGGAGATTTTTTAAAAAAGCAAAACACAAAAGCGAAAGATGATTGGATGCCATGAAAATTCAGGCTCCAATTCCCCAAAGAACACTGCAGAATGAGACAGCTGCAGACTCAAGCTGTGAAAACGGTTCATCCAACAGGTTCCTGACCTCTGTCTCACATGCCAGCCCGCCGACAGCTAGTAAGTTGCCGGTGGGCATGCAGGATCTCTGGTGGTTTGGCTAAGGCTAAGGGAAAAGGGCCAGGCAGCTCAGAAGCAATCCCATCCTGGCAGTGTTTCTGCTGCCAGGAAGAGCAAAGAATGGAAGGATAAAATAATCACAGTATTATTCTGTGTGCACCATTTTTACTAAACATGGGGGGGGGAAACATTCCAGGGGTATAGAGTTTACTCAGGTTTGATTTACACTGGAAGGAGATCACCTGGCATTTTGTAATAACGGTGTTTGCTCACTAACATGCAGGTTGCAGCCATTTTGCTGGCATTCTGGCATGTGGTTGGCCACAGTGATAAACAGAACATATATTTGCTTGTCTGTCTGTTTATCATCCTGCCTTTCCCCCAGAACAGGGCCAAAGCAACTTATTACATAAATTAGACAAAAACTACAACCAATCCAGACAATCAACATGGTGTTGTGGTTTCAGCATTAGATGAGAACTCTGGCGATATCCCCTCAGCATCCACCAAGTCTTGCTGAGGAAGGAGCACCTCAACTGCCTAAGCCACTTGTTTCTCAGATTCAGGGAAGGAGTAATCTGGACCAAGAAACTCCTCACAATCCAACCCTTTTGAGTCAGAGCCCTCAGATACAAGAGTGAGTTGACAGGTAAAGCAGTGGTTCTTAAACTCTGGCCTTCCAGATGTTTTAGACTTCAGTCCAGAACTCCTGACCATTGGGCAAGCTGACTAGAGCTTCTGGGAGTTGAAGTCAAAAGCATCTGGAGGACCAATGTTTAAGAACGACCGTGGTAGGCGATGTTGTCCCTTTGCCAATTCTGAATTACTATTCAGCTGCCATTCCAGTCAGTTCCTTGGTGGGTGGGGGGAATGTCACTTTGTCCTTTGTATTAGGCAGCAAAGTGTCTTGGGCCAGCTTTGTCAGTCATAAAGGTCACCAGGAGACCTTGGGCCCATCACTGGGCTTGGAAAAGTTGGGGATGGGTTAGACTACAGCTCCCAGAATCTCCCAACTGGCAAAGCCAGTTAAAAAAATAGTTTCTCCAAGCTAAAAAAACTAGCAGACTTTGCAGATGTTAGACTCCAGCCTCCAACATTCCTTATCACTTGCTAACCCTGGCAAGATCTGCTGGACTTACAGTCCAGCAACATCTGGAAGAACACACAGTTCCCGCCTCCATTCTAAGCCTACTACACTACACTAAGCCTACTACACTACACTACACTAATCAAGAATTAATTAAAGAATTATAAAAAATAAGAGGGGGAGCACCACACATATCATATATTAAACTCCCTCTAAGACAAGTAGAACATAAATATAATCAGCGGCGTAGCTACAGCTTTTGCTGCCTGGGGGCAGTCCCTGAGTTTCCTACCCCAGTGGCTTGAAAAATGAAATGATGGCACGTGTAGTCGGAGCAGCACTAAGGGGGTGGAGAAAGAAGCCAGATCATTAACACTAATGAGGAGGTGGGGAAAAAGTGAATGGGCAGCTGGACACTTTGTCCTTTGGACACTTTGGATGGCAGCCAATGATAGCAAGAGCCCTCTCAGCTCGCCTCGGTTATGCCACCAACAAGGGGGAAAATGGTTGGCAGGTCCTCCCTCTGCCCCCTCCAGGCATTCTGACTTGGTCCACGCCAGGAGCCATGAATCTCCTGCAGAAGCAGCTGGCTGGCATGTGCCAAAAGGAAACGGTAGGCAGGGGGGATGTTGGTTGACTGTGGAGGTTAGCTCCATTTGATTTCAGGACACCATTGCAGCACCCCCAAAAAAGTGCTACCTGGGGCAGACTGCTACCTGCCCACCCCTAGCTACACCACTGAATGTAATTATCCATCTACCTATCTGGGCATGTTATCTTCTATCTATCTACCTATCTATCTATCCATCCATCCAGGCAGGTGGCAGCCCTACTATAACAACATACTGGAAGCCAATGAAAAGAAGTATCTGAAAGATTTCATTATCCATCTTTCGGGCAAAACACAATTACCAGTCCTGTGAAACGACTGTGATAATAACACAAATGGTAAAGAGCTCTGCACTCACTAGGAAAAAAAAAGTAACTGTACTCTTGTCCATCCTGCTCTCCAGGTGACCTGAGCTCATTTTCTCCCAGGCCCATAAACTGGATGACTTAAGTGGGAGACTGAGGGAGGGTCCTGGGTTTCTAAGTGGGCAGAGCACCACACTCACCTGTCTGACCTCCCTCCCTAACTCCTTGACAGGAGGAAGCTGCCAGCTGCTGATCTCATTAATAAAACAGACCCAATCTCCCCTGGGTTTGCCGCAGCACTCATCAAGACTTCACCTTCTGCTCATGCAGGCAAGAGTGCTCCATGCCCTGGCTGAAGAGAATCAGGACTGTCAGCTCATCCTGCCTGACACACCAGAGCACAGAAAGACAGGCTGAAAGACAAAAAAAAGGAAAACACAGGCAAACGGAGACAGGTTTTTTTTAATGTGCCCTAAAGGGTAAAATGGCATTTCTATATTTAAAAGTGGCTCAAGGGGAGAGCTAATAAGTAATGGACCCATTTAATCTTTACAGTTATGCTGGATTGAAATATCATCATAACGGGGGAGGTGGGGGAAAGAGAGAATTAAACTGTTTTGGAGTGTGACCAAAATAGTAAAAAGCTTAGAAACCATGCCTGTGAGGAACAGCTTAGGGAGCTGGGGATGTTTAGCCGGGAAAACAGAAGGATAAGAGGTGACATGTTAGCCATGTTTAAATATTTGAAGGGATGTCATATGGAGAATGGAGCAAGCTTGTTTTTTGTTGCTCCACAGACTAGGACAAGTAGCAATGGATGCAAACTACAGGAAAAGAAATTCCGTCCCAAAATGAGGAAGAACTTCCTGATGGTACGAGCAGTTTGACAATGAAATAAGCTGCCTCAGAGTGTGGTGGAGTCTCCTTCTCTGGAGGTTTTTAAACAGAAGTTAGATGGCCATCTGACAGGAGTGCTTTAATGGTGTATTCCTAGATGGCAGAGGGTTGGACTGGAGACCCCTTGGGGTCTCTCCCAACTCTATGAACATTTCCACATGACACTCTTATAGTGCGATGATTCCACTTCCAACCTCCTATGGAATCCTGGGGTTTGCAGTTCCGGGAGGGGCCAGCCAGCCCCTCTCGAAACTGCAAACCCCTGGATTCCACAGGAGGTTGAAAGTGGAATCATCGCACTATAAGAGTGTTGTGCAGAAATGGTCTTAGATTCTATAACTCTAAAACCTCTGTGGCCAGTGCTTGATTAGCACAGTTTGCCATTTATTTATAAGTTTTACTACTTTTTCACTGGCCTATAAACCTTTTCTTATCTTTCTTTTCACACTGGAAGAATGAAAAGCAGAACAGAAACAACAAAAAGTGTGTTTGTGAGTATATAATTTTGTTTGTGTGTTTTCACTGTGAAAAGAGATGGCACGTCTATTTCATTTACTATTTAAAAAACTAATTAATTAATTAATTAATTTGTATCCCACCTTTCTCCCAACATAGGATCCAAGCCAGCATACATTTTAAAAGAACAATATGAATCAAAAACTGTTACTACAAAAATTAAAGCACAATTAAACTAAATTTTTAATTTGAAAACACAAGTTAAAAACAGCATTAAAACAAGTTAAAAATAGAATTAAAAGACTTTTAAAACAAAATTTAAAAAACACTTCTTCTTAAAGATGTTTGGTTTTTGGTATGCAACAAGACACATTCCTGAATTGTTCAGATTTCAGCCCTCTTCCATCTCTTCCATCTGTCTCCTCTGGGCCCAACTTTCTTCCCTCTCTGACACTCTTTTATGAGATGGACACAAGCTCCTAGCCTGGCAGCTAGTCAGCATCCAACCAATGACAGAAGGAAAAGAAAACCTTAAATGGGTTCATTTTCATTCCTGTAGGCTAAAGCAGCCATTCTCAACTGTTTTTTGGCCACAGCCTCCTTAGGAGCTTTTCTCAGGTTCCAGCGCCCCTCTGCCAAATAAGAATATGACACAAACCGATATACAGAAAATCATTTATTACTGAACACCAAGAAAACTTGAACATTCCAACATACTGGACAAAGCTTTTAAAAAGGCTGTATGAAATTAAGCATCTATCAGGCCTAATGCGATCCTTTTGCTTGGTGCTTTTCTGCAAGTTTCATGATACGAGGATCCACATTAGACAATAACAATCACAGGCCACCTCTTGCCATGATGTCAATTCTCTTCTTGGATTTTGTCAAGGAAACTGTCAAAGGACGTGTTGGAAAGATATTATAAATAGGAGGGAAACTACTAACTGCATTTAAGGTTTCTGCTTAGGTATTTCATTGGTTCAGTTACCAGGGCCCCCATAAACCCTTGGAGCTTCCCTTCTCCTGCCCTGGTGGCGCAGTGGTTAAATGCTAGTACTGCAACCACAAGGTTGTGAGTTCGATCCTGCCTGGCTCCAAGGTTGACTCAGCCTTCCATCCTTCCACAGGTCGGTAAAATGAGTACCCAGCTTGTTGGGGGCAATTAGCTAAAATACATTGTAAACCGCTGAGATAACACTCAGTTGATAAGCGGTATAGAAGTAAATGCTATTGCTATATTACTATTGCTATTCTCACAGTTTTCAGTCTGTGACCCCCTTCAAGTGTGCCAGGTCCCTCTTGGGGGCAATATGGCCCCCACTGAGAATGGCTGTTCTAAAGGCTGTTTTACAACTGAAACAACGCAACCCTATACATGTATCTCAGTTAACAAAGTAGATGTGTTCCTGGGCATGTCATTTTTAAGACAAAATTTGGTTATCAAAGTCCAAAATAACATGAAAAGAATACAGATAGGTTCCTATGCCACAAAAAAGAAAAGTTCCAAATGTTTTGGAAACATTTTATCCAAAACTAATCTTCATCAGTGATCTCATGAGAATCTAGTTTTCCCAGTATGATTCCACTGGCCACAGGCAATATATGCTTGTCTTGCAAGATTCACCTCACAAACAAAGCAACAAATGTCAACACTTGTGTGTTTGCCTGTTTCCTGTGGTCTGTGCATTTCTATTCTCCTGTAGAAGAGAAGGGGAGTGGCAGAAGAGGCAAACACCAGAAACAAAACAAACCCAGAAAGAAACAATATTCTCAAACTGTCCATATCAATAATTTAAATTAAAATGGTGGACATGTTTCAGAAATTCCTAAAAGTTTCATTGTCACAGGCAGAGTTTGTGTACTCTGGAAAGAACTGGAAACTCTAAAGCAAGCACACTAGGCTTTTTAATTTACAAATATGGGCACTTTCAGAACTTTGCTTGTTCTGTTGCAGCATTTATATATATTGTTGTTGTTAACTGCCATTAAGTGGACTTCAACTTATGGTGACTGTATGAATGAGAGAGTTCCAAGTCACCCTGTCATCAAACATTCAGGCACATGGCTTCCTTGACTGAGTCCATCGATCTGTAATGTAGTCTTCATCTTTTCCTACTGCCTTATACCTTTCCAAGCATTATTGTCTCTTCTAGTGGGCCATTTCTTCTCATGATCTTGGCTTCTAGGGAGAGTTTGATTTGCACTGGGGCCCATTTAATTGTCTTATTACCAGTCTTCAGTATCTCTAGAACTCTTCTCCAGTACTACATTTCAAATGAGTTGATTTTCTTCGTATCAGCTTTCTTCATTGTCCAGCTTTCACAACCATACACAGAAACTGAAAATACGATGACATGGACAATCCTAACTTTAGTATTCAGTGATGTATCTTGACACTTAAGGATCTTGTCTAGTTCCTTCACAGTTCTCCTTCCAAGTCCCAGTCTTCTGATTTCTTGACCGCACTCTCCATTCCGATTAATGACTGAGCCACAGTATGAAAGATCTTGAACTATTTCAATGCCTTCAACACCTACTTTGAGGTTATGTAAATCATCTGTGCTCATTATTTTTGGTTTCTTAATGTTCAACTGTAAACCTGCCTTTGAACGTTCTTCCTTGACTTTCTTCAGTAATTATTCCAAGTCTTTGCTATTTTCTGCTAGTATTACGGTGTCATCTGCATACCTTAAATTGTCGATGCTTCTTTCTCTAGTCTTCGTGCCCCCTTCCCCCAAGTCTAATCCTGTTTTATGTATATGTTCAGCACACAAGTTAAACAGAATGGGTGATAAAATGCAGACTTGCCTGACCCCCTTGCCAATTGTAAACCACTGTTTTTCTGTAGCCTTTTGTCCTGAGTACAGGTTACACATCAAGACAATCAAAATGTAGCACACCCATTTCTTCGAGAGAGGGCCACAGTTTGTAGACTGTGATCTACACAATCAAAGGCACAGGCTGATTTTATTCTGAAATTCTTTGGTGCACTCCATTATGCAACTTATGTTTGCAATATGTTCCCTATTGCCTCTTGCTTTCCTGAACCAAGCTTGGACATCTGCATTTTTCACTCCATATATGATAGAAGTCATTATTGTAGAATTTTGAGCATTGCTTTGCTTGCATGGAAAATCAGTGCAATGGTCTTGTGGTTACTTCAATCCCTGGTATCCCCTTTCTTGGGGACAACAATGTATGTTGAACTTTTACAATCTGTGGTCCATTCTTTTGTTTTCCATATTTGTTGACAGATTTTAGTTAGAACCAGAGTAGTTTCTGTCTCTGTAACTTGAAGCAGTTCCATTGGTATACCAACTTTTCTGGTTATTTATTTCTTCCAACTGCTGAGTGGAGCTCTAAAATTGTAGGTCTGTCTTCAAATGGTTCTTCCTTGAATGAATCTGTATTCCTTTCATCTCTTTTATATAGTTCTTCCATGTACTGCTTCCATCGTCTTCTTATTTGTATTTGGTTATGAAATAGGTTATGATCCTGCTGGTCCTATAGCATCCCCACTCCTGGTTTACATTTCCCTTTGATTTCTCAGATCTTGTGGAAGAGGTCCTATTTTCCCATACATACTTTCACTGCTTTCATCACATCTCTCCTCACTATTAATGCCACCTCATTTCTTCTTTGGTTTTTATTTCCTGAGTAAAACAGTATGTATTTATCTGACTCAAAATGTCCCTTTCCCTTTAGCTCCTCATCCCAAGTTTTGCAATGTTTATACATTCCATTTCTTCTTTTAATATGTCTAGATTCCCCTGATTCATGCTTCTCACATTCCATATTCCTATGTGTTGTACAGTTTCAGACTTTGCTCTCACCTCTGACCACCTTAACAGCTGGATTACCTTTCAGCTTGAGTCCAGCTGTATCATCAGCCAGAGCGCTACTGATCATTGTTCTCTGCTCTTCCCTATTAGCTCACTGAGTACCCTTCCAACCTGAGAGGCATCTTCTGGCAGTATCTTTTATTTCATTTTGGATTGTCTCATCATATGCTTTTTATGGTAAAAGACAGTCAAAAAGGGGTTTACCGTGCTGCCTTCTGCACTGTACTTACAAGTGCTAGCTATGGTGCCATTGCCATTGTCTCTGAGAAATGCTCCACCAGGGTCACCCCCCCCCCACTATTGCTGGCAGATTTATCTCCTCAGCAAAAGCCTGTCTTACATGGGAGACACTACTAGCAGCACTACTACCATCAGCATAGTCCCTTGCCTCACAGGAGCACACAATCCCACCACCATGGAAAGGTAGTGCCATGATGAGACTATTACATGTAATAGTAGGAAAAGAGGTGGCATAGATCTCTATAGCCCACCAATACCAAGAGGTGTAGCTATGGGGAGAGGAGAATAAGAGTGCTGTCTCTCCAAATAGGAATTCCTCCCACCCAATGAAATTATCCTTCAGTCCCTAAATTTTTACCACCACAGAAACTTAAAACATCAGTTGAACATTTAGGGGGGAAAAGGTGAGGTGCCCAAAGAAAAGCGGCAGATAAAGTTACCAAGGGAGTGTGAGCACAGAAAAAATAAGAGTTCTAGGAATTAACCATTTTCAGTGTCTCTCTTTCTACAATGTTAGAAATGTGGGATGAGGAAAAACTTTTCAAGAATTCTTATTTGGGAAGACAATGCCCTTATCTTCCCTCTGAGTAGCTACACATCTGCCTATACTCCACTCTGGGCTGCCTCCTTCCAACTTTATGGCCTAAGTCCAATTATGGAACCCATTACATGAAAATGGGTTTTCACACAACTGGAAAAGAACTGGAAAATTTTCCAGTGCTCTAAATAATGTTAGTTGATTTAGTATGTTTAGTTTAAATGTTATGTTCAAATACATTCACAGATTTATGTGGAAATTATTTTATTAGAATATTTATAACAATGCAAAGAGAAAAGCATACACTTCCTTTATTTTTAACAGAAAATTACTACACCTGAAGAAACACTTTAGGTCACACACTTAAAGAGAGCTGTACCTGATATATCTTATGTCAACAGTTTAACTTTCTTTTGCTGATGTATAACTGTAGTTCCTTCAGCCCTCACCCATTCATTCTCTGCATTACTTATCAGCTCCATTTCAGTTTCAGAAAAATCTGATTCAACTAGTTCAACATTCTTTTTCACTAAAGGATGGATGTGAGTCTAGTTCAGACTCAGCAAGAAGCAAACTGTATTAAGCACAGGAAGAGGTTGTCATCTGTTATTTTTCAACTCAGTTCAGTTGCATATGGGCAACTGAGTGCAAGGGCTTGTCAATGCTAGTCTCCTTAGAAGAATGACTTATAGAAGCTCATATCATATCTCTAGCCCATCTAACATGATTGATTACAGTAAAACAAACAAAACAACTATTGATAAATGATACACACAGAGAGAGAGAGAGAAAGCATGGAAGAGAAAGAGAGTGAGAGAAAGCATGGAAAAACTTCCCCAGAAAACCTAAAGCTTTTGAAACCTCTAAGCTGATTCTCTGAACTCAAAGCTAGCCTGTACATCACAATTTTCCATGCTCTGTGAACAACAGCAGAAGCATCTTCCTCTAGCTGATTTTCATTGGGTTTTTTCTGCCCACTCTTTGGTTCTTGTACCGTTGGCCCAACTCCTCTTGTATCATTGAGGCTACTGTCCCCACTATTTGGTGATCTACTGTTCTCTGGAGTACTGTCTCCTTCCTCCATGTCCTGCAGTTTAAAGCACTCCTGGTCAGATTTGCAAGACTCTTCACAAACAGATTTTTTTTCAACTACTGTGCTGCACTATCCATCCTCTGTCAGAAGTCCTTCTTCATGGAGGTTTGGACCATGGTCCAAGAAGCCAAATCTTTCTTGATGGTAACACCTGCAGAGACAGTTAACTTCTAGCATTCTTTTCCCTCCTCCTGACCCATGTCCTCTGACAGGAAGGAGTGAAGAAATAACAGCCTTTGCTTCAAAGCTTCCTCCCTAGAACTTTACACTTGTTTGCAATATGATGAAGGCTATATCCTGCAGTACCCTTTGTGTACTCCAGTGCACAGTCACATGTGCAACAGTCCCAAACACAAAATTCTGCTTATGCTGCCAACAGCTAGATATGACCATTGTCCCAGGAGGCATCCCATCTCTTGAGACACCTTATCAGGCTCACATATTGCTGCTTATTTTCCTCTCAACAGGAAATCACCTCCTATCGTCACATTTTTCTTCTTCCTCTACAAATTGACAGCAGCCTTTCCATCCATAGAGCTCTCGCAGGTCATCTCCATGCCTTCTGAGGAGTGAGGCTGTTGTCCCTGTTCCTGTGCCTCATAATTGCCAATTAAGGAGGAAAGTTTGGAATCAATTGTGTAGCTCCAAAGTTGCAATGTGATGTTTGACAGTTCCTCTTCCGTGTCACATTCTTCCAAATTATCCGCCTCCTGTGTTTAGGAATTGTCCCTCTCCCTCTCCCTAGAGACATCCTCCACGTCTTGCTCTTTCAGGACAGTCTGCCTCATTCTTTCCAAAAAGGCTTCACAATCTCTGGTAAGTAGATACATGGGCCTCAATCAAACTGCTGTGCCTTCCCTTCCAACCGGGCAACCAGTTTGTACTTGCTGCATAGACAGTTTCACAGGGTCCTCTGGCAAGAAAACAAACATAGCACAGAAGCTGCAGGTTGTTGCAATAGCTCCATTAGCCACCCATATTCATTATCCTATGTAGACAGCAGAAGAGTTGTCCAGGCCCCTGCTCTCAAAGCCTACCACAAAATATCCATGGAAAAAGTGTTTATTTTTCTTCTCCTGTTTGCCAGGCTCCAGAGTCAGGAGCTGTATATACAATTAGCAGCCACTAGCTCTGCCCACAATGAAGTCTCAGAAAGTTCTCAGAAAGAGCACACACAGTGTCCCCCTCCCCCAGAAAAAAAACCACCCACACAAGCCTCCAAACAGGGCAGCCAAATAATCAGTGCTGACCCCAGAAACACAAGCTCCCCTTCTTCTGTCTCCTCGGAGACTGAGTTCCAGAGACTGAGGCAGCAGCTGTACAGAGTCAGCGGGTGCTAGCTTCACTCTGAACCAGAAGCCCTGCCCCCTAACAGGTAAGCATCCTTGTCGACTGGATGAAGTGTACTCTCTGGAAATTCTTGCGTGTGTCAGTCAGACCACTCTTGGTGAAGAGATGGAAAGACACAGAGATTCTAACACAAGAAGACCAGGTTCTGAAACCTCTTGATTTGGCTGAAATGGGCAAATTAACTGCACTGTTGAAAGATGTGTCTATGAACAACTTTCTAAAAGATTGGGACAAAATTATCACTAACCACTGGGGAGGGTTTCTTAACTTAGGGTTTAGATACTGATGGTGAGTATTTTAGTAGAAATATATTCCTTAATTCTATTAGATTTCAGCTCTTTTTTTTAAATAACTTTGAGGATGTACTTTAGTAGTTCAGTTTCTAACTATCTTCTGAGAGGCTGAAAGTCCTAGTTGTCTTATCCCTATGTAGTTAGTGTAGTTTAGTTTTTTTAGGTTTAGTTTTAGGTATGTGTTTTTCTTTTGTGCCTCATGTCCCAACACTGCCACTTCTGTGTCTCTCAATAGGAATTCTACATACCCTTCCTTAAGCTCTAAATCCCAGGATTCCATAGGATGCAGCCATAGCAGCTAAAGTGGAATCATAGCACTATAATTTTGTAGTGTGCACAGGCCCCAGAATGCATACACTGAAAGAACTAAAAACTGGGAGAATTTCTGCCGTTTGATTTTTATAGAGATTTCTGTATATGCTGCCTTGAAAGGCTGGGCAGAGATTTGACAACAACTCTGTTTCTTCCTTGTGTCAAAGGCCTGGTCAACATATTTTATTAAATCAGCTGAAATATCTACAAGATTAAATATCTGCATACCCACTGCAGACCTTTGCAAGCAAATGGCCAATGCTTGATCCTGCACATGATGGTGGCTGTGCAAGACCATCATCACATGAACCAAAGCAATTCGGTTTTTCAGCCGAAACTACTTCTAAGTCAACACAATAAGGATTACAGCCTAATTATATTGTAAACTAGAGCAAGCAAGTGTGATCTCCTTCACCAGAAAAGAGGCATGGCAGAATATGCTTGCCCTAGCTACTGGGACACAGTGGCTAATGCAATAATGAATGGCAACAGACGTGAAAAGCAATGAAGAGTTTATTCTGGGGTCATAAGGCAACTTTGCTGTGTACTAGGCATATCTTCAGAATCATCATTTTCTTATTTTCACTGTGACTGGATAAAAAGCTTTAACTATAAAAGGCAAAAAGAAATAGGACAGGAAACCACCTCATCCATCCTATTCCCTTTAACAGGGTAGGATATTTTGCTCTACAAAATGTGTGCCTTACTATAATTTGCACAGATGTTACCCACTGGTGTGATTGGGCACAGCAGCCCACAGAAGAACTGGGTATCTTTTTATTTCCCTTTCATTTGCTGCCCATCTACAGATTCATCCTGCAGTAAAGAGACATATTTCAGTAGTAGAATCTATATTTTGTATATATAAGAGGAGAACCAGTGTGATGTAGCGATTTAGTGCTGGACTACCAGCCTGGAGACGAGGGTTCATTTCCCCATTCAGCCATGGAAACCCACTGAGTGACCTTGGGCGCATCTCATACTCTCAGCCCCACAAAACCCCAGGCTAGGTTCACCTTAAGGTCAGCAACTGTCAGAAACAACTTGGAAGCACACACAACAACAACAGAGACTAGGACATACAGCAATGGCTTCAAACTTCAGGAAAAGACATTCCATCTAAACATTAGGAAGAATTTCCTGATGGTAAGAGCAGTTTGACAGTGGAATGCACTGCCTTAGAGTGTAGTGGAGTCTCCTTCTTTGGAAGTGTGTAAACAAAGGCTGGGTGGCCATCTGTCATGAATGTTTTGATGTCATATTCTTTCATGCCAGGACTCAATGGCCCTTGCCATCTCTTCCAACTCTATGATTCTATTCTAACAACAACAAAGAAGTTCATAAGTTCAGCCTCTATGACTGCTCAGGAAAGTTATCAAGTAGACAGGCTGGAAATCTTCAAGTAAGTGATGGACTACAGGTGTTTTGGTCTACAGCTTCCATAATGGCTATGTTGGCTAGAATTTTCAGGATTTCAAATTCCAAAATATCTGGAGGGACAAAGGCTCCCCATGCCTGACCTGGACAACCATTTTCTAAGGAAGTTGTTTGTCTGGATTTATGGTACCACTGGTAGTAGGTTTGGAACAGATGATCTACACACACCCCACTGAACTGTACAGTTCTGTTATTTGTTAAGTTCTAGCATTTTGAAGCTGTTGCTCTGTTAGGTGGACAGTGCACACACTGGCCAAATGCAACAGTAGAAATAATAACGATGTTAGCAGCCTATACTGTTGTTCCCAAACAGCAGACTGGGCCCTTTTACTGATGTATATGTACTCTGATTGGAAAGGCACTGAAGTCCACTTGTAATGATGCATTCTGAGGGAGGGCTGATAAATACATTCACATTTAGTATTGTCAGTTCAAGAGCATCTCGGACCTTGATAGCCAAAACCTGAGACTTAGGAACAGCACCTGGTGATGGTTCAGGGGGCAAGACCTGGCAATGTCATTAATCTATTCTTTAAGTGTCAACCACAGTTGTTGAGAGTATGTCATTGAAATTAAAAGAAATCACAAAGTTTAACAAGGAGGGGGAAGAAATCCTAGTGAGTTGATAGGACCTTCTCCAAAGCAAACTGCAGCAGTGGGAACCAGCAGCATGCAGAGAGAAAAACATTTTTTTTTTCTGGACCATGCCCTCACCTTGAGATTCCTTCCTTTATCCAGAGGAGAAGAGGGAACAGGCCTTGAAAAGTCAGGACAAGGGCTGGAGATCTTAGAACCCTATTCACATTAACTGAAGACTAAATCTTAGTAGTGCACTTCATTATGACTATGCCTGAGTAAGGAAAAGAAAGACCACGTGCCCAGGAGCTGTGGAGGAATTTAATGAAACATAGGACCATTCCAGATTACACTTTACAGTGCTATTATTCCACTTTCAGCATCCTATGGAATTCTGGGATTTGCAGTTTAGAGAGAGGCCTTTAGAATTCTCAGCCAGTGAGCTCTTTGGCCTCAGTAAACTACAAACCCCAGAATTCCACATGATGTTGAAAGTGGAATAATAGCACTATAATAGTGTACTGCAGAAAGGCTAACGGACTGCTTGGATCTGGCAAGTTTTTGTCTGCCTTCCCTTGCCCACACTCCATGACCCCATCAAAAGTACAATAGCTAGTGAAGCAAACCAACATGACTCTGGCCCAAATATTTTTTTGTTTTACTAATTTACCTAATTCACAGTCTGCAAGACAATTAGCAAAAGTGTATTTATCTCTTTCGGTTTCCCATACTGGGGAAGAAACTGCAAGTGACCTTTTTCCCCTTTCCAAATCAAACACAAATAAATGCACAAACCCCAAAATGCTTATATTTGAATAAGGCCCATGAATATGTATAGTCAGTGGGTAAAATCTGTACAAAATTTCTGGAAAAAAAGTGTTAAAATGCACATGTAATAGGAAAAGTTGCTTACCAAAATCCACACAAATATTTTATTGTTGTTGTGTGCCTTCAAGTAGTTTCCAACTTATGTTGACCCAGGGTTTTCTGAGGCTGAGAGCGTGTGACATGCCCAAGGTCATCCAGTGGGTTTCCATGGCCAAGTGGGGAATCAGACCCTGGGCTCCAAGGTTATAGTTCAATGCTCAAACCACTATACAACACTGGCTCTCAGTGCTCCCCACCCAAATTACACAAAACATCCTACCAAGTTTCAAACCCCTACAGGGAACAAGGAAAGAAAGAAAATGCACGATGGATTAGAGGAACACAATGAAAATAATAGCAATAGCAACAGCATGTGTATTTCTATACCATTTATCAGCTAAGTGTTCTCTAAGCGGTTTACAATGTGTTAGCTAACTGCCCCCAACAAGCTGGGGACTCATTTTACCAACTTACGGAAGGATGGAAAGCTGAATCAACCTGGAGCCCAGCAGAGCACTAAGGCCATTTCCGCACTAGACTGTTATAGCGCTATGATTCCACTTTCAACATCCTATGGAATCCTGGGGTTTGCAGTTTCGGGAGGGGCCGGCTGGACTGCAAACCCAGGATTCCACAGGATGTTGAAAGTGGAATCATAGCGCTATAACAGTCTAGTGCGGAAATGGCCTAAGATATGTAGGAGCTCCCTATGGAGAGTAAATAGTAGTAGTAAAACACTAGTAATAGTAAAACAGTTTAAGACTACAATTCAATGGACATTTACAGGGCAGTAAGCCACCATGGTGTTGTGGTTTGAGCACTAGATGATGCTTGATTCCCCACTTGGCCATGAAAGCCCACTGGGTGACCTTGGATGCCTAACACAATCTCAGCCCCAGAAAACCCTGTAGTAGGTTAACCTTAGGGTCACCATAAGTCAGAAACATCTTGAAGGCACACAACAACTAGCCACACTGAATGCAGAAAGCTTTACTTTTAAGTAAACCTTAGAAGCACACTGCAGACTTCTAAGGTCATTTCCACAGTAGACTTACAGTGCTATTATACCACTTTCAACATCCTATGGAATTCTGGGGTTTGCAGTTTAGGGAGGGACACCTGGCCTAAGACATACAAATGGCCTAAGACATATAAGTTGGCCTAAAACATACAATGGAAATGGCCTAAGACATACAAGTTCTCCATCAGAAGAGTGGAGGAGTACTGAAGGCATAGCCTTTAACAATTTACAGATGATAACTAGTACACATGTACCCAAGCAATGTCAGAGTGTGGTTTTGTCTGACTCTCTAGGGAAGGACAAAATCCCGCTCTCTCCTGTCTTCTCCATCTGCTAAGTCAATTGAGTGCAAACTACATTTGCACTTTGAATTCAGATTGTATAAATGAAATAAGCTAAGACAAGGAGGGAAAGCAGGAGGAGAGAAAAACTGAGACATTTTCAAAGCAGCTGAAAAAGTATATTGATAGGGAGGATTAATCAGAACTGTCCCTGCCAAATTGGGACAGTTGGAGGGTATCTGAAGGATGGTTTCCTCTCATGTTCCAAACTTAAACTGAAAAATTCTATATACTCCTTTAAAGTTTCATGACTTAGTGAGTTTGGAAATTGGCTGTGGCATGTAATCCTGTTACTCATTCCCATTTTATGCTTCCCACCCAAACTATAATCATGTTTCCTAGCTAGAAAAGTGAGAGGGAAGGAAAACCATAAACACACTTATGCAAAGGTCATAATAACAATTTGCAGAGATTTTTACAGCTGCCTCTTTCTTATTTGAGGGATCTGTTTCAAACAATCTCCTACTCATTTGTTATTTTTGACCTTTGAATAAACTTTTTTTTGAGGCGGAGGAGAAGGGAAAGGGGAACCCACACGGATTTGGAAATGTTGTTATAAATTCCTGGGCCCCAAAAGATTTGGATGAAAATTTAAGGGGTGGGTGAAAAGGTCTGGCCATGGGGGAACAGGCAAGATCTTAGGCATAGTAAATTGGCATGTTTTTTGTGTTACCTTATGACTTTCTGCACATATTTTTATTTGGCAAAAGCATGTGAGGAAGATTTGATCTCATGACAACATTATAGCAAAATAGTCACTACCAACATAAAACAAACGTAATTCCATTTATGTGGACACAGGCATACCTCAGTTAATGAAGTAGATGTGTTCCTCGGCATTACTTCTTTAACAGAAAATTTGGTACAAGAGGCAGAGATAACACTGAAAGCACACAGATAGGTTTCTACATCACAAAAAAGAAAAGCAGTTCAGCAAATGTTACCAAAACTTTTATTCAAAACTATGCACATGTGAAATGGGACAACAGATCAGGTAAACCTTGCATAAGGAAACAAACCTTCTAGAACCCACTAAAAAACTTCTACCAAAATGCATCCAGGGATGACTTCTTTCAACAGCCTCCATTTTTATGATTATGATTTCCATTTCGGTAGCCAAACTTGCTTTTGTAAAAACATGCTGGAAGTACCTGTGAAGGAGGCTATTCTGCTTTCCCTTTTCTCTATGGTTTGCTGTTCAAGCTTGCTCAGTAAGGAATTTAGAGACAGCTCCTGTTTTCCTTGCCTACTGTACGGAGGCTCACATGGCTATGGTAAAATCTCATTCTTTCTTAGCTCCAACTTTACTGAATTGTTTACTGCATACACACTGCTGTAATTTGATACCAAAATTCTGTGTTGCTCCAGTCCTCCTCCATCATCCTCACAATGCTGGCAATGCTACAGAAAAAACTTTTCATATAGTCAGAGGGTGAGCAGGAAAAGGCAGGCTGGGTGAACATAAAAAGACTGGCAAAAGGAACTTCTGTGTCAGAGACTTTGTCAACTGAGGAATGCCTGCATGGGGTTTTAGAACTTAATTTATACACGCACACATTAAACGAACAGACACACTAAGAAGAAGCAGGCTAAATTTTGCAACCATATCCAAAAATATTAGCCTGTAAGTGAAGAATCACTTACTGGAATATACGTTATAAGCACATATAGGAACAATCAGTATTCTTGCTTGAAAATCAGACTATGAGTTTACTCCCTGAATGCCAGTGTCTGTATAGTCAAGTTCACTTCCTCAAATGTTCCATGTTCTTTTCATTCCAGAAAGTTTGTTGTGACAGCTGTAACACAAGACAGAGTAGTGGAAACCATTTGTATTCAAAGGGCAAGGATAAGGGTACTGAAACTTCTCCAAATAATAATAATAATAATAATAATAATAATAATAATAATAATAATAATGCACATGATTCTACTCCCAACCCTCAACAATTTTTCTGCAGATTCTCCTTAATCATTTCTTTAAAAGCAATAATCATCTCTTCAGATGGGGAGAAAAGCAATCACAGAAATACCAACCCTAATTGAACTTCAGGGCATGACATTTGTCTAGAGAACTTAACCTTTAAGGGATCTTTCTTACACCCATGTGGTTATGGCTTATAAACACTCAGTGCTCCTCTTTTACCACTGCTGATGAATATGACTTGAGTTACAACAGCAACAGTGACATTCATTCTAGCAATTTGTATTTAAAAAATCAAACTGTCCATATTTTTATAAATGACAACGTAAGAGAACTGTATATAACAATTGAATATTTCCAGAAACGGGAGTAGGTGAAGGTTAATTAAGACAGTGAAAACAGATAAGCCATTTCATATTCTTCAATCAACAAGATTCTCAAACTATAATTAGAAAGAAGCTCTAGTCCCCTCTAAGGTCTATACTGATTTATGAATTTAGGCTGTAGTGATACACATTGGCTTTTCTCAAAGCAGAAACCCTCAGATGGTTCACAAACTGATACAAACAAGGGATGAAATGGGAACAGATGTAGGAGCTGGGGAAACACAGTAAGATAGAGCAGTGCTTCTGAAGCTACTTGATATGGGGAACCAGCGGAGTTTTTTCCCCAATGTGCCAGGGTCTGGTACCATTATTTGTGTTCCAGTGACAACTCTTCCTTTCCTGAAAACTTGCCAGAGACCAGTAGCCAACAGTGTATGGACCAGTACCTATTCACGCTCTGAGTAGCAGTGAGACACAGCATGAAAGAATTGTACATCTCTAACATTTGATAACATTACCGTACCTTTTTGTTGCTGTTGTGTGCCTTCAAGTCATTTCCAACCTGTGACAACCCTAAGGTGAATCTATCACAGGGTTTTCTTGGCCAGATTTGTTCAGAGGAGGTTTGCTTTTTCCATCCTCTGAGGTTGAGAGAGTGTGATTTGCCCAAGCTGACCCACTGGGTTTCCATGGCTGAATGGGAATTCAAATTCCAGTCTCCAGAGTCGCAGACCAACAAACCACTAAGTCACACTACCACTACATTTTCCCCCAAAGTATGTCTCCTGATTATTTATATTATCCAAGATATGGACAGATTATTACTAACAATAATAAGGGTCATCTATTTCTTCAACAACAATAATTGATCTGCATCTTGCCTTCTTCCCAAAACTGAGACTCACAGCAGCTGACAAAAACTAAAACAAATACATCAGTACATTTACAAAGTACACAATTCATTTACAAAGGCTTGAGTAAAATGCATATAGGTGGGCATATATCCATGCATAAGTTGTGATATACACACAAGGTGAATTATTTGCCAGAGTGCACTATATTCTGCAGACACCAGTGAAAGCAGAGTTGTGCATACATCAGTATTGTGCACAGCAGTTATACACTGCACATCACTGACCAACAGCATCCAGTCACTGAGAATTGTTATGCAACGTTGCTATTTTGCATGGATGTTGCACAGTGCTTGTGCAATGTATCTGTTTCACATGCAGATATTACACTATGCTGAGACGATGTTGGATTGCAGCCAAAAAGGGGGGGGTACTGTTAAATGCAATTAAAATTATCCATAGATTAATCTTTGGAGTCATTTATAAATACCTGAAATAGGACTATTAACCGAATCTGGTAAACCGATTAATCAACTGAAGCACAGAGGTCCAGAGTCCAGATTCTTGGCAAAAGGTCTGGGATCCATTTTGCTGCCACTGGAAATTGCTGAGGGCTGCATAAACTGCCAAAAATGGGGTAAGTGGATTTTTAAAAACAGAAGTGGCTGGAAATTCATTCCTGGTTTTGAAAAATAGGTCTTTTTGGTATTACAAAGTGATGGTCTATGGACTGACAGTCCATGAGCTATTGGCAGTCCATGGTGAGCTTCCAGGAAAGGAGGGAGGGAGGGAGGGAAGGAAGGAAGGGAAGGAAGGAAGGAAGGAAGGAAGGAAGGAAGGAAGGAAGAGCTGTAAGTGGGAAGAAGTAGCTCCCTTCTGTGACAGACAGCATGGCTAGTGGTCGGGGATAATAGGCATTTTAGTTGCAGTCATCAAGAGAGCACTACATTTGAGGAGGCTGACATAATGTATAGTGCAAACCTTACCTCTATTTCTTAGAAATGAATTGTGAGCAAAGTTTAGTACGTGTTCTAAATAGGGAAATATGAGAAACTCAACTAATTCACATTTCTCAGATCTAAATGTGAACTGGTATGGATTTAAGACCTCAAAATCCATGCTATACTACATACTACTACACTATACTCTGATCTGCACGCCATTCCCACCATATGACACGCTGTTGCCCTAAAACAGGGTAATCTACTATATCAAGAGCCTACATACCCAAAGACACAATCCCACTTTTTCATGACAGATGAATCACACAAGTGTGGCCAACTTGCATGAACCAAAGTAGCATCTGATTCAATTTGCCACATGCCCTGAAAGAGGCTGCCTCCTATGACCTGTCCCATATTGGATCTACACCTGGGACTAAAAAGCAAGCTAGACTTTTAAGACCACTGTTCCACTGAGAAGCTCCTTTTAAGCTAAAGTAGGCAGGTTAGGGTGGGAACAGGTAGTGGCCAGTACATCAGATACTTAATTTAATTTACTGTGCCAGATTTCTTTTTGCTATAAAAATGATCAGTTTGAAAGTAAATTTGTGCCAATAAAAACCTGCAGTTCTATGTTGAAAAAAAATCCATATTATCCAAAAGTTTGTACTGTAGTGTGTAAAAAAAGGAGAAACTTGTACAAAAATAGGTACATGTAAAATGAGCACACAGGAAAAAAACGTAGATTTCAAATAGTAGATTAAAAATTCATACATTTTGAAAAATGCATTCAGAACACTGAATTCAATGGAAGATCTGTGAAAACATGGGTATTTTTAAAAAAACTATAGACAAAAACACATATTGGGGGGAAATGTACATAGTAAGAGATAGGAACTTTATGCAATCTGGAGGAGGAGGAGGAAGAGGAAAAAGAAAAAGAAGAAGAACAACAACAACAGGGAGAAGCAGCAATCCAATGTGGAGTTTGATCTACTGCTTCATCTGAAAAATTAACTTAATCTATAACTGGTAAACAGAAGGTAAAGGAAGATGGCTTTACCTGATGGCCATTTTTCCTGTACAATACAGATCAGACATCAACCTTCAAAATATCAACCAGTTTTGAAATAGTACTTTTTGACACAACGAATTGTCATTGGAGAAGAGACTGATGTATAGTGTCTGGATTTGATGTTAACGTCCTAGGCGGAAAATATGTAAGACAGCAACAGTTGATTGTATTAACTAATTGCTGGGGCTATGGGGAGTGCCTTGTTTTTTTGTAAATGTATTTACAATCTAAAACCTTTTTTGTGAATTTTTTTTTTAAAAAAACAGACTTTTTAAAAGACAAATTTTAAAGAATAGAAAAAAGAGAACTTGAGAGAAATCTCAGCTGGACAGTTTCAAACTCTATTCTTTTAAAATAGAAAGAAACACACATGCACGCACAGGCACACACACACATATATATACATATAGAGAGAGAGAGAGAGTGTGTGTTGCAGTATGGAAGGGGATAGTAAAATAAGATGATATGAAGGATGAGTCTGAACCAAAGGCTTCTACCTTTTAGTCTTGAACAAAAGTAATGCAACCCAGCCCTAGGCTCATCTTGTTAGAAGTCCCACTGAATACCATGGACCTTACTTCCAGATAATTTTAGACAGGATGGTAGCTTAGGGGAGTTACATGTAAGTCAGGGGAATGTGATTATGGGTCTTAATGCATCACTGTATTAGAGAACGGGGGGGGGAATTGAAAAGATTTCCTTTGCTTCTTCCAACGATAAGTATCTTTGGTGCCAGCTGTGCGAGTGTGCCCCCTACCCATGGTGTTAAGACTCTTGCTTTCCTTAAGAGTTAAAACAAAGGGAGCTGATTATTAAGTTTTTAATTAAAAGGCATTAGCAATAACCTCATGCTGATTTACAAGGCAATAACCTTGTCTCCAAATGGAATCACTTCCACTGGCAAACCGCCACCAATAAGCAAAGATACACACAAGCACATACACTATAAAAATGCAAGACGGCCTTGTAATTTCAAAAGACGCAGAGTGGAATTAATATAATGTTTAGCTGAGAAAGGCAAGATGCCTTTTTTATGCTGGAATTGTGACACAGGGCAACAACGCTTCATACTACATCCTTGGATGGAGATACTGAGTCAGCCTCTTGGAGATTTATGTGGTTTTCCAACCAACCCCATATCAAAAGGCTCAGGCAGTTTACAAATGATATATCAGGGAACAGGTGAAAAGATTCTTTTAAAATATACTTACAGTCATCCCTTCACATGTGCAGGTTTGACTTTCATGGATTTGATTATTTGTGAGTTTCTTGAGGTTACTCCACCTCAAGCACCTCTTTTCCAGGGGAACCTTCCCTCTCAGTGGCTCCAATCAGGCCACACAGCCCTTTAAAAAACCTCCTCTGGTCCCACTCCTCCTTCTCTACCAGTTGCTGCCTGACCAGCTAAGGACGACTCACAGCCTGATTTCTCAGCACTGCAAACCCTCTCCCAATGCCCCACACACACCCAAAGAAGGAGATGGGTGACAGAAAGGAAGTACAGGGGCAGCATGTTGACCCTTTCCCTGAACTGCTATGGGCCCTGGATGCCTCAGTCCCCTTCCCACAGACACGCACACACATTTTGATATTTGCAATTCTTCCACTTTTGTGTAAATCAATCAGTTTCACTCCCCACTCTCAGGAAAGAATATCCAATCCTTCAGTTTTGTGGAGCCCAATCCCAAGCATGTTTACTTATGAATAAATCCAATGGAGATCACTGGGATTTAAACCTGTAAACTTATGCTTACATATGGTATAGAGCTGTGACACTGAAAATGGTGTCTTTGTGTCAGCATCTCCCCCTCTATCCTATAACACACTGGATCACTAATCCTGTGGCTGTAATATCTTCACAATGAGCAATTTTCCCACCTTCATCCAGTTCTTGAACTAGGTAATGTTTACCTCTGGACTTAAAGGTCTTACAGTCAGGGGGAGGTAATGTTATTCATATAGCCATATGTATTATTTCACTGCAATGCTTGGAATATTGCTTTTCAGAAAGGAACTAATTATGTTACTCATCATCAAGCAGGTGATTGTTACAATCCAGAAAGTAACTCATTGGATTACTAACAAATATGCATTTGCATTACTATTGTTCCACCAAAAAATCTACAGAAGTGGCTCCCTTCCATCTCCGGTAAGTGTGATTCCATGTGGTCTGTCTTGTGTGGGTTCTCCCTTTTCCCAACTCACCTGCACAGGTGCAGGGAAGCACAACATGCAAGTAAACATCACACATTATGGGGCAGAATGTAAGGCAAGAGCTTGCCATGGGAATGCAATTTCTAGCAGCATCTCTGTGGTGAGCATAAGATGGAGGCTTGCTCTAAAGCAATGGTACTCAAAGTGGAGGTCCATAGATCAGTCCTGGACCATGAGCTATTGGCTGTCATCTACTGCGACTTTCCAATTGGCACATATATAAAATCACAGAACAACAGAATCATAAAGCTGGAAGAGACCACAAGGGCCATCGAGTCCAAACCCCTACCATCAAAGCATTCCCAACAGATGGCCATCCAGCCTCAGTTTAAAAATGTCTGAAGAAGGAGACTTCACTACACTCTGAGGCAATGGATTCTGCTCTCTAACACTGGCACACTGGGGGAAAAACCCTGCCAGCCCCCCACATCAGACAGCACAAGAGTCACTGTTGTAAAAGGGAAAGACTCTTAATGGCAGGCTAGAGATAGCACCAACCTTTTCCAGAACAAGGGCACAGAACGGTATGCAATTAATGCAATATGTATACAACTATCAGGAAGTAGCAGCCAAGAGAACAACACCTGATTAGTCCCCATTTGAGATGAGTAGCAACTGGTGTGTGACCTTCATCCTCATCCTTCTCCCATTGCCTCTTTCCATATCAGTGTTAGAAGTTACTTATCTTTTGGGTTTTAATTAACAGAGAACATGGTCAGCGACACACCGTTGAGAATTGCTGTGGAAAGATTTGCAGCAGTTTCACAAATGTCACACTCAACTGCCTAGAAGGCATGCAAAATAAGCAGCTGGAGAAACAAATAATTTGCAAAGCACCCCCAAACACATTACTTCCAAGAGAGGAGGAGGTTTTGCTTATCCATGAACTGGGATGTCACTGGCCAAGTCCTGTCAGTTGTTGTTGCTTCCAGAGGAATAAGAACTGTTATCTTGTGTACAGCAAAGGAGGAGAGTTAACATAAGACTTGATGACTCCTGAAGGAGAACATAGGAAGCTGTCTTTTACTGAGTCAAACCACGTCTATCCATCTATTTATATTTTTATACCATTTCTTGCTGCAAGATCCCCCAAGCAGTTTACATTAGACGTCACTACAAAATCTGCTGTTTTTGTGTGCCTTCAAACCATTTCTGACTTACGGCAACCCTAGGGTAAACCTACCACGGGATTTTGTTCAAAGGGCATTTGCTTTTGCCTTCGTCTGAGGCTGAGAGAGGGTGACTTGCCCAGGATCATCCACTGGGTTTCCATTGCTGAGCAGGGAGTCAAACCCTGTTCTTCTGATCTCCAGAATCGCAGTGTAACACTCAAACCACAATACCACACTGGCCCTCCAATATAAAATGAACAATGTAAGATACTTAAAAATAAATAATTACATTTACAATCAATTATAAATAATTGCCTGTACAACTAAATGCAGCATCCAATAAGGAGACACAGGCTCTTAGGCAAGGACAGGATTTGCCAGCATCCTTATTTTGATAGCTAGTGTTTGGGGACCAAAATTATTTAGGGTCCCCAAGACACAGCTAAGCAAAAGTGAGCACAAAATACACATTTAAAAATATTTCTATAGATAAAAAAGAAATAGAAGATGTGCAAAACTTAAGTGGAATTGAAATAATGTGGCATTTTGAGCTGGGAAGTTGTGAGTAGGCAGATGGTGGTTGTTGTTGCATGTTTTCAAGTTGTTTCTGACTTATGTTGACCATCGGGCAAACCTATCATGGTGTTTTCTTGGCAAGGTTTGTTCAGAGGGGTTTGCCTTTGCCTTCCTCCGACACTGAGCAAGCATGACTTGCCCAAGGTCTCCTGAGTGAACCCTGGTCTCCAGAGGCATAGTCCAATGCTCAAACCACTATGCCATGTTCACTCTTAAGTAGGCAGGTATCCAACCCCATTGAAAAGGGTCCAATAAAAATGTAAAATGATGGTTTATAAACTGGCGGTAGTACATATGCAAGGGGAAAAAATTAGCCAATGTATTCTATAACGCACATGGTCTCTAAGACCCTCAGGGACAAGTCCTTATAAAAGTCACTAACCATGTTGGCTGAGTGGGACTGAGACTGATAATACAAAAAAAAAAAAAACTTCTCCAAGCCCTGGTCATGTCTTATGATCCCCATGATCTCCCTTTTGGTATTCTTTTTTCCATAAGACAAACACATGTTGAGCAGCATTATTTCATGATTAGGTCTAATGTTACCCATGCTACAGGCTTCTTTCCCAGCAAACAATAGTTCAGCTTAGTTGCAACACCGAGCCTCAGTTTGGCTTTATGTGAACAGGCCTAGAATGAACCTTGGGCAGCTTCCTCTCTGCCCACCAGCTTCCTGTTCCCTTCAAATACTCTACTTGATTATTTACTTCCTGAATTTGCATGGAATCATACTTCTCCAGTGATATTTATACTGACAAACTATAGTCTGCCCTTGCTCTGCAAACTAGGTTCATTCCTTTTCTAGTTTTGTACACAAGGCAAAAGCTCTAGCTTACCTATGTGAATACAGTGAAAAACTATGGTTTGCAGCAAGGGGAGGAAGGAATCCACAAACCCAAACCTTGTTCATTTACTGCCAGATCAAGTTTAGTATCATGTTTGAACAAAGCCATCTACCATTCACTGTTGATTTTGGCTGCAGAGTGAAGACAACTCTGCAGCAGAGTGAAGACAACTCTGTACTTAAATTATTCAGCAAGCAATCTCAATCTAATAACATTGATACATTAATCTCATCTTAGCTAGAATAGGTAAACATTTCCTGCCCCAACTCTCCTGTTATATAAATTTCCAGAATATTCTGTATGTTTTGACTTAAGCTCTTTTCAAATGTTCAAAAATGCACATTACAAAACAAAAGATGTAAGAAAAAAGTTATAATGCAGCAACTCAAAATTCAAATACTACCTAAGAGAGGATTAATCAGCTTTAACAGAAGCCAGAAAAGAAGGTCCAAATTCTTACTCTCTGTATGACAACTTGGTAGCCTTACTAAAAATGAACTTGTTGTTTCCTACCCTGGCACCTCCAAATCCAAAAGACTGAAAAACAAACCACAAGTTTCAAAACCCAGACACAAGCACTACTCCTCCAGCCCACCTGTCCAAATTAATACGTGGTGTGATGCATCATTCTGTTTGGAGCTAGACCGGGGAAGACATAGACAAGAAGCCTGTGCTCATTCCCCATTTAGGTTGCAAGTTAGTGAATATTCATACAAATGCTTAAAATGGAGAGGTTTGTTCTGTTCTAAAGCAAGAGTCACACAGATTTGTTTTTAACCTCTAGATAGCAAAGACCTTAGGTAACCTAATAAAAATTAATTACAGCTCTATGGTAAACATTGTTCTGTCCCTCTTTCCTTGATTTTATTCATTACACTCACATCCTGTTTCTCGTATGAAAAGCTCAGAGAACCATAGAGTTGGAAGGGACACACAAGGGCCATCCATTCTAACCCCTTATCATGCAAGCATGCGTAACTAAAGCATTCCCAAAAGATGGCCATCCAGCTTCTGCTTAAAAACTTCCAAACAGGAAGACTCTACCACCTTGCAAGGGAGCCTAGTCCACTATTGTACAGCTCTGACCATCAAGAAGTTTGAAAATAACTATGAGTCAAAATGGAAGGAAATCAAACAAGATTTACATAAATGGTCAAATCTGAATTTGTCTTTATTAGGCAGAATGTCTGCAATAAAAATGATGGTCCTACTGAAGATGACATATTTATTTCAGAATCTACCAGTAATAATTAATGAAAGATGTTTTAAAGACTGGCAGAAAGACCTCTCAAAATATACCTGGGGTGGAAAAAAAACCAGAATTAAATGGAAAATCTTGATGGAAAAAAAAGGAAAGAGGAGGCTGCGGAGTACCTGACTTAAGATTATACTATCATGCAAGCGGAATGGCTAAGAGATTGGATTACGTTGGAAAATGAAAGAATACTGAATACAGAAGGAGCAGATCTTAGATTTGGTTGGCATGCGTGCCTTTGGTACAATAAAGCAATAATAGACGGAATCTTCTCCAACCATAACATCAGAAGATCACTGTTAGAAATCTGGAAGAAATGGAAAAAGAAAATATATTCCAGAATTCCATTATGGGTTTCTCCGCAGGAAGCCTTATTTAGAAAATGGAAAGATATAAGAGAAAATTGGATTACATATAAAAATATAATAATAAGGGATGGAAAGGAAGACCTACGAATAAAAACAAGAGAAGAATTAGCAAATGAAGGTTGGAATTGCCAGTGGTTCTTATATATACAAATGAAAATAAGGTTTAAAATGGACCTTAAAATGGAAGGTTTTGAGAAAAACATTAAATTAAACGAATTTGAAAAAATAATATTTGAGAAAAAAGAACATCATACATCTCATTTTTATAAATTCATGCTAGACAGAGAACTGGAAACAGAAATAGTAAAAGACACAATGATCGTTTGGGCACGTGACATAGGCCATGAAATAATGCTGGAAAACTAGGGGAAAAGTTGGAGAGAGACTCAAAAATTTACTTTGGCACAAAGACTGAAGGAAAACTACTTCAAAAAATTTTATAGGTGGTATTTGGACCCAGATAAGCTAAGTAAAATGTATAAGACAAAGGCAAAATTCTGCTAGAAGTGTAAAGAAGAAATTGGAACGTTTTATCACATGTGGTGGAGATGTCCACTAACAAGGGAATATTGGAAAAAATTCATAAAAGTATGATGGAGATCCTACAAATAACCATTCCGATGTCACCTGAGATATCCCTATTAAATATGACTCATCAAATAGATAAAGTTTACAGCAAATACAAGGATACAATATTATATATGGTGACAGCAGCCAGAATAATATTTGCAAAACATTGGAAAAGAGAAAAAATACCTGAATTGGAGGAATGGTTGAATAAACTTCGAGAACTGGTAACTTATGATGCTTTAACAAGATTAATAAGAAGTGAAAAGAATAATAAGAAAATAAGAAAAATGGAAACAGTGAAAAAATTTATAGATAGTAACTGGACAAGACTATGTCAAGGAGAGGAAGAAGAACATAAAGAGAAGTAAAGACAGGAGATTAGCAGAATAGATTAAATAAATCAAAAAGATATCAATATTTCAGCAAGTACACAATGATATGGTCAATAGAGGAAGTAATAGAAAAGAGAACCTTAGATAGCTAACCAAGAGGAAATAGGAAGTTAATTGGAGAAGATAAGAAATGGAATAGGATCAGAGTAATAACTTTAAAATAAAAAAGGTTGATATTATATACTATATAATAAAATAAGAATAAGAATATTGAAATATTAATAAATATATGGCAATAATAGTATAAGAAATAAATGTGAAAAAGGGAAATAAGAACTTAAGAATGTATGGATTTAATGATCTATACAGTGAGATGTTAATTTACATCATACAAAAGAATGTTTTATATATTGTAAACATTAATATGTCTTATGAACTTATGCTTTTATCTTATGCTCGTAAGAATGAAATAAGTTCTTCCTAATGTTTATATGGGATCTCTTTTCTCATAGTTTGAATCCACTGGTTCATGTCCTTGTCTCTGACGCAGAAGAAAACAAGCTTTGGCCAGCTACTACATGACATTCCTTCAAGGTGGCTATTTATTAAAACATTTTTATTCCACTCTTGAGATCCTAGGAGTGTCAAACAGACAAAATAATATACTGTAAACAATTTAGACAAGTCAAAATTAACATAAAGAACATAAAAGCTATTGCACACTTCAAACAAGTTAAAACAGCTTTAAAAAACTAAAAGAGTGTTTTTAGAAAACCAACTACAGTGGCCCCTTGACTTTCACAAGGGTTGGGGGTGCAGAACCCTCACAAAAGTAAAAAAGCATGAATAAACCTCCTGCTCAAGTGACCTCTCCCCCTCCAATTCCCTTTCAGGCCCCCCCCTTCACTTATGTTTCGCCCAGGCGTGCTTGCTGCCTTCCAGGTACCCAACAGGAGGGGACAGCAACATGACCACAGAAGGCATGTGTGTGGGGCTGCCCCCTGCCATTTGCCTGCCTTTTGCCCAGGTTCATGGAAGGAATCTTGTGCTGTGTGCCCAGGAGAGAGTGAATGTGCGGAGGCAAGTGAGCGCTTCACAAACAATCAAGTTCACAAAGGTCAAACCCACAAATGTGGAGGCAAGACTGTACATGTGTAGCAGTAAAGTAGGCTTCAAAGGCTTTCATAAAAAGCTACTGACCTGGTGCCAAAACTGACGTTGGCACCAGTTAGACCTCCAAGAGGAGGGCATCCCACAAGTGGGGTGGCCATAGTTGAGAAAGCCCTCTTCTATGTCTTCCCCCACTATATTGTTTCCACTGGTCATACACAAAGGAGGGCCCTCAAACAGTTCTCAATCTTTAGGAAGGCATTTACAGTCATCCCTCCACATTCGCTAGGGCTAGGGCCACAGGACCCCCATGAAAGTGGAAAAACCATTAATAACTCTAGGTCCTCCCGAACCATATTTAATACACAAAACAGTATGGTCACCATATTCAACCCACCATGAATTCCTTTGAGGCATCAGGGTTCCTTCATAGGGCAAAGATAGGGGGCTAGTGGGGCTTGCTGCCATCTCCACTGCTGCCCCAAACCATTTTTAATAGAGACTTCCAAGCCTCATTTGCAGTTTCTCAGTCTCACGAGGCTTGCAGTCCCTATTAAAAATGGCCTAGGGAGGCAGCAGAGCTGACAGCACACTCAAAGGCAGTGATATAGTGGTAAATTTTAAGGCACAGCTGCTCATTATCACAAACTCCCAAGGAAAGTCCAAAAATTCAAGAAGCTGTGTTGATCCACATCAACAAAGCTAGCACTTTTCCCCACTGGACCACCACTGGACCACCACTCCACAAGACTGTGCATTGTCACATACAATCAGGTGGGGAATAATGCAGCCTGCATGTCATATTTGTGTCATTCCTGTGACACCCAGAAAAGTCCTCCACCACCCCTTTGCAGGAAGGTGCCAAAGACCTAAGGGGAAAAAATGATTTGCAGAAAACTAGAGAACTGCACCTCTGGAGGGCCCTAGTGCCCGGCTGGGCAACTGCAGCAGGAATGGAGGCCACTCCCCCTGTGACTACCTAATGGATCACACCAGCACATTTCAGAAGTGTAACATCACTTCTGCCTATTTGGGCCATTTCACTATTTTGTTTTTTCTCTCAGGAGGCTTCATGGCTCGGAGAGGTTGGAGGGAATCAAACCAAAGCATTTTCAAGCAATGAGAGGGGGTGCTTTTGGCTGTTATTTGGACAAAAAAAATGCCTGAAAATCAGTCAAGATTTTTTTTAAAAAACAACAACTGTCAATGGGTCTGGGAGCTTTAGGGAGGCTTCTAGGGTTTGCACTTAGGGGTCCCAAGTGCCACATGGTCATGGGACAAAGAGGCTTTAGGAAAGAAGTGGGCAGATGTATGGGCCCAGGGTCCTTATCCCCCCACCCTGACTCCCCTTAGCAAGCCCAAACACCTTCATTTTCCTCTCAAAATGGCAACAAGAAGAGATATCACATCACTTCCTGTCACTAATTTGAGAGGGACTGCAGAAGAAAATATAAATATCTGGGGGGGGTAGTATGGGATTCTGGAGCATTCGTGGGAATGGGGCAGGGGTACTTTCATATGTTTTTATGTATTTGAGAGCCTTTCTAAATTACCCAAAAATCATGCTGCAGAAAAAAATTAAAAACTGGGGGATTTGAGGTTTTTTGAGGACTTTGTCTATGTTGGAAGTGGCAACCTTTGCATGCTTGATTAACTGGCTATTTAATCTGCATGTTTACTGAAGGCATAGAGAGATAGCCTAGATAAAACTTCCTGTCTGTTTTGGTCAACACCTCTTCCTCCAGCATGTACACATTCTTTGTTCTTAAAAAGGTTCTCTTGCCATTTACATCTTTTTTTGTTTTCGTCTTTTGTCCTGAAAGCATGTTCTGAGATCTCCTAACAGGGATTATTTTCAGCAAGCATCTGAGTGCTTAATTTCTTACCTTTCTTCAAGAATTGAACCTGTGTAAACTATGCACAAGATTTTGTGAGTAAACTGTTTTATATTTTTAACTAAACTGTTTGTGTTTATTTTGAGCTAAATTAAGTGTGTTTGGGGTGGAGTGATAGAAGTGGGACTGGTAATCTGTTCAACTTCCGTTTTTGTGCAGTTACTAGATACTCTGCTGATTGAGAGACTCATTACCAAAATCTCTCAATTCCCCAACCGTCTACCCCTTCTTTAAGGAGCCACAAGGAACTGGAAGAAGGAAGATGACAATAGAAAGGGGAAAGGAAGTGAAAGGAGGTCCTGGTGAAAGGATTTAGGAGGTGAGATATGGAAGGAAGGCACACCAGGACTGGATTGAGAACTTTTAAAGAAATTAATCGATCAACTTTCCACACACTGTCCTTCTCCATAAAAACTGACACACTATCAATTTAAGACTTGGAAAAGTTAGCTATGAAGAAACTAAATAAGTCTCAAGTGTAAAAGATATATTATGGAATACCAAAGTTAGGATCATCCATGTCACAATATTTCCAGTTTCAATGTATGGTTGTGAAAGCTGGACAGTGAAGAAAGCTGGCAGGAAGAAGATCATCTCTTTTGAAATGTGGTGCTGGAGGAATGTTATACAGATACCACAGGCTGCCAAACAGATAAATCAATGGGTCTGAAAAGAAATCAAGCCTGAACTCTTCCTAGAAGCCAAAATAACTAAACTGAAGCAATAATATTGTGGGCATTTCATGAGACAACATGACTGGAAAAGACAATAATGCTTGTCTTTGGAAGGCAGCAGGAATAGAGCAAAGCCACATTAAAGACTATTGGTTCAATGAAGGAAACCACAGTCCTGAGTTTGCAAGCCCTGGGCAGGACTGTTGATGACCAGGGATCATGGATATCTCTCATTCATAGAGTTGCTATAAGTCAAAGCCATCCTGACGACAAATAACAACGATTTGAACATGTTTTGGACATAACATATGCATGTTGGCTGGAGGCTTCTAGGAGATGCAGTCCAAAAAAAATCCTAAACTTTCCACACTCTAGTTCTATCTTTGTGGTGACTCCGAGCCTCCAATCCATGTGAGCACAATGTCCCCAATGTTATGAAACTGGACTAGACTGCCATGGACTTTTCTGCACAAGGTTACATATATGAGCAGCATTATGAAGAGATATCATAATAGTTATAATTGGAAATACACAGTTGGAAGGTTCTAGGTACAAAGAATGCATTGTGATGCTAACATCATCACATTTCTTCTCCAGTATAATTTTTAACATCTTTGCCCAATGAAGATGTTTATTCTGCCTAAGTTAGGATCTTACATTTCTCTCTGTTGAAATTCATTTTGTTAGCTTTGGATTGCTAGACCAAAGCTAACAAAATGAATATCAACAGAGAGAAAAGTAAGGTCCTGCACTTAGGCAGAAAAAATGGGCTGCACAAATATAGGATGGGGAACATGTAGCTGGGTAACAGTACATGTGAAAGAGATCTTGGAGTCTTGGTGGACCACAAGCTGAATGTGAATCAGCAGTGTGATGTGGCAGCCAAGAAAGCCAACAGGATTCTTGGGATCATCAATAAGAGTATGGTGTCTACATCAAGGGAAGTAATGGTACCACTTTATTCTGTGTTGGTTAGATCTCATCTGGAATACTGTGTCCAGTTCTGGACACCTCATTTCAAGAAGAATATTGACAAGCTGGAACACGTCCAGAGGAGGGCGACCAAAATGGTGAAGGGTCTGGAAGCCATGCCCTATGAGGAGCAGCTTAGGGAGCGGGGTATATTTAGTCTGCAGAAGAGAAGGTTAAGAGAGGACATGATAGCTGTGTTTAAATATTTGAAGGAATGTCACGTTAAGGAGGCAGCAGGCTTTTTTCCCACTGTTCCAGAGACTAGGACAAGGAGCAATGGATTCAAACTGCAGGAAAAGAGATTCCACTTAAACCTAAAGAAGAACTTCCAGAGGGACAGAGCTGTTCAGCAGTGGAATATGCTGCCTTGGAGTGTGGTGGAGTCTCCTTCTTTGGAGGTTTTTAAGCAGAAGCTGGATGACCATCTGTTGGGAGTGGTCTGATGTGCGTTCCTGCATGGCAGTGGGTTGGACTGGATGGTCCCTGTGGTCTCTTCCAACTGCATGATTCTAAGAAGCCAGTGAAGCACTGAAAGCTTGAGTTATGTATTTTGTGCTTTTTGGTTGGTACAATAAATATATCACTGTTTTGTAGATTGTTGTAGATTTAGTTGTGGACCTCTGGTAACTGTACAGGAAACAGAATCAGACATAATCTGATGGTTCTCAGTCTTTGGTTTCTAGATGTTCTGAACTTCAAATCTCAGAATTCCTAACCATTGGCAATGCTGGTTGCAGGTTCTGTAAGCCGAAGTCTACAGCATCTGGAGGATCAAAGACTGAGAACCACTGACCTAAACCAGGGGTGGGAATCATTCAGCCATCCAGACATTGTGGAAATGCATCTCCCAGCACTCCTGGTCAGTCCAGCCAATGGTGAGGAATGCTGGGAGCTGCAGTCCAATGACATCTGGAGGGCCACATAGTTCCCATCCCTGATCTAAACAAAAACATGTGGCATTATGCTTTCTATTTTAACCTTTTGCGACTGGGACAGAAAAATAATAGCAAAATCATAACACACACACACACATCTAGATTCTAAAGCAGAGGTTTAGTACAGACAAAACCTACATCCCTTAGTTTGGACAGAACAGAAAGTCAAACACCCTGTGACCTCACTCACAGCAGACCAAGCCTCTCCATTAATGAGCATCTTTTAATTTTTCCTCATACAGATAGATAGATAAGACAATTTAACAACAATAAAAAAAAAGAGAGAGAGGGTGGTATAAAAGTAACATGTAAGAACTAAGTCCTGTCAACAGTGATGGGGGTTGCCAGGCAACCGGGAGGCAGAGATGAGAGATAATCAGGAAGAGGGCCAAAGTCACAGAGGTGTCAGTGACAGCTGGAGGAGGGTGAGAAGAGGTTCTGGTTTGCTGGACAGAATTAACCCCATGTGTTCCTTAAAGCACAGGAAAACGGAAGGAGAAAGCAGAGCAGGCAAAAACAACTTGTGTGATCCTGTCAAAGATTCCCGGAATTTGCACTGCCCAAAGCTCATGTTCCTGGGTCAGAGCCCAAAACAGTAGCAGGCTTAGCCAAAAGCCATAACCCTCTTGGCTGATAGTTATTTGTGGTGCCATGGGTTAAATCTTGGCATCCTTTTCAAGGAGGAACCCCTTGCTACAGTCAGAAGGACTTGTGCATCCCTGTAGGCTTGACGTGGAATCAAAGTGTAACAAGCATGCGAACCAAAGTTACAGGTGGGGAAACAGGAGTGTGATGAAGGTTGCCAGACTGAAAACTGGAGATGGGTTGAGTATCTTTAACGGCTGTGTAAGGCACCTGTACCTGTCTAATCTTGGGAGATAAACAGGGTCAGTCCTCATTAGCACTCAAATGGGAGACCACCAATGAATACCAGGTGCCGTAGGTCATATTTCAGAGAAAGGAACTGGCAAAACCACCTCCAAATATTCTATGAAATTCATAGGGTCATCATAAGTCAACAGGTGACTTGAGGGCACATACATACACCCACACCTACAGAGAGAAAGAAAGAAAGAGAAGAAAGAATTGCAGCAGATTCTGCTTTGGTCAGACCTTACCTAGAATCCCATGTCCAGTTCTGGGCACCACAATTCAAGAAGGATATTGACAAGCTGGAATGTGTCTAGAGGAGGGCAACCAAAATGGTAGAAGGCCTGGAAACGATTACGCCCTATGAAAACTGGCTTAGGGAGCTGGGTATGCTTAGCCTGAAGAAGAAGAGAAGGTTAAGAGGTAAAATGATAGCTATGTTTAAATATTTGAAGTGATGTCATGTGGAAGATGGAGCAAGCCTGTTTTCTGCTGCTCCAGAGACTAGGACATACAACAATGGCTTAAAAATTCAGAAACAGAGATTTCACCTAAACATTAGGAAGAACTTCCTGATGGTAGGAACAGTTCAACCGTGGAATAGGCTGCCTCAGAGTGTGATGGAGTCTCCTTCTTTGGAGGTTTTTAAACAGAGGTTAGATGGCCATCTGTCAGGAATGCTTTGATGGTGCATTCCTGCATGGCAGAATGGGGTTGGGCTCAATGGCCCTTGTGGTTTTTTCCAGCTCTCTGATTCTATGAAGCACCTGCTGAAAGTTGCTCTTCCACACATCCATTATAGATACAAGATTTCTCTTCAGTTTTCCCTCTTGCAATCCTTAAGCGTGATGCATCAGCAAACAGATCACAGCTAATCCTAACAAGTTGACAGTATATTGCACTACCCTGGTCTGTAAGGATTATATAGAGCTCTCAGCCTGTCGCAATATGGAATACCAAACAGTAAAGGGGAAAGGTTTTAATATTTCTCAAGGCTCCAAAGGGGCATTTGCTCAAAAATAATTTCATGCAAAGCTGCTACCTTTGAAACTTCTCCAAGAAGGGATATGGGGAGAGGGTACTGTCTCTACTGTGTATCTGCCTGCCATGCAAATCAAGGCATATGCAAGAAAAAGAATACAGAAATCCTACATGGAGTTTGTATACAAAAATCTTTGCATGTGGAGATATGCACTGACTGTGCTATGCAACCCTCGTGTTAAATGCCAGAGTTGTGCAACAACAGCAAGACACCAAATGGGCAACTGACTGTATATATGAATCCATGTGTAGTGTGCAAGACCCATCCATGTGCAGCAAGGCTACCTACATAACTCTGCTTCTGCAACCCTGAACTGAATGCAGGCAGTCCACATCAGACAGAAATGTCTATCTGCTTCTGTGGGGTAACTTATGTACTTGTAAGACACCAATGGAATTCCAGCCATGGTAGCCCTTAACAAGGCACTCCTCTTTGTTTGCAGAACTGGATTTATCCTCCAATATTAGTGAGGGGTTTTTTTTTAAGTACTCAGCTGCAGTGTCACCTGACCAGGATGGCTCTTCTTGGCTCACTGAAGCAAAGCACCTTCCAAAGGCCAATGAATTTGCCCTCTGCATTCTAGCTGAAGACTCCTTTTCCTTTTCTTTATTCTCTTTTTCGCTAGCGGGGAGGGGGTGTGAGACTGTGGAACATATGTGAAAAGAAATGTATCTACCCATCGTCGTTCGTGGCCAGCAATATTATTAGAAGACTGAAACGGCTCTGGCTCCAAACTGCTGGCAGTCGACAAGCGCAGAAGTGGCATCCCTTCCTGCCCGAGAAGACCAAATCCTCCTGGGGGGATCTTGCTAATAAGAAGTAAGAGAGCTACTGGTGCTCCTTTCCTTCTGCCACTGGCTTGCATTCAGAAATGCCCCCATCCACACCATTCACGCCTGGTGTTCCTTTTATCTAGTGCCCCAGGGCAAGGCGAAAGGCATTCAGCATGGAAATCCAAATCAGATTTCCCCTTGCCCTGGTGCCAGTTCTTGAGGCTGGGGAAGGGAGGGAATAATAATAAAATTATAGCCGCAACGGAAATAGGCTTGTGAGTGAAAGGCAGGCTATATATTTTCCTTCTTTCTCTCTCTCTCTCTCTCTGGTTCTTGGATATATTATGCACATGTGCCCACTTTGCAGTCCTTCTGCCTCAGGGCAACAGATTCTAGGAGGAAGCCCTGCATGAGAGGCATATGGCAAAACCCCTTCCAAGGCCACCTGGTGGTTTATCTCTTGACCGTGCATGCTAATGTTCTCTGTGCAGCTGCCCATCAGCTAGCAAAAAGCAGGAGTGAGGAGAGAAAATAGTCATTATCACTGTGTTCTCTGTTGCACAGGGCTCCCGTGCGTATTTTTTGTTTCCAGGAAAAGACTGATGGAAAATGTGTGAATTGTACATTCCTCCAAAGCTATTGTGGTGGTGGCTATGTGTCTGCATTCATCCATTATCTTTATTCCTACCACAAAGACATCCTTGGCACTGTCTGAGTAATTGTCTCCACCCTGTACCCCTAGAACTGCAAGTTCAAATTCCCATGGAACTGTTGGCAAAAATAAGTGGGAGGTAGGATTGCTAGGTGAAATAAGGAGCAGGGCTCCTGTATCTTTAATAATTGTGTAAAAGAGAGAACTTTAGCAGGTGTTGCTGGTTAAAGGTACAGAAGCCCTCTCCAGTTTTAACTGTGGCAACCCAAACGGAGGTCATGCCTCATAAGAATCGGGCAGCATCAGCCATTCTGCTTTGGTCAGACCTCATCTAGAATACCATGTCCAGTTCTGAGCACCTCGTTTCAAGAAGGATATTGACAAGCTAGAACGTGTCCAAAGGAGGGCAACCAATATGGCAAAGGGTCTGGAAATCATGCCCTATGAGGAGCAGCTTAGGGAACTAGGTTAGGGAAATATTTGAAAGGATGTCATATTGATGAGGAACAGGGTTGTTTTCCACTGCTCCAGAGACTAGGACAAGGAGCAATGGATTCAAATCACAAGAAAAGAGATTCCACCTGAACCTCAGGAAGAACTTCCTGACAGTCAAAGCTGTCCAGCATTGGAATACGCTGCCTCGGAGTGTGGTGGAGTCTCCTTCTTTGGAGCTTTTTAAACAGAAGCTGGACGGCCATCTATTAGGAGTACTTTGATGTGTTCCTGAATAGCAGGGAGTTGGACTAGATGGCCTCTGTGGTCTCCTCCAACTCTATGATATGATTCTATGAACTATGTCTGCTTGAGACTTTGGACATATGCTGGGATACTCTAGAAAAAAAGTCCAATGGGCCTGTTGAGGTTAGTTGAGCTGAGACTATTGTAGGGACTAGCCCAGGACCAGCCAGTAGGCTTCAAGGCTGAGCCCAAACTTGAAAGCAGCCTGTTCCTTTGGAAATGGCAAATCTTGGGTCAGAAGTCCAAATCTGTGCTGTGTCCTCCAAGTTGAATTTGATTTATGGTGACTCCATTTTATTTGATTTTATTATGACTTTATGGTGGTCCGATGAACAAGAGATCTTCAAGAGAGCCTGCTTCTAAATCAGGACTGGCAAACTCAGGGCAGCCACCACTTCTCTGACTGCACAATATGGTCTTTGTCTTCTCCAACTGCCTCCAACTGTTCCCGTCGTCATCGTCTACTCCAGTGAGTCCTGTCTTCTCCTGGTATGTCAAAATATGATAGCTTCAGTTTAGACAGGAAACATATTCGGGGCAGCCATGTTGACCATGCAGCAAAATGCAACAAGAACCAAACTCTACATCAGGCAAAGATGTTAAAAGAGAAGGAAGGTGACGATGTTAAGAGTCACAGGCCTACATTTTGTGCCAGGTGTTACTCTGTTATCAGTGAAGATGGTACTGAGCAATCTCAATGCAGGCCACTCCACCTCTTGGCCATGTTGGTACCAGGGACAGAGGGCAATAAAAATCTGTAATAAGTTTTGTAATAAAATGGAGTTGAAACATTGCCTTTCTTCTCCTGTATGATTTTTAACATCTTTGCCCAGTGAACTTCAAAAGCCTGCATGATGTATTTCATGCATTTCAGTCAACCAATAAACACTTAGAAGTCTGGGCTACTAAGACAACATGTTCAATGGAGGGCTTGTTGAAATGCGTGTAACCTTACCAGAGTTTAGTTTTGTTCTTCTATAGATACCATGGGCTAGTTAAAAGAGGAATGAGTCTTAGAGCAAATCAAGCCTAAACTCTGACTAGAAGCCCAGATGACTAAACTGACTGTTGAGTCTGATACAGTGACTTATTTGAAAAGACAATAATGCTTGGTGAAGATGAATAGAGTAGGAAAAGAGGAAGACCATATTATAGGTAGATTGTCTCAATCAAGGAAGCCAAGGCCCTGTGTTTGCAATACCTGAGCAGAGCAATTCAGCACCAGGAATTGCTGTAATCGGAAGGCCATTTCCACACTAGCCTGTTATAGTGCTATTATTCCACTTTCAACATCCCATGGAATCCTGGAGTTTGCAGTTTAGGGAGAGGCCTTTGAGGTTTCTGAGGTTTATAGTTTACTGAGGCCAAAGAGCCCTCTGGCTGAGAATTCTCAATGCCCTTCCCTAAACTGTAAAGCCCAGGATGCCATAGGAGGTTGAAAGTGGAATAGTAGCAATATAACAGTGTAGCATGGAAATGGCCATGCTTTGTCCATATTATTAGAGGTAAACTCTCATGCATACACTCCCTGTGGAACTGGTAACTCGTATTTGGTAACTGTACACAATCCAAATGTATGGCTTTTGTATAGGTTTGTTGTTAGTTGACATCAGGTTGGCTTTGGCCATTTCCAAACTAGCCTGATATAGTGCTACTATTCCACTTTCTACCTCCTATGGTATCCTGGGCTTTACAGTTTAGGGAGGGGCATTGAGAATTCTCAGCCAGAGGGCTCTTTGGCCTCAGTAAACTACAAACCTCAGAATTTCACAGGACGTTGAAAGTAGAATAAGAGCACCATAACAGTGTAATGTGGAAATGGCCCATGTCTTCTAGTCAGTAAAGAAGCCACAGCTCAGTGAAAGCGCACAAGTTTTGCACTCAGATGGGCCCTGGTTCAATCCCCAGCATCTCCAGCTAGGACTAAGAAAGAATTCTGCCTGAAATCTTCAAAGCTGCTGCCAGTCAGAGTTGCCAATATTTAAGCTATAGGGACCAATGACCAGATTCAATGTAAGGCTGCAGAGCTGGAGAGGCAGACTTACCAGTCTGTCACATCCCAAGCTGTGCATTTCTATATCCATGGAGAAGAGTGATATAATGCAGTATGTCCCAACCCTGAGTTCAAATGTCCAATATCCCAGACCAGTCCACCTAAATCAGGGGTGGACAACCACTCAAGGTTTAAAGGAACACACCATCCCCTAGGAGACCTTCCATTTGCATTTGCTCTTGCCAAAAAAAGAAAAAGAAAAAAAAATTAAATGCCCTAGGGAGTATGGGAGCATTTTCACCATGTTTTGAGTTTCAAAAAAGGCCTCTCTTAGGCCTAAATTGGCCCAGAGGGGTGCAGAATGTGGTGGAAATGCCCCCTAGTGGACATTTGGGAGCATTCCAGGACAAAACAGGTTTATTTGAAAAATTGTGCAAAAACTGTTTTTGACCTCAGGGGCCAAATCTGGGGGAGATGCCCTCTCTACCTCCTAGAGTAAATTTAGGGGTATTCTGGAGAAATATATATATATATATATATATATATATATATCATACATACATACATATACATATATATATATATATAACATACATACATACACATACACACACACACACACACACACACACACACACACATATACACACACACACTGAATGCTGGGGCAGCATAAAAATGGTCGTGGGGCTTCACGTGGCCATACTTTGCCTGCTCCTGACCTAAGAGTAAGCTGTTGAGAAATAAAACAGGACACAAGAATCCTCATCTGGAAATGTAAACTTGAAATGTCCTAATACTTTCTTATAGATTTATAGGCTCATTTTGGTGCATTCTATATCTGTCAAATGAATCAAAGCTTGGAAAACCCACCCACCCAATTACCATCCTGGCTATAGCTCTAGTCCAAAAAACTAATTTTCCAAACCTTTGGATGTACAGGCATCCCCTGCTTATTTGGCAGGTTAGGGACCAGAGCACGGTCAAAAAGTTGAAATTGTTGAAATGCAGAATCCAGTCTTTTTTTTTTTTTGGCTTGCAAATGTATATGTGTGTGTGTGTGTGTGTAATTATAATCAGCCCACCACATTCACTAGGGTTAGGGGCACAGGACCCCTGCAAAAGAGGGAAAACTGCAAATTTCAGAATGTCTGTTTGTCTATTGTAAGAGGGTCAAAGCATGGTGGGGTGAGCGGGCACCCAGAAAGCAAACCAGGTCAGGGAAAGGAGAGAGAAAACGAGTGGGTCGGCATGGTAGCCCTATACTTCCTCTCTCATACACATCTCCTTCCTTGGGTGTATGTGGGGAATCAGGAGCGGGTTTGTGGTGCTGAAAAATTGGACTGCAATCCATCCTTAGCTGGCCAGGTAGTGGCTGGTGGAAGAGGAGGAGGAAGACCAGAGGTGAGGTTTTAAAGGGCTGCACCACCAAGAGGGAAGAGTCCCCCAAAAAAGAAGCACCTGAAGTGGGGGAGCAGGGGCTAGAGAAACTCACAAATAATCAAATCCATGGAAGTCAAACCCACAAATGTTGAAGTCAAACCTACAAATGCTATATTTTTATTACGTGTGTATATATTAACCACAAATTCTATAAACTCACAAATGTAAGTATTATAAGCACAAATACTGTATAAAACAAGAGACACACCACAAATTACTTCTACAGTATACAGTACTATCCACAAGATAGTGCCAAGTCAATTGAGAGGGAAAAAAAGCAGCAGGTGGTTACAAAAGTGTTATACAAGCACAATGAAGGAACGGACCACGTGTCACATATATGGGTTCTGGGTTTAATTCAAACTGGTTAAAAGAGCAGGTCATCGAAAAGTGGGTCATCAAAAAACACAGACTACTTGTACCACCAATAATAAGGGCCAAAAAAGACCTTACCCAGTCACCCCAGCTCTTTTAAGATTTGTGATCTTAAAATTCATGGCCATGTCTATACTAGCCTGTTATAGTGCTGTTATTCCACTTTCAATATCCTATGGAATCCTGGGGTTTGCAGTTTAGGGAGGGACCATTAGAATTCTCAGTCAGAGAGCCCTTTGGCCTCAGTAAACTACATGGCCCATGTTTTTATCCCACTAACTCTGTTCTGTGCTTTTCAAATTATGTCATTAATCTGGTTCTAGGTTTCTGACTCTGCTAGAAATGTTCATTCTGTGATCATTTTTAATTCTATTTTTACTTCACCTTTCATTTTCTGTATTGAATTTCTGCACAGTTTTCCCCTTGGCTTGAAGTGACTCATAGCAGAAGAGGAAACAAAGACCCACTATCAATGAAAGAAATAAAATCCATACAAGATAAGGTTAGCTAAGACCCATAATCAATGAAAGACATAAAATCAGCACAAAAGAAGGCTAATGAAGAGATCCAGAAAAGAAAAAAAACCTAGCCACATAAACCCTAAAATGAAGACTGCATATATCACAATGGGATGAAATAATAAAATAAATGTCCACATCAAGAAAAGTCAATTTCTGAAAACAGTACAACTCAAGCAAATTAGCAGAGACTTAAATCCAACTGCCACCCTAACTAGACCCTCTAAATCAGTTGGGTTTATATAAGTGTTAATTTACTATTCAGCAATTGATTCAATATGTACAATCTAGTCAAGACTAGCAATTGGATTTAAGGCAGACTATGTTCTTCCACAAGATTTGAACAACTGAAGTGAGTCAAAATTATTCTTACAACCATATAGGGTTATACAGATAACTAAAATATCCTTGGTCATTCATGTTTGCCTAAGGTATACTCTTTCTGCTGCTCAAGAGAAAGACAAAGGAGCCATACAATGCACTAAAAATTGTCCCCTGATATTTCTTCAGGCCAGGCTTTCCTAACTTGGTGCCCTTCATGTGTGTTGGACCACAACTTATACAATTCCCAGGCAGTGGCCATATGGACAGAGAAGACGAAATATGCAGCGTCACATATCTGAAAGGCACCCGCTTAGAGAAGGCTGGTTTTGCTTATCCAAAACTAAAGACCACAGCTTGACCATTCAACCTTAAGATAAGTCATTCTGCATCCTGAATGAGGAGGAGGCTTCAAAGATGTGCATAGCGTTGGCTGGATCACATCCACAACCATGTGTTTCACTAGTTTTCTGCACAGAGATGTTATTTTCTGTGCATTTTGGGGGCAGAATAAATTAAATCCTGAATTATAAAATTTCTGACCTATCTTGGACTCTCCTCACCAGGGTTTTCAAGATTGAGAATCCCATTTTTCAATCATTTTCCAAATATTTTCAAACACTATTTTCATCCCTACACAGAGTAAATAGTGCCAATTTTTGTGCCCTTTGGCCTATTAAAAGGTCATTATAGATCTTACAACTTTGTACTACAGCTACCTTTGCTTTATGTGAACCTCAGCTGCATTTCACAGGAAGCCTGATCCAATTTTTAAAAGCACAAAACAGGGATGGATAACTCTGTCACCCAAGGAAATGCTGCTGCACCCCTTTTTGCGTCAGAGTTCTGTAAAATTAGAACCACTGACTGTGCTGAGCTTAAAATATACCCAGAGACACACCCTGTCCATTGGCTACACCTTCTTTGCCATCCCTTCCTTTCCTTCACCCCCTACTTTCCACATCCTCCCTCTCTCAACATGCCAAGTGTCATCTGTTGCAAAGCTGAAGCATTTCCTTTTCTATTCTAATATTTCCTGTGCACTCTCTCCTCTCTATCATAGTTTGTGGCCAAAGTCACTGTGCCAAAAAAGGAGTGGGGTGGAATTTTAAAGTTCCCTCTCCCCGTTCCCCGCACATAATGGAACAGCCTATATTTGATGAAGAAATAAAAAGGCAGCTCAGGGTACTGTTTGCCCCTCAGTTCCCCCGGTAAGATTTTCTAGGGCATGACTTCTTTACACTGAGATTCTGCTTTTGGATATCACTGCTGGGAGATCTTTCATTTGGACTGTCTCAACAACATAATATTATTGCAACTGTGGAGGCTCACTGTCCAGATACTGTTGCATCAAACATTGACATCTTCTTGGTTCAAGAGGAAGAGGATATAAAAGAACAGGCAAAAAATTTAAACTCTCTGAGAACACTACAAACTGACAAAACTATTAACGATGACTATCAAAAGGGAATTTCCTTCAAGCTAAGCAACAGTAGTAGCTGTTGTTGCTGTATGCCTTCAAGTAATTTCTGACTTAAGGCAGCCCTAGATACCCTAAAGGCATCAGATTGCATCTGACCTTGGAAGCTAAGCAGAGTCAGCCCTGGTTAGTACTTCGATGGGAACCTGCCAACAAATACCAGGTACTGTAGGCCATATTTCAAAGGAAGGAACAGCAAAACCATCTCTGAGTTTTCCCTGAGTAAGAAAACCTTTGGAAAGCGATGGGGTTGCCCTAACTTGATAGACAATTTGAAGACGCGCGCGCGCGCACAGCAAACCTATCACAGGAATTTTCTTGGCAAGATTTATTCAGAGTGGGTTTGCCACTCCCTTCCTCTGAGGCTGAGGCCATTTCCGCACTACACTGTTACAGTGCTATTATTCCACTTTCAACATCCTATGGAATCCTGGGGTTTTCAGTTTAGGGAGGGCCATTTAAAATTCTCAGCCAGAGAGCAATTTGGTTTCAATAAACTACAATCCCAGAATTCCGCAGGATGTTGAAAGTAGAATAATAGCACTATAACAGTGTAGTGCGGAAATCACCTGAGAGAGTACAGCTTGCCCAAGTTCACCTGGTGGGTTTCCACAGCTTAACAGGGAGTTCTTAAACCACTACGTGACATTAGCAACAAATCCCCCTCCCAAAGTCAGAACAAGTAAGGAAGGTGGATGTAGTCTATGGCCTTTTCTGCACGACACTCTTATAGCGTGATTATTCCACTTTCAACCTCCTAGGGAATCCTGGGGTTTGCAGCCGGCCCCTCTCGAAGCTGTAAACCCCAGGATTCCCTAGGAGGTTGAAAGTGGAATAATCACGCTATAAGAGTGTCATGTGGAAAAGGCCTATATCTCTCAATACCAGATCCTGCAAGGATCACCTTTATTCCACTGCTAATGCTACAGTACAGACTGCTTATACTCAGGATTTCAGCCAGCTGTGCTCTTTTCCTGGTATTCCCTTTCTTCCCCTCTCAAACTGACACTCAGAATTCCATGCCCAACAAGCATGCCCAAGCCTCACTAGGCTAAGTTTAATAGTTTCCTCTCTTGGGTTTCCTTTTCCTTTAAAATTTGACAGCTGAAAACTTTGGGGCTCCTACAAGCCAAGCAGTATTTCTGCCTACATGCTGCCCTTTTGGCTAACTAAGAGTTCATGTTCAGAGAATGTTTACATTATTGATTTAAGGCAAGATCATCATTATCTTTTCATTTTAACAGCTGGTTGAAAAGTCCATGGGCTTGGGAACATGGGTGATGGCTATTCTTGCACAACCTAATACAGGCCATTTCTGCACTAGACTGTTATAGAGCAATTATTCCACTTTCAACATCCTGTGGAATCCTGGGGTTTGCAGTTTAGGGAGGGGCCTACCCAGGATTCCATAGGATGTTGAAAGTAGAATAATCACGCTATAACAGTCTAGTGTGGAAACTGCCAGTCTACCACTTGATAAGGAGGTACTATTATCTATCACAATTATTAACCATTGTTAGACATAAAGTCTGGGGATTGATATTTTTCTTTTCCTTGTCCCAACCACTGTTTTTGGCAAATGTAAATGAGATAATCCTGATCTACTGTAATCAAGACTGGCTGTCAAATACACAAAATAAATTGTCAACTTAAGAAAGAAGCAGCCAAGAGATTATATTACTAGGAGGGAGTAAATATTGAACAGCGAAGGAGGTGAAAAACTATGTTTAAAGTTCTAGAAGAACTAGCAGTAAAGTGCCAAGGCACAAAGAGATGAACATTTTTCAATTAACGTGGCTGGGGCTAAGCAATTCCATGCAACTAAAATTTCTGATAATTTGCGAATACTGGTAGTAGATGTACCATCCAGCTCTCATCAAAGACTCATCATTTAGAAACACACCAGCTGTATTTCTGAGCCAATTGTTTTCAGGGCAGGAAACCTGTGTCTTTACTCTTTAAATGCCTGCTTTTAGTACCACAAAAGGTGCTGAATTTCATGTCATGCTTAGGAGCACTGTTAAACATAGAGGGTTTAGAACAAGCAAACACAGGGGGTTTAGAGCAGACCACCAGCAACCTGCAACATGCTAATTTTTTAGCACATTAGTAACACATTTTGCTCAGAGATATCTTTCCTCATGCAGTTTAGACCCCCTTCACACATGAGGCTACCTTGTTCTGAAATGGTCTGTTGGCTTACCTATTCGTGCCCTGCTCTGAAATTTAAACAGACAAGCCTCTATCAAAGCCTCTTTCTTTTCAACGTTGTTTTCAAGGTTTGCTAACCTGCCAGCTTTTCATGCTCTGGGGCTGGTAAGACTAGAAAAATAATCCTAGAAGCATCCCTACGCAAAGTAGGTGCATTTTCATTCCCAGGTGCTAGTAACGCAATAAAGCTTCCGTTAGTCATGCAGTCATATCCTTTCCATTCCTACCAGCTGAAGGACAGCTAACCAACTCAGATTAAAACCCACTCTATGTATCTGGTCTCTAAAATGCAAGCTATGCAAACATACACATAGATATGTCTACTAGTTGGCAAAGCTGGCAACCTGCACTGACAACCCAAGCAGACACACCAAGGCAGGTATAGTCCTTGAGGTGTACATCAGAATCCCTTGTCAAAAAAGGCACAACACTTTGCTAGACAAGATGGATACTCCTGCATCTGCTGCAACATTACAAACAACTCCAGGACACAGTTCTTCATTTGTGCAGTACAGCTGCATGTGAAAGACATACCACCTTGACAAATACCTTAATGCACTGAGGAATAGGACAGAGCTACAATGGAAGATCCCAGTTTTGGGTTTCCAACAACACAAGTTCCTGGATCTCATGAATGCTGAGCTCCCATTTTCAGGGATCCTGATGACAGAGGAGTCCAGAGAAATGATGTTTCTGTGCCTTCCATACTCACATGCCCCTCTTCTATGAACTACAGGATCAAATGAAACACAATGTTGTTCACAGAATTATCAATTAACAAATGAATTTTGAAACAATAAGTAGAAGGTTTACAGAGAGGAAGGAGGAACTGATCCAGATTAGGAATCCAGAAGCGTAATTTGCACTAGTTTGGATCCAGATTTAGCCAGAATCAACCCATTGAAATGAGCACACTTTGAGTCACTCATGACTAATTAGAGTCACTCAGGATTTAAGTTATTCACAACTGATTTCAATGGGTTTACTCTAAAGATGATTTGATTTTGATGCAAGTCATTTAAAGGAAACTCTGCATTGGCAAGAATGAGAATCCCATGCAAATAAAAATGGGGGGGGCTGCTCTTGAGCAGGACCACAGGGAAAGCAGAGGGTTTAAATCACGCCAACCCTGTGCCATTTATTCAGTTCAGACCACCTCCACTATGTGCTAATTAATTTATTTTTTAAATGCACTAATTGTGTGGCTAAATGCAGTTGATACACACTTACTCTCTTTTTCAAATCTCAAAGCTGCTTCACACATGTGATGCCACTTTCTGCTGTGATGGGCCACTGTGCCTCACCTACCCTAGAACTTCATACTCCTGCTGAATGTTCAGGAAGAGAACTCTCTTTCCAGCCCTGCAATCCTCAACAAGGGACCTTTTCCATGTAAAACTTATGTTCTACCCTATTAGCCTTCTCCACTATCTGGGCCCATCCATGTGAGTTGGACTACAGTTCTACCGTATCAATCACTGAGCAGCAATGATTGCAGTAGTACAGATATAACTCAGTTAGCAAAGTAGATGTGGTCCTGGGCATTACTTTTTTTTAACAGAAAATTTCATACCAGAGACAGAAATAACACGAAAAAAATAGGGACAGAATCCTGCACCACAAAAAAGAAGAGCAGCTTAACATGTTCCAGCACGCTTTTTATCCAAAACTAATAATATGCACATGAAATGATGCAAGCTGATCAAGTAAGCCTAGCTTACCTTTTGAAATTTCTCAGGGCAACTGCTGCTAATGTTGCCTATTGTGGATAGGCATATCCAGCTAGAGTTGCATTGGCTCCCAAACTGTGGGGTGGGACCCTAAGAAGGGGCATGATAGTTGTTCAAAAAGAAGGCACAAGATAAGTCAGCCTACAAATATTGCAAATACGAAAAAGGACAAGCCTCTGAGTGTGTATGTGTCTCTGCAAAACAGCGACACAAAGCATCTTCTCCTGTCATGCCTTCCTCCAACCTCAGACTTAGCAAAAATCAGCTTCCCTTTTCTTATGCTTTTTCCACTCAGCTTCTCCAAATGTTCTGTCATTGGCACAGCAGGCACTTGCCTCTTAGTGAAAATGAAAACTCAGCATTAAGACAGAGGTCATGTGTGGCATGAAGGGCGTGGGGGGGGAGAGAGGCATAGGATAGGACATGGGGAATATGATGTGGGAAATGCAACAACTTCATGTAAGATATAAAAGGGGTCACAGGGGGTAAAAAGTTTGAGAACCACTGAGCTAGAGAAGAATCTCATTTTTTTTTCTCATCTCAAGCTTTATCCCATTGTTTTCTGCAGACATGCTGTCGCAACCAAGCACCAAAAGTTTGCATTTCTCCTTCATCACCATTCCAATGCTCATACTATCAAAAAACCTTCAGCTAAACAGAGGAGAAGGTGGGGAGAAAGGGGCTGGGTGAATTCTTTGTCACAGTCTTTGTTAACTGAGGCATGTCTGCAACATGCCTGGCGTTCCTCAGATTAAGGAAAGGCAGACCTAAACAATGAGTTCTCACTTGATAGCTCTTCTCTTCTTACACGAAAAGGATCCCTTCCCATACAACCAAGAAGAAACTGAACTCTTTTCTAAAAGATACCGATTTTAATATCCTTTTTAATGTTTTTAATTCTGAGAACCGCCCAGAAAAATGACACTGCTGAGGGGCCTACACAGATAAAAAGGCCCAAGAGTAAATCAAGCCTGAATTCTCCCTACAAGCCAGGGTGAGAAAATTGAGGCTGTCATACTTGGACATATCACGAGAAGACTCATCAGAAAAGACAATACAGAAAGCCCCTACCTTTTGATGCCCTGTTATCAGACAACTTATTCTTCTGAAGCTTCCAAATTAAGGACAAGTTCAATTAGGCCCATGAGGGTTCTGCTCTTTCATCTGATCTTCATGCCTAGGTAGGCTCATTTGGAACCGCTTGCATGCATCCACTGCTTGCAAAGCGATTTGAGAGGCGGGGGGGAGGCACTAAGCCAGCTGAGAGACTCTGCAGGCAGCACATGTGCAGTTGGTCCCAAGTGAGCTATGCTCTCTTCAATATAGTCCATGGGTTCCGCTTTTCAACGGATTCCATCTTCTGACAAGGCTCCAGTCCCCAACCTGTCAGGTAAGTGGGCAAAGCCTGTGATGCTTGGTAAAGTGAAAGGCAGTATGAAAACAGGAAGACCACATTACATGTAGGTAGACACCATCAAAGAAGCCATGGTTGTGAGTCTGCAAGACTTGAGCAGGGCAGCTGACGATCAGGATCTTAGAGATGTCTCATTCATAAGGTCATCACAAGTCAAAGATAATTTGACTGCAATTAACAACAACGAATTAAATTTCATCCCCATAACTTTCTCCCTAGTTACATTTCAGACCCATGCACCACTCCATCTGTGAGCCTCTTTTTTAACAAAACATTACAGGCACTCCTTTGGGGCCAGTAGTCAGTACCTCTGCAGGTGAATCCTCCTTGAATGTCTTCTCGTAACATCTATGAGAGTCCTGCAGTCTTTCTCAAGTAGCCCTGTGCTCTGAGAAAGACGCAGAGAAATCTAACACAAAAGACTGAAAGGGAAGAGAAACAAAGAGAACCAATTCTGTCTCACCCCCTCCCCACAACCGCTGCCCCAACGGAAACCTCCTGAGACCAATGCCTGTCTTTAACCCTCAAGAGAGATCTGCAAATGGTTTTTATAGGTTGCAATTTCCACAATGCGCTGTAGGAGGCTATCCTAACAGGAGAAAAAGTTCTCATTCAACTATTGTTTTCTCTCTCTTTCTATAAAAAGCTATTAAGCTGAGATAGTGGTGCTGATACTTTGCAGAAGAATAAGGGAGAGATTGTGCCACGACCCTCCAGGAGAGAAAGATCATCTGAAGGCCTCTGACTGGCAGCTGTTGGCTCCCAGCCCAGGGAGGGAGAAAGCACTCAACAGCACCGCAGGGGAGAATCTTCTCTCTGGCTCGGAGGGAGAGGAGGAAGCTGACCTAATAGGCTCCTCCGATCCTCATTTTCTATAATTCAAGAGACCTGCAATGTGCAGGAACAAGAGAGCTGGAAATGTGATAAGGAACACTCAGGCAAAACTATTTCACCTGAGCTTATCACTTTCTTTTGGGGAAAAAAAAAGACATTCTAGTTGCCAATTTTTCAAACTCCCACAGAGAGAGGAAAAAAGAGAGATAGACAGAAGGAGAATATGGGGGAATACAGGCAGAAGTTTGAAACTTTAACTGTTTGGACTACAACTCCCAGAAAGCCCCAGTTAGCCTGGCCACTTAGGGGTTTCAGTCCAAAAATGTAACTTTGGATATAGGTTGCTCACACTCAACATGAAGCTTGAATGCCTTGCCCTCCCAACTGACTCATGAAAACCAGGATATACAGACCGACCAACCAACCGACCTATCTATCTATTTATTTATTTTGTATCTCACCTTCTCCTGAGATTGGGACACAAAGCAGCATACATCATGTTAAATTAGCTAATGAAACACAACAGAAAAAAAAAGACTATATTGGGCTTCTGCTGCAGAAATCTCTGCTTGTGGAGTTATGTCCTAATTGAGCTATGCATTCTTCGTGCTGAATGGGAATGCTGTGGAAATGAAGCAAGACACCAAATGTCCATGGGCACACATGCATAACCAAACATGTATGCACATACATGTGCAATGGCATTGCATAAGCAACCTTGCTTCTGTACCCTTGAACAAAATGCCGCCATTCCACACAGGGCAAAAGTCCTATCCAAAAACTCACTTCTATGGGTGAATTTACACAGATGCAAGAGCCCAACAATATTTTAGACAACAAATGATAAATGTAAAACTATACTTTAACCAAAAACAGTCATTAAAACACATTAAAATGCTACCTGAAGAAGTACACTGAAACACTAGAAGTCCAACATTTACATTTCAACACAGGTTTTACTAAAGACTTGCTTGAACAAGAAGGTCTTTGCCTGTCAGAAAAAAGACAACAATGCCTAAATCCAATTGTTAGTCCCAACTAGAATAGACCTACTGGAATCAACTGAATTTGGATAAAGTGTAGACTACCAAATTCATATTGATTTAATAGACCTACTTTAATTTGAGACTAACAACTAGATTACATTTACTATCACTCTCAGTTTCTGGTTTGTAGTCCGCTGACATGTTTGCCTTTTGCTGTCCTCAAAGACAAAGGTGAGCAGACATCAGGCTTCCAGGACTGATTTAACTGTGGTTAGGCTTTTTTACTAGAACCCAGAGCCAGCCCAAAATACTTTGTTGCCTGAGACAAAAGGACAGGATAGTTCCTTCTTCCATTCCTTGTACAAATCCTAACTCAACCAGAATGTGGAAGGTAACAGATTAGCTTGGGACACACAGCTCTCTTTTTCAACACCTTACTGCTGCCCTGTAGCATTCGTTGCCTGAGACAACCACTTCATTCTGCCTACTGGTAAGGAGGGTATGACTAGAACTCTGAAGCCAAACAAACAGACCACAGTCAGGTGCAAAACAGGGGTGCAAATCTTCAAAAATGTCATTCTCACTGACAGAAACAAATAATTTTTCACTAAGAGAAAGCTGTAGGAAACTACAGTTTTTGACGACTATTCACTGTTTGGAATTTATTTGTACCCCCCGACACACACACAAAAAAAATGGGGGGGGTTGCACAGAAAATAGCATTTTCTATTGCAAGAAACATTTCTGCATGGAAAAGTAGTTTCCTGCACAGAAAACAGCAGAAAATGCTATCTTCTACGCAGGAAACTAGTTTTCTGCACAAGAAAGTATATTTTTCACACAACAAAGTCCCAAACTATGTAGATTCTTGCTTGTCTAGCATACTTCCAGACAGGGTGCTTCCAGAGAAACCCATTATTTCAACCTTTTTAAAAAATCTTTACCAATACTGTATTCTTTCCAACAACCCTAGTGGAAAACTGAGGCTCAGGCAGGTAGATACAGACAAAGGAGAAAAGTATCTCTGACCATATGCTCAGACCCAAGAATTGATCTGGTAATTCCTGGAACATGTGGTATAAATTCTCCTAAAAAAAAAAAAAACCCTCCCAGTGTCTCTTTCCATCAAAGTTCTTTCACAGCCACCCAGTTTAAGATGGAAGCTCCTTTGTTGCCATTATTAGAAAATTGGGCTCAACTTGACTTCCAGCCACCTAAATCCCCTAAAAGCACTACATCTCATGTGATCTTGGAAGCTAAGCAGGGTTAGCCTTGGCCAGTACTTGGATGGGAGACCACCAATGACTACCAGGTTCAGTAGGCTATATTTCAAAGGAAGGAACTGGCAAAACCACTTCTGAGTATTCCTCGCCTAAGAAAACCCTATGAAATTCACTGGGTCACCATAATTCCACAGGCAGTTGAAGGCACATACACACACAGACTTGCTAATCTACAACAAGTCATCTAATTATCCACTAGTAAATCCCAATATACAGTCACCCAACTCCTGTTCTAGAAGGAACCTGTACTATAGGAAATGCATTTTGATCAAAGGATAGTGTGGCAATGTGTCTGCACATGGAAACAGAAGGACACCTTGCCACCCATGTCTCTGCCTGCAGCAACACTGTTCCCACAACAGCAACACAGGCAACGGAAAATGAATATCAGCAATGCCACAAGGAGGGAGAGACTGCCTCCCCAAGATCCATGTGAGCCACCGCCACAGCTATTAAGGCACAAACCAAGCCACAGGAAGTGCCCCTGCCCCAAATGCAGCCAGCTAGAATTGACAGGCCCTCTCCTACTGTGTTAAGATGCACATTCATTTATCTCACACCATTTCCCCACGAGAGTGTTATACTGCTATGATTCCACTTTCAACCTCCTATGGAATCCTGGGGTTTGCAGTTTAGGGAGGGAATGGCTGGCCCCTCCCAAAACCACAAACCCCAGGGTGCCATAGGAGGCTGAAAGTGGAATCATAGCAATATAACACCCTCGTGCAGAAAACTCACCCATCCTACATATATGCTGAAAGTGAGGGGGTCTTCGTGGAGCCAAGCCTTGAAGCCGAAAACAGTAAAACATCTCAGGTTTAGCAAGGTCAGCCCAACAGATCTGAGGTCTTGCAAGGATGCCAGCTCTAATATAATGCCAGATTAACACAGGCATAGCTGATAAAAAATTACAGTCAGTGGTGGCTGGTGGCTTCCATGTCTGTGAGCTACTGAATCCATTCCAGATTTTACTCTGAACTTTAAAGGAACTGTTCAAGTTGCCATGCCTATTTGGAACACAGAGCTCAGCACCTTGGAAGATGCACTTAAATTCAGACTGAAAGTCAAAGCAGATCCACCATCCCAATGACATGGAAGCTCCTAACTTATGTTGACTGCAGTAGAGCATCAGGGTCATCTCCTCTTTGGTCTCTTCCGCACTGTACAATTGTAGCACTTTGATCCCACTGTAACTATCATGGGTCTGTCCCATGGAATCCTGGGCTCTGTAGTTTCATGAGGTTTTCTGCCAGAAAGCTGCAGTGCCTCACAAAACTACAAATCCCAGGATTCTGTAGGATGCTGTCACGACAGTTAAAGTGGGATCAACGTACCATAACTGTGCAGTATGAAACAGATGTTTGTTCTCTCTAACATGACACAGCTATAGTACTTTGATACCATTTTAACTGCCAGGCCCTCATCCTATAGAATCCTGAGATTTATAGTTCTGTGAAGGAGTCAGAATTCTCTGCCAGAAAGCTCTAAGGCTTCATCAACCTACAAATCCCAGGACATCCTAAGAGGGCATCTCAACAGTTAAAGTGATACCAAAGTGCTACACACTGTGTAGTGTGAAAGAGACCCTAGTTAACGTTACACAATCTGCATCTGATGGAGTTGCTCCTTTAAATGAGAGCTGGACTGTAACATTCACCCTCATAGGCACTCTCTGGAACCATCACTCACATTATGTTATGGCTACTTGCTGTGGCTTCTGGAGTCCTAATGCCTACTTACACAGGTCTCCTTGTTTTGATATGGTCTGTATCGAGAAACTATGAAACCATACAGAAACTACGGAGAGCATGTGGCAGTCCATCAACACTTTCAAAACCAGGACATAAGACAATGCTCCTGGACCATATCATTTCAAGCTGTAGATGTGGGATGGAGCTAAGAACACATTTAAAAAAATAAATTTACACACACACAGAAATCCAGCACATCAGAAGAAAGGGTAGCCTACAATCTTTTTCCCTCGTGTACAGCTTTTGAGTCGTGCAATACCTCACTTGCTATTGAAATATCCCAAGCAGGGCTGTACTGCGTATGTAGTGATTTTACCCCCAAGCCTTTACAGGTATAGTTCCTGTGTGTCTTCAAATTGTTTCTAACTTATGGGGTTCCTAAGGTTAACCTATCATGGGGCTGCCTTGGCAAGATTTGTTCAGAGGAGGTTCTCCCTTGCCTTTCTCTGGGGCTGAGAGAGCAAGACTTTCCCAGTCATGCCCTCTCACCCAGTGGGCTTCCAGGGCTCAGGAGGGCTTCAAACCATGGTCTCCCCAAACCACTGCACCATGCTGGGTCTCTCTATTACGTATATATGGGCAATACAGTATGACACCTGAAGCCCCAGCAAGAAAGGAAGCTATTCTGTGTGTGTGTGTGTGTGTGCATGCGCGCCTTCAAGTTGCCTGTTAACTTATGGTGACCCCATCAATTTCACAGGGTTTTCTCAGACAAGAAATACTCAGAGGTGGTTTTGCCAGTCCCTTCTTCTGAAACAGAGCCTATAGTGCCTGGCATTCACTGGCAGTCTCCCATCCAAGTACTACCTAGAGTTGACCCTACTTAGCTTCCAAAATCAGACAGGATCTGGTGCCTTTAGGGTACTTAAGCCCCCTAAGGAAGCCATTAGGTAGTAACATGTCATACATTATTTTGGGCTATGCCTACCTTGCCCAGCCATACCCTTCTGAAGCAAAATGCAGTGTAAAATAATTCTCAAAACCAGGTTTTACCCTACCTGTAGTCACCACAATTCATAGCAATGCTTCTATTATTGTTGTTATTGTTATTATTAGACAGATGGTTTCATGTTATGCATGTAAGTCCCACTGCATTTAATGTGGTTTATTCCAAAGTAAGCACATATAGCTTTTTCAGGCTTAAAAACCAATGTATTAAAAACAGCCATCCTTGCAGCCCCTTTCCTACTTCAGTCTGACCTACTTTCTAGCCCTCTCAGAGTTTCAGTACAGCACCCCAAAAATCCAGCTGTCTTCAGATTTACGACTAAGAACATTTAACTGTCCTTGTAGGGTGCATTTTTCTTTGTTTTGTTTTTTTACATAGATGAGTAACTGGGAAGAAACTGTTTTGAGTTTGTTGCTCTACAGTGAAATCCAAGAATCCTAAACTCTGCTTGCAATCCCATATTCAGTTACCTGGGAGTAAAATTTATTGAGCTTCACGAAACTTAACTTCTGAATAAGCAGGCATGAAGTATACATGTGAAGAGTTAAAAGAGATTTCTTCCATTATATCTAATCCCATTTGCCTTACCCGATTGGATAGTGGTTAGACAGCCTCCCTTTGAAAACTTCTGTAGAACAAGCTAACAGAAATCCCTTGGCAACCAAAACTTTCATACATAAAATCCTAAACTATTGAATCCTAACTTGCTGATCTCTCCATAAGTTTTTTTTTTAATTTGGAAAGTTGTGTTTTCATGTGTTCTGGGAAAGTTCCACACCACTTGCATTGGGGATGACGGAAAATGTATTCCAACACGTTTCAGGGAGGGAAAGATTTGGGAAAGATTTGCTTAGAGCAAGAAAAGAAACGAAAATAGGGGCACCGTCAGTATAACCACTGCAACGTGGTCCCGCGCAGGTTTAATAGGAAGTAAACCTCACTGGGTTCAATATCACACCTAAATAAGCTGTTCTCGCAGTGAGGTAGGACTGGGCTCAGCTTCCCCAAAATGCAACGTAAATCATCTCTTTCTCCTCTGGCCTACCTCACAGGACTGTTGTAGCACCCTGCAAGCAGCTCAGAAATGGACATTAGACTTCCTCAGGCTCACCCGTAGGGAGACTGGGGGGGGTGGAATCATAGCATCATAGAAACATAGAATCATAGAGTTGGAAGAGACCCCAGGGGACATCCAGTCCAACCCCCTGCCATGCAGGAACACCCTCAAAGCACTCCCGACAGATGGCCATCCAGCCTCTGCTTAAAAACCTCCAAAGAAGGAGACTCCACTACACTCCAGGGCAGCAGATTCCACTGCTGGACAGCCCTGACTGTCAGGAAGTTCTTCTTGAGGTTCAGGTGGAATCTCCTTTCCTGCAGCTTGAATCCATTGCTCCTTGTCCTGGTCTCTGGAGCAGCAGAAAACAAGCCCTCTCCCTCCTCTACATGGCAAGGACAATATTAAGGAGTATTGAGAAAGAGCAGTGCTCCCACTGGCCCACTCCACACACGGACAGGTATTTTCTTCCCTTGTCAATAAAAAGAAACCGAGGCCATTTCCGCACTCGCCTGTTATAGCGCGATGATTCCACTTTCAACCTCCTCTGGAATCTGGGGTTTGCAGTTTCGGGAGGGGCCGGCCGGCCCCTCCCGAAACTGCAAACCCAGTCCAGAGGAGGTGAAAGTGGAATCATCGCTATAACAGGCAGTGCGGAAACCGAACAGAAAGCTCGAAGAGACGCGTTCCAAGCGGGCGCGCTTCGAATCCACGCAAACTCCTCCCTCAGAAAAGTACCAGAAGCAGGAGGCGGGTGAGGCGAGTAGGAGAAAACCACTTGTCTGATTTTTCAGAAATTTAATTTCTCCCCCCACCGCTCCGTCACCGCTCCGCATCCTCTCCTCATAGCCCAGCTCGGGCTGGGTGAGACCCGCTTAGCCGGCCGAGGAGAGACGCCGCTGCCGGCGATAACGCCCTCCGGGACTCAGCCCGCCCTCCTCCTCCCGCCGCCGCCGAAGGGAGACGGGAAAGGAGACGGGAAAGGAGCGGCGGCATCACCACCACCTTCCCTGCCCAGGAAGGGCGGAGAGCGGAGAAGACAGGAGGAGGACGGAAAGCGCGGCGGCGGCGGCGGCGGCGGCGGCACTAACCTGGCTGAGGGCGGGAGGGGGCTGCCGGCGCCGAGGCTGCCTGAGGGCGGCTTCTTCTCAGCCGTGTGGGGAGCGCGCGCCCGGAGCGCCCGGTCCGTCCCTCTCTCTCTCTCTCTCTCTCTCTCTCTCTTCTCCTCCTCGGCTCTCCTGTCAGGCGGCGGCGGCGGCGGCGGCGGCGTCCTCGCGGGCAGAGCGAGCCAAGGGTGTCCGAAGGCGCCCTGGCAGCGGCAGCAGCAGCAGCGCGACGGCGACTTGTCTCGGCGCGGGGGGGGGGGGGAGAACCAAGGGCGTTTCGGCCTTCGCGCCACCGGGGAGAGGCAGACACAACAGCCCGGCGCACCTGCCGCCGCTCAAGTTGGGCGGCCGCGCGACTGGCCGGCGGCTCTCCGGCGGCGCGCGCCCTCCTCCCTCCGCGCGCGCCTCCCTCCCGCCCGGCTGAGGGGAGAAAGAGGCGGCGGCGGCTGCAGCAAAGGGACTTGTGGGGGGGGGGGGGGAGAGAAGAAAGAGAGAGAACAGGAATGTGCAAAGGGCCCGGATGTCTCTCTCTCTCTCCCTCTCTCTCTCTCCAGCCTCCTCCCTCCGCCGCCCCCTTCGCGCGCGGCAGCCACTTGGTGTGGCGGCGGGAGTCTCCTCAGCTCCTCAGAGAGGCAAACTGTTGCTGGCCGAGGAGGCGGCCTTCTCTTTCCCTCAGAGAGGGAATTTTTTTTTTTTAAACTGTTTTCATAAAGCCGTCTCTTTCCTTCTCTTCACCCCACGCCTGTCCAGTCCGCCGCCCCTCAGGCCTCCTCCTCCCACCTGTTTCCAGCGCCTAGAAAGGGCCGCTTCCGCACTTCACTCTTATAGCGCGATGATTCCACTTTCAACGCCCTATGGAATCCTGGGGGCCCTCACGAAACTGCAAACCCCAGGATTCCAGAGGAGGTTGAAAGTGGAATCATGGCGCTATAAGAGTGAAGTGCGGAAGTGGCCCTAGTCAGCTCTTGGCAGTATTCTGTCGGAATAGCTGAGGGTTTGGGTTGGGGGCCCGGAGCGAAGGGGGAGCTTTTGGGACACGGAAATATTTTTTTTTTCCTATTTGGTTGCCCCGCGCGCAAGAATAAGCGCAAACAGCCGCCGCCGGCGGGAAACTACTTCGTCAGCCATAAGATAAATGGAACCTCCATGGGCAGAGGCAGTAGCCACTTCCGCACTATCCTGTTATGGCGCGATGATTCCACTTTCAACCTCCTCTGGAATCCTGGGGTTTGCAGTTTCGGGAGGGGTCGGCCGGCCCCTCCCGAAACTGCAAACCCCAAGATTCCAGAGGATGTTGAAAGTGGAATCATCCCGCCATAACAGGCTAGTGCGGAAATGGCTAGTGTATAAGTGGCTTTCAGTTGTTGGCGTCTCAGGGAAGGAAGAAAAGTGCCGTGGTGGCGCCCTCTGGGCTTCCCGGCCTGTCCAAAGCGGAGAGAGGCCGCACCGCTTGGGCGGTGGCGTGGAAATGGGGTCCTAGAGCCCACCCTGGGCCGTGGGCTTAATAGGTGACCCTGGGCCCGTCTCTCTCGGAACCGCCCGCCTCCCAAGATGAGGAAAGCGGAGCTGGGAGATCCAGATTCTTCGCCGCGAGCTCACGCGATGGCCTCGGGCCTCAGCTTCGCCCGCCTCACGCAAAGTTGTTGCGAGGAGAAGGCAGTTCGGGAAAGGCGCGGTATAAATGGGACCAATATGTCAATGAAGGGAGAGACGCTTGGCGGGTCGAGCCCCGGCTTGGCCTCACGAGGCCCTATTCCGTGTTTTGTGTTTTGTTTTTTTCCGCACGGTGTTTGTTACTCGCATTTCTGGTACACGCGGAGCAAAAGAAGCCGCCGTCCTCCAGACGCGTAGGCCATTTCCGCACGAGTCTGTTATAGCGCGATGATTCCACTTTCAACATCCTATGGAATCCTGGGGTTTGCAGTTTAGGGAGGGGCCTAAACCCCAGGATTCCATAGGATGTCGACAGTGGAATCATCGCGCTATAACGGCCTAGTGCGGAAATGGCCGTAGATACCAGAGAAAAAGCGAAACGAGGAAGATTTCGCGTGCCGGAAAAGAAAGGCGACCCTCCTGTCGAGAAAACAGACGGTGCCCGGATAATAGAAAGGCGCTTCGGGGCAGGGGACGAGCTCCTCCTTTCTACGGAACTATTTTCAGGATTTTATACTCATTCCATCAATTTATTACATAATAATCGGTCTTGTCAACTGCCGTCAAGACGAGCTCGACTTATGGCGACCCCGTGGAGGAGAGACCTCTAAGTCACTGGCCATTTCCGCACTAGGCTGTTATAGCGCGATGATTCCACTTTCAACATCCTCTGGAATCCTGGGGTTTGCAGTTTCGGGAGGGGCCGGATGGCCCCTCCCGAAACTGCAAACCCCAGGATTCCAGAGGATGTTGACAGTGGAATCATCGCGCTATAACAGGCTAGTGTGGAAATGGCCACTGTGTCCTCGACAGCCCTGCTCAGGTCTTGCAGATTCAGGGACATAAATAATTACATGGGATCTATTTATGTAGTTCTTACCTAAGTCTGTCTACCCATCTATGGCTATTTCCACACTAGGCCGTTATAGCGCGATTATTCCACTTTTAACATCCTATGGAATCCTGGGATTTGCAGTTCAGGGAGGGACATTTAGAATCCTCAGCCAGCGAGTTCTTGGGCCTCAGTAAACTGCAAACCCCAGAATTCCACAGAATGTTGAAAGTGGAATAATAGCACTATAACAACGTAGTGCGGAAATGGCCTACGCCACCAAGGAATGGGGGTTTGAACTCGGGCAGCCCTGCTCCTGCATTTTCTCATGGCACCCCCACACACCCGCCTCACCGATGCCATGTCCGCACTAGGCCGTTATAGCGCGATGATTCCACTTTCGACATCCTATGGAATCCTGGGGTTTGCAGTTTAGGGAGGGGCCTAAACCCCAGGATTCCATAGGATATCGACAGTGGAATCATCGCGCTGTAACGGCCTAGTGCGGACATGGCCCGACTCTCGGGAGCGAGGGCGTAAGCGGCGCGCCTTCCGCGGCGCACGAAACCTTTCCGACTGGGAACGCCGGGCGCGTCCACTGGCGAACAAGGAGCAGCCAAATTTGCCGTACAAAAAGGGGCGGTGGACGCGTGAGAGCCATTAAAGCGAGCCTTCCACCCAACGAGGGTCTTTCCAAAAAGCGCCGGGCTCTCCTTCCACCATTCCATTCCGTCATCCCCACCCAGCAGGCTCAAAGACATCCCAAAAAAAAAGGTCATCGAAGTGTCTTTTCGCACCGGCGCCTCCTAGAATTGCCCCCCCCCCGCTGGAGGTTGATGAGAACCAGAGTCCAAAAAAGTAACTTCTTCATGCTCTGCTTCCGGACAACCGATCCAGGCAGTTCATCCTTGCACGCCCCCCCACCAAAGCTTTCCGTACGGCTTGCTTTGCATTTTGAGAAGGAATGAGGGAAACGAACTAGATTTCCGCACTCGCCTGTTCTAGCGCGATGATTCCACTTTCAACCTCCTCTGGAATCCTGGGGTTTGCAGTTTCGGAGGGGCCGGCCGGCCCCTCCCGAAACTGCAAACCCCAGGATTCCAGAGGAGGTTGAAAGTGGAATCATCGCGCTAGAACAGGCGAGTGCGGAAATGGCCTTCGAAGCGCGCGCCTCAAAGGGGCAGGCGCTTGGCGCGCCCTCGGGAATCCTGCGCAAGGGGGGGATCCCAGCGCTCCTTTGCACCGAAGAAGGGAAGAGCCGCCCACCCGGGAAGGGACCGGCTCCTGCGATTCTTGGCACCGGCTGGGGGCCTCTTTTTCCCGGCGTTTCTGGCTTGCCGGCGGGTCGCTCGAGGGAGGCGCGCCTTCTCCTACGCGGGGCTTCTCGGAGGCTTCCCGCAAGGCGGCGAAGAGACGCCTTCAAACTCCGCGCCTGGCGTGAAGGGCCACGTGCACACGTTACACCGCGCGCGGGGAGGGCGAGGGCTGGCGAGGGCGCCGGGTGTTTCGCCTCCGTGCGTCCTGGACTAATACGGGTGAGCCCGGCAGCCCTGGCGCGCAGCTCCCGGGTTGGTTGGACTTCAATCACCCCGGGCCAGTTTGGATTTGGGTCTTGAGAACACGGCATTCCTTTGGCACGTTTATGGGTGTGTGGAAGGGACGGGGAACTGAGATGCTGCCCTTTGACGCCGCCTATGGCGACGTAGGCTCAGTCTAACATCAACGCAGCCCCCAGCCCTCCTATACAGCGAAGGTAGAATCATAGAATCATAGAAATGTAGAGTTGGAAGAGACGCCAGGGGCCATCCAGTCCAACCCCCTGCCACGCAGGAACACCCTCAAAGCACTCCTGACAGATGGCCATCCAGCCTCTGCTTAAAAACCTCCAAGGAAGGAGACTCCACTACACTCCATGGAGGCAGCAGATTCCACTGCCGGACAGCCCTGACTGTCAGGAAGTTCTTCCTGAGGTTCAGCTGGAATCTCCTTTCCTGCAGCTTGAATCCATTGCTCCTTGTCCTGGTCTCTGGAGCGACAGAAAACAAGCCCTCTCCTTCCTCTACATGGCATCCCTTCAAATATTGAAACATGGCTATCATGTCCCCTCTTAACCTTCTCTTCTGCAGACTAAACATACCCAGCTCTCTAAGTCTATCCTCATAGGGCATGGCTTCCAAGGTAGGCTCCGTCCACACAATCCGTCATACCTGGCTATATTCCCTCGCATACTCTCCAACATTTCACATAGGAGAACCGGACATGTATGGCCAAGCACGATCGGAGTGTGCTAAAGATGGCAAAAGTTATTAATGGGGAAGCCACACAATCTTGGAGAGGCTGCAGAAGTTTCCTTTTGCCTGAGCCTATGAGATTCCATTCTCTGCTCTCCCTGGCTAGTTGACTGTAAATTACTTTTGCACTTGGAACTTAGTTTGCAGCAACCAAATAAGTTTAAGACAAAGGGGGAAGGGGAAAGGAGAGAGAAAAGGAGATATTTTAAAGCAGCTGAAAATGGGGGACAACAGAGCATTCATCAGGACTGTCCTTGCTATATGGGGACAGTTGGAAGATATGTGTCAAGTCAGCTTCAGATCCCGCTGGAAGCTATGCAAGATCGGCCCTGGTTAGTACTTGGATGGAAGACCGCCTATGAATATCAGGTACAGTAGGCTGTATTTCAGAGAAAAGAACTGACAAAACCACCTCTGAATATTCCTTGCCTAAGAAAACCCTATGAGATTCATGAGGTCACAGTAAGTCAAAAGATAACTTGGAGCCCCCCCTCCATATGCATATGAGTGGGCAACCCTCCCAAGGAACCTGCTCAGGTCTTGCAAGGTCCTTGGCTTCTTTGATCCACTCTATCCACTGTATGGTCATGTGTTCGAACTCTAAAGGATTAAAGTTTGTGTAGCAAATTTTCGTCTGCTTGTTTATTTAGAACTGAGCTTTGCTAAAATCTTGTTAGTCTCAAGTAATCCTTTCAGCCAATGTTCACTTGCTAAGTGTGTCAAATACCACTGGTGCATCGTCACAAAGTCATAGAGTTGGAAGGGGCCTCACGGGCCATGGAGCCGAACCTCCTACTCAATGCAGGGTCGTCAGCCAAAGCCTCCCCAACAGGTAGCTGTCCAGACTCTTTTTTTTTTGAAGGCATCCAAAGAAGGAGACTCCACACCTCTCTAGGCAGTTTGTTCCATTGCCAATCCTCTCCTACACTCATGAAGTTCCTTCTAATGTTCAGTTGAAATCTACTTTCTTGTAACTTCAAAGCATTAGACTGGGTCCTACCCCCTGGGACAGCAGAGAACAGGACTGTCCTCTCCTCTCAGTGACAGCCCATGGAGTATTTAAAGAGGGCAATCATGTTATCCCTATGCCAGGGTGAGCCATATTACCCCCAAAAAAAAACATTTGTGAAGAGCCACTGAAGCACCAACCCATCCACCCACCCTCATGGCCGTTCCTTGCTTTGTGGGGAGCAAGCAAGCTGGCAGAAGCGCCTGGCTGTGTTCCAGTGTCCAGATGCAAAACAAAAGGGATCTCAGCACTGATATCACCATTTTGCATCTGGCTGCGGGGAGACAATTTGGTGATCCTCCTGTTCCCCTTAAAGCTGGAAATGGCTATGTGGGGTACTTCGGGTACTGTTCAGCTTTGTGCACTGGAATGCCAATCCCCCAAAAAGAACATAATACAGACATATAAAAAACATAAGTTTGCATATGTCCCTTATAGGATGTCATCTGTAGTGAGTAAGTGTGCATGCAGAGATTTATGCTACGCAACTCCAGTGTGGGATCTTGGCTTGAAAGCATAGTCTCAAAAGTTTGTGGCTGAATAGCATCAGAATCTATGGTCAGAAACATTTTCATTAGTCCCACCTAGTGCAGACATATTGAATGAGTTGTTGAATGATAAGTCAATACATTGTAAAATCCTGTTGATTAAGTGCATCAACTTCAGCTGGAATTCACAATAGGAATCCAGCCTATAAATCCAGCATTGTTTTCACATCATACCAGGATCCTCCTCTGGATTCCATCAGTCAGGGTAATACACCATGGGAAGACATGGAAGAGGTCCTTCTCTGTTGTCGCACCCCAGTTATGGAACATCCTCCCCTTGGAGCCTCAATTGGTGCCAACATTGCTGACATTCTGGCTCAAAGTGAAAATATGATTGCTCACAAAAGCTTTTGAGGTCTAATTTGCTTTACACCAACCTTTGCATGCACCTGATTTTAAATTGTTTTAACTATTTTAACAGGTTTAATCTATTTTTTTAGCTGTTTAAATTGTTTCATACGTTTGTAGAATTATTTTTATTATTTGCACTGTTTTAAATGTGGTTTTATAGGTTTTATGGTATGCCACCACAATGTCTCTAGACAGAGAGTTAAATAACAATATCTTTCTGATCTTAAACCCAGAATCCTTTGATGGTGGTGAATCTACTGAAGTCTGAACATGGACGGAACTATCTGATCTTGTGAACCTATTCAGCACTTTGGATAGCTTCTTGGAAGTTTAGACTAAAACCCAGAGAGGGTTCACCACCCTACCGACCATCCAGTTCTTCCTAACAGCCATTTCTGTGCTGATCTTTAGCAGCCAGCCAACAAAGATTAAATAGGTTTGGATTAGATAAAAGAGTTTGATTTAGTCCAGAAATGCAGTTCTTCCATAGACCTAAATCCAGACTTTAGTCCCAGCTAGATCATGGATTCTGTTTTAGTTGAGATGAACAAATGGATCTGGGCCATAGATGTTTTGTTTCCAATATTATATAGTCATAGGATCACAGAATCATAGAAATGTAGAGTTGGAAGAGACCACAGGAGCCATGCAGTCCAACCTCCTACCATGCAGGGGCCATGCAGTCCAACCTCCTACCATACCCTCAAAGCACTCCTGACAGATGGCCATCCAGCCTCTGCTTAAAAACCTCCATAGAAGGAGACTCCACTACACTCCGAGGCAGCAGATTCCACTGCCGAACAGCCCTGACTGTCAGGAAGTTCTTCCTGAGGTTCAGGTGGAATCTCCTTTCCTGCAGCTTGAATCCATTGCTCCATGTCCTGGTCTCTGGAGCAGCAGAAAACAAGCCCTCTCCCTCCTCTACATGGCATCCCTTCAAATATTTAAATATGGCTATCATGTCCCCTCTTAACCTTCTCTTCTGCAGACTAAACATACCCAGCTCTCTAAGTCTATCCTCATAGGGCATGGATTCCAGGCCCCTCACCATTTTGGTCGCCTTCCTCTGGATGTTCTTCTTGAATTGGGGTGCCCAGAACTGGACACAGTATTCAAGATGAGGTCTAACCAAAGGAATGCTGCCTGCATTTTGCTTCTGCCCAGCAGACGCACAGCCAATTCCTTTTGAAACTTCCCCACCTTTTCAGTAGAGTTTTTGCTATGTGACATTGGAAGAGGATGTACTCTGTTTTTGCAGATAGAGGGGGAAAGGTCAAAAGCCATTCTGGATATGTAAAGGCAGCTGTTGCATGACTCTTTAGATCATGGCCAGGATGGACTGGAGTATGCTGGAAACCAAGGAAAGAAGGAAAGCAAGCTACCTAGTACTTAGCTACCTACTACCACTACTACTACTTAGCTAGTTATAATTAAGAAGATGCTGAATACTTTGAGAAAGGCTTTATCTTAATGGGAAAGATCTCTACCAGAGCCACTGAAAAACCAGTGTCAGTCAAAGGAGAAAATACTGAGACTGATGGACCAATGATTCAACTCATTACTGTCCGGTTATCACAGTGTTGGACTGAGACTTGGAAAATCTAGGTCAGAGTCTCACCGAGTTATGGCATTCACTGGCTGATGCTCTTTCTTTCCATCTCCCATCCTGACCTACCTCATAGGGCTGTTGTGTGGATAAAATGCAGAGAAAGGGAGCTATCCATGTCCCTTTGGATTTATTAGAGAGAAGACAGAGTATATATATTCAAGTAATAACATAACATTATAAAGAAACTTGGTGTGCTCACTATAAAAAAAAAAGCTTTCTATGTGCACAGACAGGTCATTGCAATCCTCTTTAGAGTAGAGCTTAGAAAAGTTATTTTTGGGACTTCAACTCCCAAAATTTCCCCCAGCCTGCACAAAAGTTATCTTTGTAGTGTAGCCACTGGCCAAGCTGGCTGAGGCTTTCTTGGAACTGTGGCCCCAAAAAGTAATTTTTGTGAAATCTGCTCTAGAGGTCAAGTGTCCTTCCCCATCTCTGATGGATTTTCCTCTCCTTGCAATGCAAATTTCAATTACAGAGGATAAATTTAGCAGAACTCCCATTTTGTGAGCATATGCTTAAGTAAAAGAACACAGCTGGTTCATGAAGAACATCTGTTGAAGAGTTTCTAATGGCACCAAAGGGTAAGATTGCAGTAACCGGTTGTCATGGAATCATAGAAGTTTGAGGGATCTTAAAGGATCGGTCAGTTTGCCCTGCTGCTGTTGAGAAGAACCAAAGAAATTAGCTTCTCATTAAAGTAACATCAGAGTGTAATCAGTCAGTCAAATCACCAGACCTGATCTGAATCAAGAATGACATATATGAACGTATACGGGAAAACAGATTAACTTGCTGCATCAGGTGCAAGCAGCATGTGCAGATGAGCCCTTAGAAATGCCACAAGCAAACTTCTCATATCACTTCCTGCCACCCAGAGCATGTTTTGCAGTGGAGATGGTTCACATATTTAGCTATAAGTCATCAAGCACTGAACATTCAAGTCACATATAGATGCTGGTGCCAACTTGACCTTACTTTCAATTTTGTCCAGATTCATCCCTTGAGTACTTAAAAAAAAGTACATTATGATTTGTGCAGAAATGCTATACATAATTTCCTAGGACTAGACGCCACAGAATTTTGTCTTTCTTCTGGGCATGTATGTATAGGATTGCACCAGTAGTGACATGTGTGAAGGTTTATGTCACCAATAGAAAAGTTAATTGTTGTATGCCTTCAATAGTTTCTGACTCATGGCAACCTTACAGCCTTACATCATGGAGTTTTCTTGGCAAGATTTCTTCAGAGAGGTTTGCTATTGCCCTCCTCTTAGGCTAAAAGAATGTGGCTTGCCGAAGGTCACACAATGAGTTTCCATGACTGAGCCTAGATTTGAACTCTGATCTCCGACTATCAGACCACTATACTGCATTGGGTCTCCAGGGAAGTTAAATCAAAAAAGTTTAATTCATTTGGTTACTCACTGATAAGCTTCAAAATCTAGTTCAATTGTATTTGCATTAGAAATGGGATGAATTGGATATTACATTTCTATTACATTGCTGTTCTAAATCAAAAGCTTGCACTAAAATCACTACAGAATAAAGCAAAAAAGTGCCTTCTGTGTTTTTACTTCCCACCTCCCTTTTTTCCCCTCATGTCGATACTATTTCTAAGGTCTCTACTTTTCCATTATTGTGTTAAATTTCATCTGCAAACTTTTCCTTCTGACCTAGAGGTTTCTGGGTGTTCGAGAACAGCATTTAAACACATAAACTGAAGCGGAAATTCCTGACACCAATAGCTGGGACATTATGAATGTGCTGAATATGTGGTGATGATGCTTGCAATAAAATCCAAGGAACTGGCAACGTAGATAGTTTTCCATGGTCCATTTGCCATCTGGGAATAGCCGTTGTGTAGCTTGTTTCAGCCAAAGGGCTCCGCCTGTTCTGTGGCTATTCCTTGCGTCCATAGCGTGGCCTGTATACAAGGCCAGCATCTCCTTCATCCCATCCCCATCCAGGATTACATTTATGTAGCAAAAGCATCTTTATATGAACCATCCCAAACTAGTGGCACTTGTGTGCAAAATCAAACTTTAACTCTTGGTTGGACACTATTCCAATGACCCTCAACTCTGGCCCTTTCCGCTCAGCATGTTCCATGTGAAAGGGCGCCTGGAGCATTGCATGATTGTGAGAAGCGATCTGCATGATGCATTCACAATCGCGTGATGCTCCAGGGGCCAATTGTGCACCTATTCATTTTCGGTTGGAAGCCAAAAATGGTGCATAATTGTGCGTTGCTCCTGGGCCCCACGTGCACTTACCTGGCGTGCAGAGCCTCCAGAGCCACGCTGGTTGCGCTTCCTGCCCCAGTGCAGCCTGGGAAGGTCCCAGGCTGTGCTGTGGAAGGAAGAGGCGGGGCTCTCGTGCGAGCAAGCAGCTCGTGCGGAGCCGAAGGACCCCAGACACAAGAGCCTCTCACCGGAGGCTGCTTGCACGATCCCCCCACCCCAGCGCCGGAAGAAGGTAAGGTGCGGAAAGGGCCTCTGTCTCTGTCAAGTGGTTGTATTAACTATATAATTTGTTCTTTCAAAAACAAGCAATCAAACTATTAGAATCAATATGAAACCAACACCCTCTTTTTTTATCTATACATAAAATCCAGCAACGTTTCAGCAAGGAATGGTAATTACTTACAAGTATACCTTAGCTAATGAAGTGGGTGTGTTCATGGACATTACTTGTTTAAAGAAAATTTGGTACCAGAAGCAGAAATAACATGGAAAGAATGGGGACAGGTTCCTATATCACAAAAAAGAAGTGCAGTTCAACATGTCTCAACAAGCTTTTTCATCCAAAACAAACAATACATATAATGTGAAATGAAACAACCAGGTCTGATAAGCCTTGCTTAAACAAAAACATTTTGAATCTACTAGGAGCCACTTGAAAGCTTCTTCCAAAGTACACTTTCACCAGCCTCTACTTTTCTTACTATTTCAATTTTAGTGGCCAAATCTGTAGATCTATGCTTTTTTAAAATCATGCTGGGAGCACATGGTAAGACAGGCCAATCTGCTGTCTCTTTTTCTTGTTTTCAATTTATACTGGAAGTTGTCTCAGGTCCCATATTGTGAGAAAGACAGGACATACATTAATTAATTGAATTAATGGATAAATAAAGTATTCTTCATTGAGGTTAACTTTTCCTGTTGCCTTTCATTGCAGGTAAATTTGGCTCACAAACAAAATCATTCCTACTTCCTGCATTCCTTCCTTCTTTGTATCTTGGGGTTGTAGGCTTCTGACTATATTAGACAGATGGTTGGATGGATGGATGGTCAAACAGACAGACAAATAGCCAGAGGTTAGTGGTGGGCTGGTGGCTCCACTGTCTGTGAGGCAGTAAAATTACCCAAGTTTTACTCCAGATTTCAGAAGCAATATGTCAGGCGCTGAATCCTAACCACAATGTAGGCTCAGCACTTTGGAGAGCTCTTTTAACATTCAGACCTAGAATGGATTCACTGCACCACTAAAATCAGAGCCACCATGGAAACAGATTTAGGAATGAGCATTGAAAGCACTTGCAACTGTCACAACAGCCCTGTAAGGTTGGTCAGTCTTTTAAAAGAGGAGGTGCTGAGGTTACAAGAGAGGGGGGATGAAGGAACTGGCTTTTCTTGGGCCAGAGGCAGAGCTTAGAAAAGTTATTTCCACGCTGACTGGATGATTCTGGGAGTTGTCGTCCAAAACAGTAGCATTCCTGAACTCTAGCTAGATGATACAGGAGAACAGATTGTTTCAGGCAATGCTGGGTCCTAAGGAGGGAGAGCTGAGGGATCCCCATGTTGAATGACAGAGAAATCTTCATACAAGTCAGAGGACAAAACAGGACTGCTCTTAGCCCAAGAGAAAGACTCCTCAAGAGTAAGGTACTCTTGATGAGGAGGACTTCTGCCCAAATGCCTGAAACTATGGCCTTGGTGAGGGTCTGGGAACTCCGGAGTATAAGCTAGGAAAGGAGATTTAAAAAAAAATTGCATGGCAGTCCTAACCCTTTGCCAACATCTTCCTTAACCCTGTGGCTTCTCCTACATTTTGTTGCAGTGTGACTTCAAGTTTTTGACTTAGGACAACCCTAAGGTGAACCTACCATGGGATTTTCTTGACTAGACTTATTCAGAGGAGGTTTGTCATTGCCTGCCTCAAAGAATGAGAGAGTGTGACATCTCCAAGGTCACCCAGTAGGTGTCTATGGCCAAGCAGGGATTCAAACCTGGGGCCATTTCCACACTAGGCTGTTATAGCGCTACGATTCCACTTTCAACATCCCCTGGAATCCTGGGGTTTGCAGTTTCGGGAGGGGCCAACCGGCCCCTCCCTAAACTGCAAACCCCAGGATTCCAGGGGATGTTGAAAGTGGAATCATAGCGCTATAACAGCCTAGTGCGGAAACAGCCCTGGTCTCCAAGGTTCCTAGTCCAATATTCAAACTACTATGCTACACTGGCTTTGGCTACGCTAGATTCTATGTTAATTTGACCTGGAATTGGCAGCCGCAAAGAGACATTCAGGTGAGTCACCCCTGCAATTGTGATGAAACTGGAAGGATCTTTAGTTTGTTTTGGTTTTTTTCAACTGTTTGGAGATCTTTTTGGGGTGCTGTTTATGGCACACAAAACAGTCAAACAGGATGGGGAAGGTTACATTTCCTGCAGGTGGGATCCCCCCCTTCTTGATTATTTTGGAATTATGAGCCAATGTAGCATAGTGATTTGAGCACTGGACTACGACTCAGGAGACCAGGGTTTGAATTCCCACTCAGCCATGGAAACCCATAGCCTCAGAGGAAAGTAAGGGCAAATCTCCTCTGAATAAATCTTGCCAAGAAAATCCCAAGATTGGCTTACCTTAGAGTTGCCATAAGTCAGAAACAACCAGACGGTGCACAACAATAACAACAGGTTATTAAGGTTTTTAAACAGAGTTTGAGTGGTTATCTCTTAGGAGCACATCAGCTGTGGATTCTTGCATGGAAGGATGTTGGATTGAATAAACCTTAGGGTTCCTTGCAACTAAGATTGCATGTGTTTGTTTGTTTTTAAATACTGCGGTTGAGGGTGGGATTCCAGAGTGGCCAAGGATCACGTAAACCTGCTGAGGTCACAAGACTTCTACCCTCTGACCCACATTTGGAAAGTACAGTAATCTTCCCTTATAAGTTTCTGCAGTTTCAGTTACCCATGGCTAATGGCAGTCCAAAAATACTACTTTTTAAATAGTAAAAATAAGACACAATTAACCCTCCACTTTTGCAGGGCTTAGGGGTGCAAAGACCTCCATGAAAGTGGGGAAGCCATGAATAAAAATAAAAATTGTGAAAGTTATTTTTTAAAAAAAAATAATCTGAGAACACTTGTCTAGGAATCTCTAGGTCCCCCAGCACAATTCTATGGTCAACTTCCAGCAGAAGTGGGCCAAAGAGTCTTGTTGGAGGATCTAGCAATGCCTAGAATTACAACTCTGGAGACCAGAGTTCAAATCCTCTCTAGAAATCTCTAGGAATTCTCTCTAGGAATCTCTAGGTCCTCCAGTGTGACTCTATACCTAAAGTCACACTGGAGTCTCTAGAAATCTCTTGGGCCATTTCCGCACTAGACCGTTATAGCGCTATTATTCCACTTGTAACATCCTATGGAATCCTGGGGTTTGCAGTTTCAGGAGGGGACGGATGTTGCAAGTGGAATAATAGTGCTGTAACAGTCTAGTGCGGAAATGGCCTTGGTTATCCAATGCAATTCTATGGTCCACTTCTGACAGAAAGTCACTGGAAGACCTAGAGATTCTTAGAGAGAACATATTTTTTTCCATGGCAGGGGCAAAAACAGTAAGATTTTTTTAAATAAAACCCCCAATACATATTCAAAAAGACTTGCAAGCACTTTTTAGTTGCCAGTTGCAACCACCTAGTTTTAAATAATTAGGAATACTTATTACAAAAGATCTCAATCAACTAATATATCGTAATTATCGACCAATCAATACGTGCATAAGGTCTAAATTAAAACAATGGGGTAAACTTCAACTTTCCCTATTAGGCCGTATTGCTATTATTAAAATGTTTTTATTACCACGTTTGCTTTTTTTATTTCAGAAATACCTCTTCTCCCTTCCAAGACATATTTTTTACGTTGGCAATGAGATATTGAATTTTTCATATTTCAAAGTTATAAATCCAGATTTACTAAAAATGCAAAATTTATTAGAGGTAAAAATGGGGCGGGGGGGTTCGCAATACCACATATAGAAATGTATTTTGATGCCTTTCAGCTAAATCAGCTAATTCTTTTCATGAAGCGGGAAGGGACACCAATTTGGGTAAAAATGGAAACGTCTGAGGAAGATACTGAAACACTTTAATTGTTATACATACAAGGAATGAAACAAAAATGCAAAAATATTCAAAACCCCTTTGTTCAAACTGCATGTCAGGTTTGGAAGAAATGGTAATCAGTATTAGCACCACCCACATCTCCACTTTGTCCATTCTCATTTCATCTGGAGTTTCTATTTCCAGATAAGTTTAATCAATTAAAAAATGGGCAGATAAGGGAATATACTGGTTAAATTATCTCTTTGTAGGAAGTAGGTCTTTGTTGAAAGAACAAATTGTGCAAAAATTATACCCTGACCAACTTTCTTGGTATCAAATAGTACAACTTATTTCCTTTTTAAAGACAATTTCCAAACAAGGTTATAATCCTAGATCGCTGACAGTGTATGAGTATGCTTGTTTAGCTCCTTCTTTTAACAGCAGAACAGGAGATATTTATGCCTAGTTAACAGATTATTCTTATGGAAATGGATTATATGCAAAATATACATGGGAATTAGAATTAAATATGAAGATCTCAGAAGAAGATTGGAAATGAATTTGGACCTTCCCTTCTTTTAAATCTGGATCTGCACTGATTAAAGAATGTTCTCTTAAGACTATTCGTAAGTGGTACCATTCCCCAACACTAATTGCAAGAATTTTGAAGAACTTCCATGTGCTGGAGAGGATATCAGGAAAAAGGAACATATCTGCATCTCTGGTTTTACTGTCCAAAGACTTATCAATTTTGGGCCTCAGTTTTACAAATAATATCTAGTATGACTCACCAGAATATTAGAATGTATCCAGCACTGGTCCTATTATCCATATTCACCAATGAGAATAGTGACTTAAGATACAAATCTTTAATAACCTTTCCTATAGCCCTTGCAAGGAAAGAAACTGCACAGAATTGCAGAATGGGGAATTTCTCACTGGAGTAGAGTTTGGGGCGCAATTCTGTCAGAAAAATTTTCTGACCAATTGCATTTTGGAAATACTTCATATGCACCCTTTGAAGAAAGATGGTTTCCATTCTTGAAGTATATATTTTCCAATAAATTAATCCAAGTTCCATCATTACAGGGGCAAATTTTCAGAAATGATATTTTGTCTGGACAAATATGATTGGATATGTGTTATTAAAATAGTGTTGTTATTAAGACCGTTATGCCATGTGTTCAGGCAATCAGGATATAATGGTATTGTTATTGTTGCTGTATCATTGCCATCTGTATTTTATCAGATTTGCAATTTTATTCCCAAATAAAATTTAACAATAAATAAAACAATCAAATCTGCAAATGCTGAACTGGCAAAAGTAGAGGGATAACTGCATTTGGAGAGAGAGAGAGACCACATCCACATAATATTTATTACAGTATACTTACTGTTAATTGTTCTATTTTATCAGAGGCTATTGTTGTTAATCTCTTACTGTGTCTAATTTATTAAACTTTATCAAAGGTATTTATGTATAGGAGAAATACGGTATATGTAGAGTTTACTATTCGTTGTTCAGGCATCCACTGAGGGCCTTGGAATATATACCCACGGATAAGCAGAGAGACTACTATACACATTTTTGGATTACATTTCCTGGAATCACCCAGTCAGTCTGGTCAATGGTTATGCTGAGCAAGGGATTCAGGAAGTTTTAGCCCCCAGATGTAAATTCTCAACAGTTTTCCCCAGGTTGCCTTTGACCCTGACTGTGAATTGCTTTGATCTGAAATCACAGCTCTGTGTTTGAACCTTCTTGGCTTAGACCTCATCCTGCCTGGACTTTTGGAACCCCACCTAGCCCAATTTGCCAGAAATGGGACAGCAAGGGAGGACAAGTCTTCTTTGACGGCAAACTTGAGATCTGAAGGGAAGATTTTCCATTTTGTAGCACAGTGTCTTAGCCACAAGTACACCAAGTGTCAGGGGAAAGGATGAAAGGAAGGAATTTACAGGCCACTCTTCTGCCAGTAACGGTATTCACTGACAATTAGAAGCTTTATGACATTTTTGAGGATCTGGAATGGAAAATACACAGCAGAGAGCAGAAATTCACATTAAAAATATCTATCCTAAATAAACCAGCAAACAACAATTTAAAATACAGTATATAAGACAGACAGCAGGAGACTTTAAACATCAAGCCCCCACTGAAAGGGAACAATTTTCAGCTTATTGCAGGGGGGGGAATCATGCAGCCTTCCAGAGGGTGTGGAACTGCAATGCCCAGCATGCTGGCCAAAGCCAATGGGAGTTGCAGTCCAGCAACAACTGGAGGACCATGCAATTTCCATCTCTGGCTTTAGGGCCACTGTTAAAAAATACCAGGCTAGAGGGAGCTAAATGGGGTCAAAATGTAGGAGCAACTGTAGTTCTGCTCAGTTGTTCGAGATAAGGTTAATCTGAACATGTGAAAAGAGAAAGTTGGTTAGTTCCACTCCCTCTGTTGTCATTTTTCTCACCTGAGCAGCAACAGGTTCAACAGAACATCTACTCATGTAAAAGTAGGGTTGCCAGGTCTCAAGGAACCAGCTGAAGTCTCAGTGACTGTCAGACCATATTTTGCTAGACGAGCAATGCAAGGGGTCACAGCACCAGTTTGGCATCATCCAAATACCAAATACTTAAAAAAGGCAGAATTGACCCAGATCTGTGTGTGTGTGTGTGCGTGCATGTGCGCGCTTGCGCTTTACTATTTTGTGTCTTTGGAGGGGATGCTACAAGGTCTAAGCGGCGAAAGAGGGTTATAAGTGTCCCTACGTCATTTCTGTCAGAGAAATGAATCTCAGAGTGAGCAGCACTAAAGGAGGAAGAAGTCTGGTTTGGAAGGAAGTCTAGTTTGGGTGACCTTTAACACCACACAGTTATAATACTATGATTACATTTTAACTGCCAAGAGTGCATTCTATGGAGCCCTGTTTTTTGCGGTTTGGTGAGGCTGTCTGGCTGAGAAATCCAAGTAGCCTTCCCTAAACTGTAAATCCGAGGATTCCAGAGGATGGAGTCATGGCAGATAAAGTGGGTTCATAGTGCTATGGTTGTGTAGTGCTAAAGGACACTTTGGCCATTCCACACTAGACTGCTATAGCGCTATTATTCCACTTGCAACATCCTATGGAATCCTAGGATTGCAGTTTTGGGAGGGGCCAGGTGGCCCCTCTTGAAACTGCAAACCCCAGGATTCCATAGGATGTTGAAAGTGGAATAATAGCGCTATAACAGTCCAGTGCAGAACAGGTCTTTGTCTCTTTAAAGCCTGGACACTCATCTCCAGTCATTCCTAGCAAGTGCTGAGTAGTCCTTGACTTAGCGGAAAGGATTTTGTATGTGTGTGGCAATTGCACATGCACTGGCACTGCAAAAGACCAAAGCAAGGGGTGAGAGAAAGAGAGAGAGAGAGAGAGATGGTGGATTTATGCATGTGAGGCCCCCTCATGCCATTTGGAACAAGACAGTCCCAGCAGTGAGATTCGTTGCACAAGCCCTGGGAGCAGTGTTATGGCGCCAGGGACAAAACATCCTGAGGGACAACAGGGGGTCTTCCATAAGCCCAGCAGCACCATGGGGCCTGGAAGATCTCCTCACATATCATGTGTGTGGTAGGTAAGGCCATGTGAGCCACAAAGCCTCCCTAGAGGAACAAAAGCAACTGCTGCAGCTATTGGATACATTTTGCCATCTGTCTGGCCATCAAAAATGCTTTATTTTTTTCAAAGATCAGGACAAGAGTTTTAAAGTTCATGCTAAGTTACGATCTTAAAGAAAAAAAATTATAAAATGATGTATACAGTCAGCCCTCCATTTACATGGACTCTGTATCCACGAATTCAACCAACTGTTACCATAGTTTCTAGTCCGGGCTTGTGGTATATTAGATATCATTTGATATCAAGAATTTGGCCTTCACTACCCATTCCGCTCCATGTGCTTGCGAGGCCCCCGGACAAGCACGCACACAGGCACGGCCAAAATAGCCGAACCATTCAAAACAGACCCAGGCAGGCCAGTAATTGCTGGACTGCAGCTTCAGGAGACCTCCAGGCAAGCACCCTTTTAAGATCACATCATGTATGCACGCTGTTTACAAAAGACTCCCTGCCCCAAGCAGGCAGCTTGACTAGCCGAATACTCAACTGTTGAGCACTACGCATTTGCATACTGTCTACTCTATTGACAACTCTGTCATAACTCAATCATGCAAAATACTGACCTTTTGGAGGCTTTGTCTCCAGCCCGAAACCCATTGTTATCCACGGGAACGGACTAGCCTACGGGCACATTTCCCCCTATAAGACCCCCTGATTTTGAGCATCTCTTCGGATCGCTCCTGGCTTCCATCCCACCTTGCTGTCGCTTCGCTCAAGGAGCCTTCCCCTCAGCTCCACGTGCTGAGAATCTCCACTTCTACGGTCTTTTCTTCAGACTACCTGGGCTTCAGGACAGGTGTAGTATCTCCCATGCAAAAATCCCTCTCAAAAACCCTCTATCCAACTCCTACCTTTCTTTCATTAGGTCTGTGTGAGTGTGTTTGCCTACATACATTTTGACTGTTTATCAAAAATAAAGAAAACAATTATTATTTACTTCCATTTGCTCATTGACTCGGCCTGACCCCGTAGACAATGGGTTCAAGGTCTCGCTAGGTTGCCCTGCCTCTTGTATTGCTTAGCGGTGCTCTTGCTAATTCCCATTCCTCATTGTGACCACATTGAAGTGTCCCTCCCGGGACCCCAGAAATCAGGGTACCATAACCACAGCTTGAAAATATTCCAAATAAATAAAATACAAAAAGCAGACTTTGATTTTGCCATTTTATATAAGTGATGCCGTTTTACTACACCATTGTACATAAGCATCCATGAATTTCGGCATCCATAGTCGGAGAATCAAACCCTAGCAGATACTGAGAGCCCACTGTAGGTGATATTAAACACCAGAAGGATTCTCCAAAATGTATAAGGGATCTATTAATATTTGTTGGAAATGTTAACAGAAAGAATGGTCTTTTTTTTTTCACATGTTGTGAGCATGTCAGAAAGCAAAGAAATTCTGAGTGTGGATTCATGAATGAATAGAAGATATTTTGAAATTAAAGATTCAACTGAAACCCAAGTCTTTCTTACTGGGACTGATGGATAATCAGACAGAGAAGAAGTCTGGAAGATTTTTTTCAGTACATGCATACAGTTGCTAAACTACTTTTTGCTCAGAAATTGAAAGATTCATCTACTCTGTCCCATGAAGATTGGCTGAGGAAGTTGCTCAAATTGGCAGAAATGGACATATTAACTATTTTGATTAAAGAAGGATCATTGAGTAAGTTTAACAAAGAGTGAGGTATGGTGAATGTATACTCGAGGATTCATTGGGGGAGAATGTCACTTTTGGGTTTTGAAGATTGTAGTAGCTTTTATTAATATGCAGAAGAGTATACCAGTGTTATAATGTTGAATTAGTTTATTTAGTATTTTACTGTATAACCATTAACTGGGGGACTAGAAGTCATATGTTTAAATTAACCTAAAAGGGAGATAAATAGATAATTTTGTCTTTAATCTCAGTTAGATTAGGGATTTTTTTTTCTTTCTTTGTTGGTGTTTGTTTTCTTTGTTGTGTGTTTCTTATGTCCCTTTATGTATTGTTTTATATATTTAAATTTGGTGTTCTAATAATTTTTTTAAAAAAAATGCTTTGCTTTTTCTGTTGGTTCTGAGTTTCCATAAAACTTAGTTCACAAGTAACCCAAATCCTGGGCTTGTTGCCTTCATGCTTCTTACCACAATTGGCTAACCCAAATCAGCCTGTCTCCCAAAGCTTGCCCACCACAACAACATATCCTCTGTGATTTAAAGTCTTGGCTAGAAAATGTATTAATATGTGGAATGTATTAAGTGTATTAATATGTGGAAGTGGAAGAAAAGCTCAAGAATGGAAAATGAAATGATAACTGGGAAAACAATTGCTCACAAAAAAAAAGGGGTTGTATTCAAGTCCGGCCATTCCTAGAGTAGACCCATTGAATTCAATGGAGTAACTTGAGTTAGTAAAGAGCTCAAGATGGAAAAAATGACCTTGGGATGACTCTATGAAGTCTATGGGGTGCTGTCAAGTTATAGGCCATTTCCGCACGACACTCTTATAGAAGGATGATTCCACTTTCAAACTCCTATGGAATCCTGGGGTTTGCAGTTCCAGGAGGGGCCACTTGGCCCCTCCTGGAACTGCAAACTCCAGGATTCCATAGGAGGTTGAAAGTGGAATCATTGCGCTATAAGAGTGTCATGCAGAAATGTTGATACATTCTAAATATCCCCTTCTTGTGAACCCACAGGTACCAATATTCACAGGTACCAGATGTTGCTGTGTATCTTCAAGTCATCTTATGGTGACCCTAAGGTAAATCTATCACAGAGTTTTCTTGGCAATATTTGTTGTGGGGGTGTTTTTGTCTTCCTCTAAGGGTGACAGAATGTGATTTGCCCAAGATCAGCTAGTGGATTTCCATGGCCAAGCAGGGATTTGAATCGTGGTCTCCAGAGTCATAGGCCATTTCCGTACTAGACTGTTATAGCGCTATTATCCCACTTTCAACATCCCATGGAATCCTAGAGTTTGCAGTTACAGGAGGGGTGCTATAACAGTTAGTGTGGAAATGGCCATAGTCCCCAACAGTCAAAGCTCTACACCAAGTTGGCTCTCACAGGTGCTTGAAAGAAAATGAAACTTAAGCTGCCTTGGAATCACTTGTCATTTTTGTCACCTTATTACACAAAAGTAATGTCACTGAATTAACATGAATTTATTTCTTAAATTATTATGGCATCGAGAATAAATTGTATGAGATCTGGGAGGATAGTCTCTATTCTTGAAATAGCTGAACAAGAGAATGAAAACCCGTTTGCAAATGTGCCATCATTTCCAAATTGACGAGTTACATTAGGATGTTAGAAGGAGAATGAGGAGGTAACCAATTTCCTCAGAATTGGATTTCGTTTATTAATGATTGGAAAAACAATGCCCACACAGTTCAGAATCTGATCCGCTTGCTTGAAAGGTATTGTAATAAAGTCATGCACAGATTCAGAGCCAGTTAAAGATATTTTGCTGCTTAAAAGTAAGGACAGTTTCTGATCTTGTCCCCATTAGAAGTGCAGAACCCACCTGGACTTGTAGTTGTAGTTCAGCACTCGCTATGGGATAATCTCCTGTTCTGCCCCTGAGGCAGGAGGTTGACTTCAGGGTTTAGGTAAGCTTTGGCAGCATATGTGTTCCATCCTTAAAGGGCAGGATACAGCCCATGAGTCCAAGATGAACAGGTAAAAGGATGCTTCTGCTGCCCCCTTGTGTCTCCTACTGAGGAAACCATCTCACTCCACGTAATGGCAGGGCAGGCCATATTCTGAGCTTTCCAAACTGTGTCCCGACACGTTAGTGTGTCGGCTGCTGTACTGTGTCCAGGTGTGTCATGCAAACATAATGGATGGAGGGGCTGTCTCTCCTGCTGCTGCTGCCCCGGGCAGAGGAAGACCCCGGCGACGGTGGTGGCGGTGGGCCAGGCTCCGGTGGAGGGGCTGCCTCCACTTACTGAATTACTGTGTCATGAAATGATGCATGTCTAAGATCATTTCCGCACTAGCCTGTATAGCGTATATTCCACTTGCAACATCCTATGGATCCTGGGGTTTGCAGTTTGAGGCCAGCCGGCCCCTCCCGAAACTGCAAACCCCAGGATTCCATAGGATGTTGCAAGTGGAATAATAGCGCTATAACAGGCTAGTGCCGAAATGGCCTAAAAAGGGTATCACCAACATGAAAAGTTTGGAAAGCTCTGCCCTAACTATATAGGATATGTACAGTCAGCCCTCCATATCCAAGGATTCTGTAGCCACAAATTCCACTAACCATAGCTTGGAAATATTTTTTTTAAAAACAAACTTTGATTTTGTTATTTGATATATAAAGGATGCCATTTTACTACGCCATGATACGTAATGGGACTTGAGCATCCACAAATTTGGGGAGTGGGAGTGGAGGGTCGGAACCAAACTCTGGCAGATACCAAGGGTCTACTTTACTCGTATTTGCATTCTATAGTAAGGGCATATCCATGCTACAGCACTGTGTCACCGGCATAACATTTTAACTGGCATGGCTCTGTCATCCTACAGAAGGCTGGGATTTGTAGTTTGGTTTGGTACTTGGAAGACTCAGTGCTCTAATAGAGCTAGGTATCCTCAAGAAACTACAAATCCCAAGATTTCGCACAATGGACCATGACAAAGTAGTATTGTTCTCCTATAACTGTGTAGAATAGGCATCCTCTAACATTCCCAACCAGGATACAGCAGTTCAAAACATTTTTAATAATCCATATGAAATAGGAAGAAGATTCATAGGAACTGAAGGTGTACAGTTAAGTAAATACCTTCTTGCACAGTAAGGTATTAAACTTCCCTTAGAAGGTGTTACCCTGTATGTTGGGGGTCCCAGGAGGGACGCCCAAATTACCAAGCAAAAACACAAGATGGGGGAAATTAGACTCGAGCACTCTCTTAAGCTAACGAGAGGCAGGGTAACTTTAGCTGGGATCTTTTATTCTATGTCTACAGTGTCAGGTCAGAGAGCGGCTAGACAAGTTCTAAAGCAACAAATAATATTTTATTGAAAACAAACAACACAAAAGACACGACATACACTAGCTAACTGAGAAATAGAAATGGAGAGTTTTCGGGGGAATGGGTAATAGGATACCTGGTCTCGTAGTCCTGGAGAGAAACGGAGGTTGCAGGGGAAGAAACTCAGCGTGGTTTGCTGAGGGGAGCTCACTGGACAAACTGACAGCAAGGCGGGATGGAAGTCCAAAGTAGTCTGAGGAAGGTTCGGAAATGGGGACTTTTTATAGGTTGGATTGTGCCTACAGGCCACGCCATGCTCGGTGAGAACAAAGGAGATTTGGAGCAGGACAAGAGCGTTGGAGAAGGTCAGGTTTTACATGATGAGCTTAGCGTTGGATGACAATAGTATGGCCAGTATGCTGATGGCCCAACATAAAGGAATGGCTCGGCACTCGGACGGGTGTCTCTGTGTAAAGTCGCGCTGAGCAAGGCGGTTTGCAAGAAGGAGTGGTCCCTAAAGCATCGGAGAGGCTTAAGTTGCCTGCCTAAATGGAGTTTGGAATGTACAATGTACCTATTACGTGCTTGTCCGGTGGCCCTTGCAAACACGTGGAGTAGGGTGGCAGAGAAAGATCAAATAGAGCCCAAATTATTTGATATCAAAAGATATCTAGTGCTCTCACCAGACATAGCATAACCGTGGTAACAAAGGCACCGTGTGGCCATGAGCTGTATGTGGCCTCTAGGACTCCCCCGATCAAAAAATTATTTTCACCCCAAATGCTCTCTAGGGGATGTGGAGGACATTTTTGATATTGGGGGAGGCACTGGGCCATTTTAGGCCCAAAAGAGGCCTTCTTTTAAAAAATAGGAAATGACATCTGGCCTCTCATGGGCCTGAAATGGCCCTGGGGGATTTAAAACATGGTAAAAATGCTCCCTGTGTCCCCTTGAATGTGTGTGGGGGCATTTGGGGGCTTTTCTGTAAAAAATGTGGGTAGGATGGAACGCAGTGGGGGCATAGCCCTCTGAGGTTTCCTGGGGGCCTAATGTGGACTCTTCAGCCTCCCAAGCCAAAATAACCTGGCTGGGTTTGGGGCAGGGTCTGGCTTCTTGCTCCACCTCAGGCAGCAGAATGTCTGAGGCCATTTCCGCACTGCACTGTTATAGTGCTATGATTCCACTTTCAACATCCTGTGGCATTCTGGGGTTTGTAGTTTACTGAGGCCAAAGAGCTCTCTGGCTGAGAATTCTAAAGGTCCCTCCCTAAGCTGCAAACCCCAGGATTCCATAGGAGGTTGAAAATGAAATAACAGCACTATAACAGTGTAGCGTGGAAATGGCAATTGGCTGGTCTTCGTGCCCCTGTTGCTTTGGGCCCTTTTTTTTTTTTTTCATACAAAAAGTAAAGCCTAGCTCAGTGCTGACCCAAGACATTTGCTGCCTGAAGCAGCACCCACAACTCATTCCATGTATAGTACCCGACAGGAGTGGAAATTGGCTGAGTGGCATTTTTCAGCACCCCTGAGAAATTAGTATAGTTAGGGGGCTCAAGCAATCCATGTGGCATATCCAGACTGTTTTGTTCTCCAGTAGAAGGGAACACTGGAAGAGCTCCAGAGGAAGAAACCAGGATATGCCTGCCTTCTGAGGCCATTGCCTCATGGTAGGGCCAGTCCTGACGTGTCCTTTCACACAACAGTCCATTTCTGGTTATCCTAAGCTTTTTCCTGCAGTCTATTTTAAGAGGATAAAGTCTTCTTCTTTTTTTCTTGCTCTTGTAAACATCTGAGAGTCAGAACACCTTGCCGTGCATGGCAAAATACCCAGAGATGCACCATAGCTTCTGATATATTTTCCGCTCTCCCCTGTTTTATGGCAATGGTAAAACATTTAGCTGGTTCTTGCATCCCCTTGTGGCCAGTTTTAGAACTACAGGGTGCCCTGGAAAAGCCATTTCCGCACTACAATGTTAAACTGCTGCTATTCCACTTTCAATGCCCTGTGGAATTCTGGAGTTTGTAGTTTACTGAGACCAAAGAGCTCTCTGGCTGAGAATTCAAAGTGCCCTTCCCTAAACTACAAACCAGAATTCCATAGGAGGTTGATAGTGGAATAGCAGCACTTTAACACTGTAGTGCGGAAATGGTAATAGAAATGTCACTGGACTCTTGTAGGAATTTCAAAATACCTTATTTTTTAAGAAGGTGCTTAATGTATACACAGAGAAGCTTTTGCTGAGATGTTTTATCTATCTTTTAACTTTTTGTCTGTTTTAAAATGACTTTTTATTCTTTTAAATGGAGGGATTTTTTAAAAAAATCTATTACTCATGGTCTTTTTTCTTTAGCTCTTTCTGCAAGCTTCCCTGGGTCCTATTCTGGGAGGAAGATGGCATATAAATGAAATAATTAAATAATAACTTTCTTATCAGCCCAGCCAAAGAGGAATAAAATGTATGTAAGCGTTTAAGATCTCCAGATTTTTTCATAAGGGAAGAACCTGCAGAAGGCTGGAAGATGTGGAGGGTGCGGAGAAGTTGTTGGGAAAACTGACTCTTGGATAAAACAAAAAGAGAACTGGGACATGGAAGCAAATGGAATATAGTTTCCTTGCAGAGGGCATGGCTGGCTGGCTGGCTAGGTCCTTGAAGAAGGACACGCAGCTCCAACATTTTGTTGCAAGTCTCGTGTGGTAAAGGAGAGGTTGTTGACATTATTGTCATATTTAGAGGAAAGTATTTTTTGGACTGCAATTATTGAAATCTCTCAACCATCATGGCCGGCGCCTGGGAGACTCTGGGAACTGTAGTCCAAAGAGTAGCTCTCCCCCTCCCTGAAAAGTCTGGGTCATTTCCGCACGAGGCTGTTATAGCGCTATGATTCCACTTTCAACATCCTATGGAATCCTGGGGTTTGCAGTTTTGGGAGGGGCCATCCGGCCCCTCCCAAAACTGCAAACCCCAGGATTCCATAGGATGTTGAAAGTGGAATCATAGCGCTGTAACAGCCTTGTGTGGAAATGGCTTGAATAAGAAACAAATTCAGTCCAAGTGATGTGACGGTTGCTTACTAATCTCCATGCCTTTTTTTTTCAGCAGAAACAGCAGTTCATTGAGACCTTCATGGGCTCTCCACCATACCTGGTGGGTTGTATTGAGCCTTGTGAGCTGCAAGCTATGCAGCCTGATATAAGAAAAATATCAGAGCCTTATTCTGTGGACAGTGAATTCCATGCCAAGGAGGTATGCCATAGCAATACTCTTCTGGGTGATCTCCTTGAGTGTCAAACAGTGCTTGGAGTATGGTGAGTTGCTCCTTCCCACATCTCTTCTGAGTAAAGAGGAATTCAGGAAAAGAGCCATTATGGCTCTAGAATTACCATCTCTAGAATTACCAGACCTCAGGGCCTGGTCCCTCTTCTCCAGTTCACAGGACGGAGCATGGCAGCATTGTCTCGAAAAGTGTGTATGCTATGTGTTTCTTTATCTGCTAGCCTTGGTGTTTTTTCATAGAATCATGGAGTTGGAAAAGAGCACAGGGGCCATCCAGTCCAACTCCCTGCCATGCAGGAACACCCATCAAAGCACTCCCAACAGATGGCCGTCCAGCCTCTGCTTAAAAACCTCCAAAAAAGGAGACTCCACCACACTCCACTGAGGCAGCACTGGCAAACAGCTCTGACCATTTTTTCCAGGTTTCGGTGAAATCTCTTTTCTTGTAGTTTGAATCCATTGCTCCTTGTCCTGGGCTCTGGAACAGCAGAAAACAAGTCTACTCCCTCCTCAACATTATTTACCTGTAATCCCCCTTTATTTGTGGGAGGTACATTCCAAGATTCTTAGTGGATACCTGAAATTGCGGATAGTACTGAGCCCTACAGTACCATTGCTGGAGGGCTACTTCCAGTGATGCAGGAAGCTAAAGGGCTACTTCTGGCACACAGACAGTCAAGATACGGGTGGCAGGACCTGGAGCAAGCTGTGTGGGTGCTGTTGCCCAGACGCTGGAGGATGGATCAGAACAAAGGTAGGAGGGACAAAGGAGAGTCTGTAAGGGAAGAGCATGGAGGCATCTGGCCATGGGGACCCTGTCTGGCGGAGCTGTTAGTTTCGCAGGGCCAGCCACCACAGCCCCTCTATGGTGCTGCAAAACTCTGCTATCTACTACAGGTGCTTTAAGATTCCAGGTTGACCACAGAAAAATTAGAACTGCAGAAAGCAATACTGCAGATAAAGCAGGGGAATTACTGTATAGTTTCTGCAATGATGCTTTAATGTATCATGCTTGATGACATTACTATGCACTGCCACTTATGACATCACCTTTTAACCATTGTTATCACGGGTATGATATGTCGGGTGAGAACACTAGATATCCTTTTGATATCAAATAATTTGGCCTTTGCCTGACCTTTCTCTGCCACCCTACTCCACGTGTTTGCAGAGGCCTCCTGGACAAGCACGTACGGGCGCAGCCGTTAATGGTTGTACATTCCAAGACCCCATTCAGGCAGGCAATTTAAGCCTCTCCGTTGCTTTAGGGAAAAACCTCCCTGCAAACTGGCTCTGCTCAGCTCGGATCTACACAAAGCCACGCAGCCAAGAGCCAAGCTATTCCTTTATATCGGGCCATTAACAAACTGGCCACACTATTGTCTTAAGACCAAAACCAATCATGCAAACCTTGACCTTTTCCAAGTCCTTTGTCCAACTCCAAATCTCCTTTGTTCTCACTGAGCATGACATAGCCTGTAGGTAAAATCCACCCTATATAAGGTCCTCACTTTTGGGATGTCTTCGGACTACTTTGGACTTCCATCCCGCCTTGCTGTCGGTTTGTCTAAGGAGCTCCCCTCAGCCAGCCATGCTGAGCTTTCTCTCCCGGAACCCCGTCTTTCTCTCTAGGACTATGAGACCAGGTGTCGTATTACTCATCCCTAAGCTCTCCATTTCTGCTTCCAAGTTAGCTAGTGTGTGTGTTGTTTTTATTTGCTGTTTATCTTTTAATAAAACTGTCATTTTTGCTACTTTAAAACTTGTTTGCCTGCTCTCTGATCTGAAGCCGTAGACATTGGGTTAAAAGATCCCTGCTAAAGTTACCCTGCCTCTCATTTAGCCAAGAGAGTGCTCAATCCAAATTCCCCCAACTTGTGTTTTTATTCGGTTATTTGGGCACCCCTCCCGGGACCCCCAACATACAGGGTAACGCCATTACCAGGGCCCACTCCCTGTGAGATTGAAAATCTTGCTGCTAAGTGTCATGTTTGGACCCCTGAAATCTCAGAGGATGGGATTGTCCTGACTCGACAACCCTAACCAGCACACAAGGTAAAAACAAAAGGACTCTTCCTCAGAATAACTTAGAATTGTAGTCCAAAAAGTAATTTTTTTTCAGCTCTGATTCAGGTTCATGAAATTCATTCAATGAACTTGAGCCAGTTACTCTAAGTTGGACTACAACTTGGACTACTTACCATCTCTGCCTTGGACTCACAAGATGGTCTCAGGCAAGCTACCTTCTCTCAGCCTCAGCTTCCCTTGAAGGATAATGATACTGGTTTATCTTACAGAGTTCTTAAAAAGCAAGGGTGCTCAACATTACAATATATTCTCTCTGGCAAAAATTTTAGGCAAAAATCACTTTAAAAATGATACCTAAAGCCCCAATTGTGTGTGAAAACATTCAACAATTGTAGTCCAATTTAGAACTACCTCCATCCCCCAAAAGAGATCCCTTCCTTCCTTTCTGACAAATAGTTACAGGCAAAGTTGGGAAAAGAGATGCCCAGAATCATGCGTGTTATAGTAGGTGCAAAGATTGAGGAAAAGGAGAAGAAGAGAAGAAGGAATATGAAATTTAAAAGCAATAGAGCTAAGAAGTCATGCCAGCAGCATTGCTCTGGAAAGAGCAAGTTAGTGCAATGTAAAAAAGAAGAACAACTGAGAAGGTTTATGAGTATGTAGTTGTTCTATGAAAAAATTCTAAAATACAATATTAGATTTAGTATCCTAGGAAGCTCAACCTTTGTTCCTTTGTTTTGTAGAAATAATTTTATTGGTTTCTATTGTACTATACAAACAAACGTGGGTAAAACATAACTTCAGGAAGGTGAAATATTTGCAAACATATCAACATTTAAATTTTTGCAGAGCTTAGAAGCTGTTTTGACTATAGCTCTCAGAATCCCCAAGGAATCTCTGTTTCCCCTAGCTGGGGGATTTGGGGAATTGTAGTCCAAAAAGTAATTTTTTTTTCAGTTCTGATTCTGGTTCATGAAATTCATTCGATGAACTTGAGCCAGTTACTCTCTCTCTGGCAAAAATTTTAGGCAAAAATGACTTTAAAAAAGGATACCTAAAGCCCCAGTTGTGTGTGAAAACATTCGACAAATCACATTACTTCTGATCTTTGGAAAGAATGGGCCAGGTCCTTTTAATCTAAACTCCCAATGTTGACCACCCTTGGTTTTTAAGAGACCATCTTGTGAGTTCAAGGCAGAGATGGTAAGGACTTTGCAATTCTGTTACGTTGATCCTTGTCTCTCAGATCTGGTCTTGCTATTTAAATATCACCATTGGGAATTCATTTGTTTCCCCCCCCCCAATATTTATATGCTGCCTTGCATCATATAAACTCTATGTGATATACAATAAAATTGGTTTAACCTATTTTAATAATATAAAACAGTATGTAATAATATAAACAGACTAAACAATTTGATGAGGGTCAGCATAGTGTAATGGTTTGAAGATTGGATTATGACTCTGGAGACCAGAGTTCAAATCCGTGCTCAGCCATGGAACTCCCTGGGTAACCTCAGGCAAGTGACATTGTCTCAGCCTCAGAGGAAGGCAAAGGCAAACCCTTTCTGAATAAATCTTGCCAAGAAAACCCCATGATAGCTTCTCCGTAGGGTTGCCACAAGTCAGAAAGTACTTAAAGGCATACAAAAATTAGGGTTATTGTTGACGACATAAATCTTCATAATATGTAACTATGAGAGCAATCCATGCTCAGGCAACATTCAGTGGAGCTTAGTCCTAGGAAATAGTGTATAGCATTGCAGCAGAAATCACAATTTAAATTTTCAGAATATTTGGTAAGACCTGTTAAATTCAGGGATGAATCTGGACAAACTGCAAAGTAAAGTCAAGTTTGCACATGCGCGTATACATGATTTGAATGTTCAGTGCTTAATGACTTGTAGCTAAATATATGAACCAGCTCCACTGCAAAGCATGCTCTGGGTAGCATGAGGTGTTATAAGAATCTTGCTTGTAGCGTTTCTAATGGCTCATCCACACATGCTAGTTGCATCCAGAATGCAGCGCACAATAGCAAACAATTTGACATGTTTGTCAGATTTGTGCTGTTAAACTCTGAATATGGAATCTCCACTTTTGTTGTCTCTGAAGTATCCACTAGAGGGCACTTGGGAATCAGTTTTAGGGGCTGGAGGGCCCCCAGGGATGAATCCTGAACTGGTGCATAAAGTATACTGCTGCACCAACTCTACATCTTTTACTGGATCAGAGGGAAGGATCCCACAGGAAGGTAACCTGCTGGTATTTAGACTTTGTAGGTTTTTTAAAAAGGCTTTTTAGAAGAAAGGAGCTCAATAAAATCTGAAGCAGAGATTAGGGGTGGGACTTAATGTTGCCAGGTTTTCAAAATACCAATGAAGGACAGTCAAAATTTATGTCATGCAGGCTTGATATTCAAGAGGTAGCTATTAACAAGTTCATGTTTTGCTTAAAAACTATTGATTTCAGTTTTCTGCATGGATTTCTGCTACAACTTGGCTGCCGTTGTTGTTGTTGTTGTTGTGTTGTTGTTGTTGTTGTTGTTATTGTTGTTGTTGTTGTTGTTGTTGTTGTTGTTGTTGTTATTATTATTATTATTATTATTATTATTATTATTACTGTTGTCGTTATTATCAGAAGCCCTCATCTTTTGATATCTTTTGATATCTGATAACTTGCTGTTTTGACACTTCCAAATTAAAGACAAGTTCCATTAATTTGATTGGGGTTTCACTGTTTCATCAGTTCTTCTTGCCTACAAAACTTCACTTGGACCCACTTGCAAGCACACACAGCTTGCAAAGCAAGCTGAGAAAGGGATAAGGATGCTAAGCCAGGTGAGAGACTTTTCAAGCAGCATGTGGCCAGTTGGTCCTAAGTGAGCCTCCATAAGTCCTTCATGCTCCCTACAGTACAGTACATGGGTTCTGCTTTCCAACCAATCCCATTTTCTGACAGTGTTGCGGTCCCTAACCTGTCGGATAAGTGGGGCAAGCCTGTATTACTATGATTATAATTATTATATTTATTGCTATCTCACCCTTTTCTCAGGCCATTTCTGCACTAGCCTGTTATAGTGCGATGATTCCACTTTCAACATCCTCTGGAATCCTGGGGTTTGCAGTTTCAGGAGGGGCTGAATGGGTATAGATGGGTACAGCAGCTCCACAATCTAATAAGACACCCTGTCTTTTCATACAGCTCTGCATTCCCCTTTATAACACCACTTCTGTGTAAAAGGGTGAAGCCTTTCAAAGGTTATTTAGAACCCCTTTATAGTTCTATGGTAGCATGTTTTCTGTATCCCTTTTCGCATCTTACCTTCTTCGCGGCAGTGGGGAGCGGCGCTCATGCGAGCAGCCGTTTGCGCGAGCCGCTCACGGCAGCCCTTCTGCCTCCTGCAGCAGCTTGCCGGTTGCGTGGCCGTCGCGCTAGCGCCCCGCCCCTTCATTTCGCAGCCCAGCCTGCGCTGGGGGAAGAAGCGTGACCGGGCCGGCTTGTTCGGCACATCGCATGCAGATAAGTGCGCGAGGGCCCCGCAAGCATTGCACAACTGCACAGTATTTTTGGCTTAGAGTCGAAAATAAAAAAATGCACACGCGCCCACTTTAGGCTCGTGAGCATTGCGTGAGTGGGAGTGCGTCGTACGGACCAACGTTCCCATTCACATGACGCTCAAGGGGCCCTCGCGCAAAAAAAACTGCATGAGAAAAGGGCCTGTGTGTCTTTAATTACTATCTGCCACTCAGCCAAGTCAGTATTTATAAAAATAAACTGTAATATTTAATAAGATCACACATCAAACAAAGTATTGGAGTTCATATGCAAACCAAAATAATAAAAGCAGAAGAGACAAAAAAATTAACACAGTTCTTCAGAGTACTTTTGGACATTTTCCTTATATCTTTAAACTCTCGCATAAGCACAGGTATTATAGACAGCCCTTTGGCTACACTTTCACCAAAGACTCAACCCCCAATCTAGGCCACACTTTCTGACCAGATTCTATAATGGTTTGATTACTCTTCTGCCTCTCTCTAGGCTTCCCCTGAGCATTAAATCCTTCCCGCAGAGCCAACCTCCCTGGCTGACTGAGGGAGTTCACTCCCCAGGTCTCTCTGGTGAGAACTTCTCAGGCCATTTCCGCACTAGGCTGTTATAGTGCTATGATTCCACTTTCAACATCCTCTGGAATCCTGGGGTTTGCAGTTTCGGGAAGGTCTGGCTGGCCCCTCCTGATACTGCAAACCCCAGGATGCCAGAGGATGTTGAAAGTGGAATCATCGCGCTATAACAGCCTAGTGCGGAAATGGCTTCAGTGAAGGATTCCAAATGACAATCAGTGTTTACTTTTTTATTTCTTTTCCTTTCAGCTACCAGCCCTCGCACACACTACTAGGCTTGGTTTCTCTCTTGAGAAGCTATTCCGGTTTCCTCGCAACATGTTTCTAGGCTATTCTGGCACTCCGGGTAGTCACACCCCCAGAATTCCATCACAGTGAGATATCAAGGTACAGAGTAAGGAAGCAGAAGCCAGAATTTGATGCTAGTTTCTTCTTTTCTTTGTAGTAGTGTATGTACTACTTAGGTTAGCCAGATAACCACTTTGTTGTTAGGTACCGTCTAGTCAATTCAAACTTATGGTAAGCCTAAGGCGATCCTCTCTTGAGGTTTTCTTGGCAAGATCTTATCATTGTCTTTGCCTTCCTTTAAGAGAATGAGACTTGTCTCAAATCCCTCAGTGGAGTTCCATGGCTGAGAGGGGATTTGAACCCTGGTTTCCTGGAGTCCTGGTCCAGCACTCAAAGCGCTACGACGTGGTGGCTCTCTGAACAACCTCTCTGAATACCCACGCATGGCCACCATTGCACAAAATTATTTGAAATAATAAAAAGAGAAATTGCTTTGTTTCTCAGAACTGATGCAACTGTATACAGAACATCACAAGAAAATTAAAGTGCATTTGTCATATAGATAGATACAGTTATCTCTGTATATGAAAACCACCTCCCAGTTTTGCATCAGAGCCTCCAAGACCAGGGAATTTAGCAGAACACTATTTTAGAGAAAAGGGGCAAATAAAGGTGAGCAGTTCTCAAAGGTTCCATTGAATTCTATGGTACATAGTAAGTGGGTGGCAAATTATTAATCCACTTATCCACATGGATAACATGAATGCTGATCCAGAAGTTGTCCTATTAATCCTCTGTCATCCCATCTTTTCATCTCCTTTCAAATTGTCCCAGTTTCTTTCCTCCTTCTCTCCCTTCCCCCTTTGTCTTCAGCTTACTTCAGTACAAACTGAATGCATGGCATCAAAATAGTTTGCTCTCAATTACCTCAGCTATTTCCGCACGAGCCTGTTATAGCACGATGATTCCACTTTCAACCTCCTATGGAATCCCGGCCGGCCCCTCCCGAAACTGCAAACCCCAGGATTCCATAGGAGGTTGAAAGTGAAATCATCGCGCTATAACAGGCTCATGTGGAAATGGCCTCATCAGGGAACAGAGGAGAGCAGGGGGAGCTAATTTTGTCTTTTCAGGTGGGCTCAAGCAAAAGCAAAATAGTGCCGTTTCTCTTAATTGGTCTCTTCTACTTCATTAATATCTTCTGCCATCTTGACTGCACTCTGATGTTGTTCGGCTGCATGTGTCCCAATATTCTTCTGCAAAATGTTGGATGGCATGGTCGAGATGTTTTGAAACATTGCTAAGAATGTTTTGTACGTTTAACTTAACTTTTGAAACACTAGAAAATAACATTTTCTATATCTAAGCAAACATTTCCCCCCCTTGTATAGCTCCACCTTATTTAGGGCTTATGGTCACAGTCTGATTTTTCTCTTTCAGCCCAAAATACATACACTGGATTAACCAAGGATTACTCCAGCATATGTCAAAAAAAGGATTTGAGCCATAGTCTATCTCCATGTGTGGATATCACTAGTCCCTCCAGTATATGCACCCTCCCAGACCATGGCCATTTTTGCACTAGACTGTTATAGTGCTATTATTCCACTTTCAACATCCTGTGGAATTCTGGGGTTTGTAGTTTACTGAGGCCAAAGAGCTCTCTGGCTGAGAATTCTAAAGGCCCCTCCCTAAACTGCAAACCCCACGATTCCCATAGTATATTGAAAGTGGAATAACAGCACTGTAACAGTCTAGTGCAGAAATGGCCCATATGTTTTCTTTCTCCTTGACCAGCATTTCACTAGTCAAAGAAGGATAATACATTAAATTTGACAGCACACTTTTTATAAAGGGTGCTGTGAGCCTTCAGTTGTTTTTGGACTGCAGCTTCTATTGGCCTTTGCCAGCACAGCCAATAGGGAGGAATGATGGGAACTGTAGTCCAGCCACTTTCACAAGGCCATGCATTTCCCACACCTGGCTCAGCACAACTTCAAAAGGCCAGTCCCCAGTCACAAAATTCAGCTGTTTGGGAGGATACATGGATTGGAATGATTCAGATCAAAATGGAATAAAAAATGGTTCAAGACTCACTGTACCTGTGCAGAACCTGAGTGTAATTCCCTCCCCCTGCTACACAAAAAGATTAGTAAGTGTAGCCTACTGTTTATTGTCAAATTTCTGCATAAATATTAATCAGTGACATTACCGCCTTGATGGAAAATACGCCCAGGTAATTCTGATCTCTGCTCTGCGGCGTGTGTCTGTGCGTGTGCATTTAAAGAAGGCTGTCTGGCTTTGAGTTATTATATTAATAAATGCAATAAAAATGGTAAACGGTGCAGCGCACGCAGAAAGAGAGCCGCCATCCATCTGATAGAGAATGCGTTATGAATGATTTACTCAGCTTGAGCTGTCACCTGAACAAAGGAGCCTGAAAGCGGTAATATCTTTCAAATTATGAAGACAGGCAACCGTAAAAAGATGCTTCTGTTGTAGATTATGTTGAGACAAGTTATTGCTGAAAATTAAATGGAATGAGAGGATTCCACAATAACCTTATAATCTGGATACTGTAGAACAGGGTTTCTTATACCTCTGGTGGCTCTTCAGTACATTTTCGTCTCGAATTAGAATTGAAGATCCCAGAAAAGGAAGAGAGGGGATTATTGTGACTCTAAGGATCTCACCCCCAGGTTTCTGTACACGAGACTGTAATAGTTATTACACTTCTATTTCGCTCATGCTCAGGGCAGTATAAACCTGCTGCACATGTGTGTGGTTTTAAGGCATTGCTACTTCAGCCCATTTTACTCTGCCTCCTTTTAAATCGTTTAACACTTTTAAGCCTTTGAAAATCATTTTATAGTTGGCCCCCCACATCTGAGGGTTTGACTTTCACAGATTTGATTGTTTGTGAGTGTCTTCAAACCATACCCCCACCCATCTCAGGCACTTCTTTCCCGGGGGAATCTTCCTTCTCAGTGATTCCTTTTTTTTTTTAATTTATTCTTTATTCAAAAATGTTATATTATAATCACACTCTCACTATATTTACAGTCATTCATCTCTATCTAATCAAATTTTATACATTCATAAAAACACATCCAAAATCTAGTTATAAAATGTAACCTACTCACATCCTACACATTCTCTTGAGCGCAAAAATTAATTTATAATATAGAAATTTCCTACTGTCTGTATTTCATATCTAGTTATTGTTGCACATTTCAATTACAATTCACAATGTCCTTAATTTAGAATATACTTCTACAAATATACCTCCATATCTGTTATATCATGACTTTCTTTCATCTCATTACAACCTAGTTTCCATTTTCACCATTAAGCTTCTCAGTGATTCCAACCAGGCTACACATCTGGCTAGCTAAGGATGGGTCAGGTCGCAACCCAATTTCTCCACACCACAAAACCTCCCCTGAGTGCCCTTCAACCCAAGGAAGGAGATGGGCAAGGGAGAGGAAGTATAGGGCCACCATAAGGAGTCATCCCCTTTCCCTCTCCTTTTGCTGACCTAGTTTGGACCCTGAGAGCCTGTTCTCCCCACCATACCTTGGTTACCTTCCCACGACACACACACATACACATTTTGATATTTGTCATATTTCCACTTTTGTGGGGGTCCTGCACCCCTAACCCTAGCAAACATGAAGATTTAACTGTATTTTATTTTATTTTTAGCTTGCATTTCTCCCAACATGGGACTCAAAGTGATATACAATAAATTAAAACAAAATTCGCTAATATCTTATTTTAGAAAAGTGGTGTTTTTTAAAAATAATTAAATGCATTCTTAAAAGCACATGGATTAAATCAGCACAGAGCACATTTAAAACGTAATAGAAAGGTTAAAGGACAAAAACAGAGTGCAGCGTTTCCAAACCCTTCTGCCACATAGGCCATTTCCGCGCTAGACTGTTATAGCACTATTATTCCGTCCGGCCCCTCCCGAAACTGCAAACCCCAGGATTCTGTAGGATGTTGCAAGTGGAATAATAGCGCTATAACAGTCTAGTGCGGAAATGGCCCTAGTCTGAGCACCCAAGGCTATCTAAATAAAAAAAGGTCTTTTTCATCAGAAAGAGAGTAGAGTGAGCTAACTAGACCTCCTGCGGGAGTGCATCTCAGTGGGAGCCACCGAGAAGGCTCTCCTCCATGTCCTTGTAACTCCTGTGAATATTGATCTGACCCGGTGGGTGGGGAAGCCCTAAAGAAGAGACTGTACTTGGAGATAGCAGGTCAGATAGCAGAAGGAGGAAAAAGAGGGTGAGGGAAGTAGAATCACAGAGTGGGAAGGGGTCAGAAAAGCCATCTGGTCCAACCCCCTACCATGCAGGAATACCTAACCGAGAGGTAGACATCCAACCTCTGTTTAAAGACCTCCAAAGAAAGAGAATCCACCACACTCCTAAGCAGTATACTCCACTGTTAAGCAGCTCACACCATCAGGACTTTCTTCTAATGTTTAGGTGAACTCTTTTTACTCCTAATTTGAATCCATTGGTTTGTATCCTAGTCTCTGGAGTAAGGTGCTGGAGAAATAGGCTGCTGTTTGTGCAGTCTGTGAAAAAGTGTGCCCACTCCAGGAGGCCAGGGTTCAAATCCCCGCTCAGCCATAGAAACCTGCTAGATGATTTACACAAGTCACACTCTCTCGGCTTCAGAGGAAGGCAATAGCAACCCCCCTCTGAACAATTCTTGCCAAGAAGATCCCATCGTAGGGTTGCCTTATGGTTGCCATAAATCAGAATCATAGAATCCTAGAGTTGTAAGAGACCACAGGGACCTTCGAGTCCAACCCCCTGTTATGCAGGAATACTTATCAAAGCACTCCCAACAGATAGCCATCCAGTCTCTGCTTAAAAACCTCCAAAGAAGGAGACTTCACCACACTCCGTGACAGCATATTCCACTGCTGGACAGCCCTGACCGTCAGGAAGTTCTTCCTGAAGTTCAGGTGGAATCTCCTTTCCTGCAGCTGGAATCCACTGCTCCTTGTCCTAGTCTCTGGAGCATCGAAAACAAGTCCTTTCCCTCCTCGACATGATATCCCTTCAAATATTTAAACATGGCTATCATGTTCAACCTTCTCTTCTGCAGATTAAATGTACCCAGCTCCCTAAAGCGTTCTTCGTAGGGCATGGCTTCCAGACCCTTCGCCATTTTGGTCGCCCTCTTCTGGACACGCTCCAGCTTGAAGGCACACAACAACTCAACAAGCCCTCTCCCACCAATGCTGCCCAGCAATTGATTCAGAGGCTTATTGTTCCTGAACATAGTGGTTCCAATAATGGCTAGCACAGCCACTGGTAGACACCACTGTGAATTTGTCTATTCCCTTTTCAGTCATCAGCCACCTGTACCTTGTGGCAGGCAATCTACAAACCAGAGGGCAGTCCTATATAGATGTTTGCTCTAAGCACTTTCAATTGTGTTCAGCAAGGCTACTTCTAGGTGCACAATGGCAGTCTTTCATGCTATGCAGCCTCTTAATTATGAGATGTTTGGTGGATTCTGTCCAACAGGCCAAAGAAGAGACTGCATTGGCACCCCATTTTGTTTTTAGTTAGGTTCAGTAAGATTTTTCAAAAATGATGATTTTTCTGTCTTCACAATATGTAGATGAAAGGCTCTTTAGGTTGATGCACGTTCTATACACAAAACATGCCCCAGCCCTGAACTTTCTTTGGCACACACACGGGGCGAATCCAATAATAAATTCATAAAATATGCATTTCTGTAAACAGACTACGCAGCTCAGAAGCCAGACTTTTTAGGGAGCCGACAGGTTGTAGGCTTGCATTAGCGTTGCATTTGATACATCAAACAGATATATATTTAAAAGCACTCAAGTAGTAAATACCATATTTAGAATCTGTCTATATGGAGAGAGTCTCATGAACCATAAAAGGATAACTAACAGCATGAAGATAGCTCTCATAATTGACCCAGTTTACTAGCACTTGATAAAATACTAAAATCTGGTTATCTTCATATCAGAGTGCAATTAAATGAAGCACTTTCCATTTTTTTAAATTTCTGTCTTTCATGCTTTTTCTCCTGTGGCAGTGGCTGCCACAAAACATATTGCTGCTTAAAACTGTTGTGCGCCACAAAGCATATTGAACAATTCATCAAGTCCTGCAAGAGGAAAGATCTTTTATATTCTATAGGCTGAGAGCGCTTGTCTTCCTTAGGCCAGAATGAAAAGAATTTGGTGACAAGAAATGGAAGGCATTGTGTGAAAGAAAAGGGAGAGAGGGGGTCAGTTCAGCAATGCCCTCACAGAACTCTGGAAAAATGTGATTTATCACCCTTTTATCTTCCCCTTGCTCCACAAAGCCCCAGTTCAGCAGCCACAGATTACCCCTTGCACCAACCCTATGCGGTGGAAAAACAAAGAGGCTTGCTGGGCATTTAAGGCTATTAGATTTATTGTCACATGAGCTTTTATGGATGATAACCCACTTTGTCAGATGCATAATCTGGAACTCCAGTTATATAGTCTAAGCACAGTGCCCTTGGATGGAAGTGGAATGACAGTGAACTAGACATACAGGGTGACAATATATTTACACAAGCTGTTAATAAAGGTCTTAGTGATAGTGTTAGGACCCGCGTCTGGCTACCAGTAATGGTATGGTTTGGATGGGCGCCATATCTAATTGGCATCACGTTTAATTGACAATACGCTTTAATTGGCTCTGATATCAAAATCAAACCTGATAGGAGACTAAGAGGTCAAACCATCTGAGAGAGAACTCTGATTGTGAACATGAGAAGGAGAGGCAGGTCAATCTAAACACCCTCCAGGTAAGACTAAGTCATTTGTCAGCTAAACGATCACTGTTCCTGTGGACAATAAGCTTAAAGTAGAAGCTGGAATTTCCCAGAAAACACAATTGTGAGAAGTCCACCAGGACACTAATTAATAGATAGCTTTCTCCTGTGCACCTGGACTCCTTCCTTTTTCCTCATAGCACCCACAATACAGAGCTATTACCACAGTTAGTATCTCTTTGTCATCTAAGCACTGAAACTATTAGCACCATCTGGACCCCATTGTCTGTGCTGCAAATCCCATTGTTCCACATTTGGAACTGGACATATCTTTCACTGCCACAGGCTATTTTTGGGGTACAAATACCCCTGATTCCAGGATGCCCAGCACAGTATCTCAAAGGTCTACCCATCATTCTATCCATCTGGCTCCTGAATGAGAACTGTCCTGAGGTCCTACCTAAGCCGAGCCACATTGCAGCTTCTTCACTACTCTTCTGGACTGGTAATTATAATCCCAAACCCTCAGCCTCTGTATCTATAATTTTTCTTCCCTTTATCCTTCAGTTAGCTCTTGTGTGAATGTTTGTATCTTGTGTGCATGCATGAGTGAATTCCTCTCAATAAAACACATTTTTAGTTTATTTTTGAATCTTTGGCTGGTTCTTTTCTTGCGTGAGCCCATAAATATTGGCAGAAAGGTCTTCTAAGTTGCCCCCTTCTCGTACGCCTCCTGATCTGGAGCTAATTCATTCCCCACTTTTGCAAGGAGGTATCTGGCATCACAGGGTGGCCCTTGTGGCACCTACTTTTGAGGGTAACAATAGCACAAAAATGGCATCAGTAATTGGGTTGTAATAAGCGTCTGCTATCCAATACAAGACAAGATGGATAACAGACCAGCACTGGAAAGAAGGGACCAGTTCCTTGTTTTTGGTAACGTTCATAGAATAATTGAGTTGGAAGAGACCACAAGGACCATCCAGTCCAACTCCCTGCCATGCAGGAATACATAATCAAATCACTTCAGACAGATAGCCATCCAGTCTCCAAAGGAAAAGACTCAACCACACTCTCAGGTAGCAACATTTTCCACTGTTGAACAGCTCGTACTATTAGGAAGTTCTTCCTAATGTTTAGATGGAATCTCTTTTCCTATAGTTTGAATCCACTCCTCTATGTCCTAGCAGAAAACAAGCTTGTCCCATCTTCTGTATAACATCCTTTCAAATATTTAGAGATAGCTATCATGTTACCTCTTATCCCTCTCTTCTCTAGGCTAAACATACCCAGCTTCCTAAGCCACTCCTCATAGGGCTTCATGGTTTCCAAGCCTTCTACCATTTTCAAATCGCATCAAACATAATTCAAATCACAGCAAACATGATTCAGTTGGAAAGGTATACAGCCTATTTAAAGAACTGATAGTATGTTATTTCCTCTTCTGATAGCTCCAATTTCCCATCAGAAGTGCAGTATAAACTGCATTAAATGAGAATTTTGTAAACAGACTGTTTGTATAAACTAGCAGAGCCAATTTCTTTAATACTCTATCAGATATTTGTAATTTGATGCAGCACTTTTGATAATCAGAAGATTTTTTAAGCAGCTAAATTGAACTAACTGCTTCTGTGAATCAAAGGTATATAAAAAGTCCTAAGGATTTTTTTTTTTTATGTGAATATTACCGGTTTAACTCTTCCTTATGCTGCCTGTGTCAGCCACAGAGATGTGTACCCTAGAATGCAAAGCATTTGACGCCTCTGGGAAGTTTTGCTCCTGTTCTTTCCTTGCTCTTATTCCTCTTTGCTGTGGATGTACTTCTGTACATCAAAAGTTCATAGCCTGGAAAAGTTACTTTTTAAGGTGACAATTCCCAGAATCCCTCAGCCAATACAGCAGTTGTCCATGCTGGTGGGGGAATTCTCGCAGTTGTATATAGCAGCATTTCTTGGGTTATCAGATGTTGGGGGGCTGGCAATTTTTTTCCCACTGTGCCAAGCTGGGGGCATTGGCTGTTGCTTTCTTTCTTTCCCGGAAACTCACCACGAACCAGCAGTCAATGGCTCTGGGACTGATAATGGTCTGTGGACGGTCACCTGAATAGCACTAGCATACAGCAAAGTAATACGCATTATATCACACATGACCAAACAGGAGATGAATATAAACCCTTTAAAATGTTCATGAAGTATGAAGTCAGAAATGGTCCTGCTTCAAGCCTGCATGTATGGAAGGTGGAAAACAAGCACATCTCCTCCCCATACTGTACAGCAGAGCTTTCCAGACTTTTCATGTTGGTGACACACTTTTTGTTTTTGTTTTGTTTTTGTTTTGTTTTTGTTTTGTTTACAATTTTTATTGAAAGTTTGTCTCAAAAATAAACTTCCCCACACACTTCCATGCTTAAATCTTCCAGTTGAAATTGCTTATTTCCATTCCATTACAAACATAATTTCCATCTTACATTATTTCTTCTTTGATTTCTTATGCATTTATATCCTTACCCAATCCAATACTCCTTTCCATTCTTTCTCAAAGTTCTGGATAGATTTATTCTTCAAAGGAAATGCTAATTTTTCCATCTCTATCATATCGAGGACTTTTAACTTCCATTCTTCTGTATCAATATGTTTCTTTTCTTTCCAGTGCTGTGCATATATCAACCTTGCCGCAGTTATTAGATATAATAATATCTTCTGATGACTTCTTATTTCCCTTTGTTGCCCTAGTCTATTTAACAAATAAAGCTCCGGTTTCATTTCAAAATTCAGCTTATAAATTCTTTGGATTTTGTCATGTACCCCCTTCCAATTTTTTTTTTTTTTTTTGCTATCTTACATGTCCACCACATATGGAAAAAAGACCCCGTCTTTTCATCACACTTCCAACAATTTGAATTCCCATTTTTCATTATTTTTTGTAATCTTTCTGGGGTCATGTACCATCTGTAAAACATGGTGACACACTTTTTGGACACGCATCATTTTGCAACACAGTGATTCAGTTTTACTAGCAAACCAGAGGTTAAACAGCAGGAAAGGCAGCCCTCCCCCCAGTCTTGGCTCGCTGCTGTTGCCCTCACCGAGGAAAGACCCCAATGAGAGCGGCAGCAGCAGGAAAGGCAGCCCCCTACCTGATCCTGGCCCACTGCTGTGGCAGCAGTAGGAGATGCTCGGGTAGGGGCGTCTTTCCCAGCCCAGGGAGGCAGCACACCTACACATTTCAGGTGACACACTAATGTGTCGTGACACACCATTTGGAAAGCCTTGCTATACAGGGAATTTTCTGCACATACAGAGTACTTTCTAGTTATGAATGTCACATCTGGCTAGGCTCCTCCATCTTATTTATTTATTTATATGCCACCTTTCTCCTAGAAAGCAGCTTTCCAAACAGTCAATTAAAATAAAACTTAAAATAATTAAAATCAACCACATAAGAACAGTATAAAGTCATTATAAAAACCTACCAACGTTTAAAAAAATAAATAAAATATCCCTGTAAAAATAGAAAGCTCTCTTGCTCACACATTAAAAGCCTGTTTGAACATTTTTGCCTGCTGGCAAAAGGAAAGCAAGGAGGGGCCCAGCCTAGCCTTCCATGGAAGAGATTTCCAGAGGGTGGAGCAGCCACTGAGAAGACCCTCTCCTGTGTCCTCACCAAGTGAGTCTGGGATGGAAGGGAGACTGAGAGAAAGCCATCCTGTGCAGATTTTAAAACTCTAGCAGGTTCATATAGAGAGATACACCCTTTCAAAGAGTCTGGACCTAAGCCATATAGGGCTTTATAGGTCATGACCAGCACTTTGAACTGTGCCCAGAAACAAAGCAGTAGCCAATCAAGTTGTTTTAACAAGGAAGTGCAACAGCCAGAATGCTGACCCTATAACTGGCCCCAGTTAGCATTCTGACTCCAGCATTTTGAACCCACTGGAGTTTCTAAATATTTTCCAAAGGCAGCTGCACATAGAGTGCATTACAGCAAAGATGTAATCAAAGCATGTGTCACTGTAGTCACATCTGACATTTCAAGAATGGGCACAGCTGATGACCAAGTTTTAGCTGTGCAAATGCACTTCTGGCCACTGCTGAAACCTGGGCATCCAGGCTCAGAGTCCAAGAGAACACCAAAGCTGCAAGCTTGAGATTCCAGGGGGAGTGCAACCTCATCCAGCAGAAGCAGAGTCCCTATTCCCTGACCTGCCTTTTGACTAACCAGGAACACCTTTGTCTTGTCTGGATTAAGACCCTTTTCGCACCTTACCCTTTCGTGGTGCTGGGGTGTGGGGCTCGCGTGAGAAGCCTTTGGAGGAAGGCTCTCACATCCCTGCTGCTTCTGCTCTGCAGCTGCTTCCTAGTCACACGAGAGCCCCACCTCTTCCTTTCACAGTGCAGCCTGGGACCTTCCAGGCTACACTAAGAGAGGAAGCATGACCGGCCCGGCTCCCAAGTCTGCATGCAAGGTAAGTGCGCGTGAGGCCCCAGAGCGATGCACGACTGTGCAACATTTTCAGCTTCGAGTCAAAAATGAAAAAATGCATGCGTGGTCCACGTCAGGCCCTGGAGCGTCGCGCAAATGTGAGTGCATCGTGTGGACCGCTCCTCACATTTACGCAACGCTCAAGGGGCTCTTTCGCTTCGGAAATGCCATGTGAAAAGGGCCTAAGTTTTTATTTGTTTCCTTTCATCCAGTCCATTACTGACAACAGACATCAGTTCGGTACTGAGACAGCTCCTCTGGAATGAGATGCAAAGGAGAAACAGAGTTGAGTGTCATCGGCATATTGGTGACACTGAACTCCAAAATTTTGGATGATGCCCCCTAGTGGTTTCATGTAGATTTTAAATAGCATGGGAGACAAAACAGAATCCTGAGGGACCACCACAAGCCAACAGCCAGGGCATCGAATAGGAGTCCCCCAGCACCACCTTCTGAGTTTGTACCTCCAGGAACTGGAACCACAGCATAGCAGCACCTGCAAGTCTCATCCCAGATCTTGGCCTGGAAGAATACCATGCTTGATGGTACTGAAAGCTGCTGAGAGGTTCAGCTGAACCAACAGGATACAGCCCGCCTGTCCAGTCCCCTGCATAGGTCATCCAGCAAGGCAACTAAAACAGTTGTGTCCCATAAGCAGGCCTGAAGCCAGATTGAAATGGGTCTAGATAATTTATTGTATCCAGAAACCCTTGGAGTTGAGAGTCCACTACATGCTCCAGAACCTTGCCCAAAAATGGAATGTTAAAGACTGGCCAATAATTATTCAGAATGGTGGGACCCAGGGAGGCCTTTTTTAAAAATAATAGCCTCACCACAGCCTCTTTAAGGAAGGATGGAAACTTCCCCTGCTGCAGTGAGGCATTCTCCACTCCCTTTACTCACTTGTCCAGTTCCCTCTTAGCTGCTTTTAGAAGCTAGGAGGGACAAGGATCCCCCTACACTTCTCCAAGCATCTTGTCCACATCCACATGCTGCACAAATTGAAATGTATCCAATAATACAGGACAAGTGGGTGTAAAGATTACATCCGCTAGACCTGTCTCAACGACAGCATCCAAATCAGAGTGAATCTGGGCAACTTTGTAAGTGCCTTGTAAATTCATCACAGTGGGTTGTCAAGTAGTCTTATTTTCTTTTTGTAGGCCAGAGTGTAAAAGGCACCTGATCACTTGAAGCAGCCCTGCAGGATGACACTGTGGAGATATACAATGGTGATGGAAAAGTAGAATTTCTTCACTATCACCATTGCCACAGCATAGGCCTCCAATGAGCTCTAGCCCATTTTCGGTTGAACACACTCCAAGTCTTCTGCCAACATTGCTCTAGTCTCTGTTTCATTCATTTCTCTTCTGCCAGCTCCCTAGTAAACTGAGGGCTTACTAGGCTCTTCTTTGTGGGAGGGGACACTTAGAGACAATCGTGTCCACCACCCTAACCATTTTCCTATTCCAGAGATCACCCAGGGCTTCAATAGGATCATCTGCCAAGGCAACAGAAAACTCCCTAAGAGCCAGGAAACTCCCCAGGAATTCATCTGGATCCCTAAGGCTCCTGGTGGGGAGCGTCTTAATCTGCCCTCCATCCCTACAAAGGCTTCAAATCCCAGAGAGTCCAAACCCCACCAGGTAGTGATGCTGTCCATGACAACTGAACTATGGAAAGGTCCTCCACAACCAGACCACCATCATCCTATCCAGAACAGAAAACCAGGTCCAGAGTGTGTACTACTGACTGGGTGGTACCAGATATTACAGATATATTGTCATGGTGCACACGAAGCCCTGCGCTGTTCCTGAGAAAGCAGTCTCCACATGGATGTTGAACTATCACAAGGCAATAGGCTCCAACACTGCTGCCAAGACCACCTCAGAAGGAAGACTATTGAGCAGCAGGCTCGGCAGTTCACCAACAGAACCCCTATTCTGTCCCAGCCAACTATCCTTAAAAACACACACTCAGACTATGGCACCTAGTGAAGGAGACAGACGAAAGGTGAACAGATATTCATACAAGATGGTCATCTATGGCGTGCTGGCCCATTCTCCTCATGCCAATTTTTTATTTTATCTCACAATACTGCCCCCAATTCTTCCTGTGGGGCCATGGGGTTAATTTCCCCACGTTTGGGGACCTTTCTGGGTCTCCCATGTGCTGTTTTGAACCCAGGAAAGGCCTTTTTTAAAACCAGGAAGTAAAGGTAAAATGGCCAACTGGATGGTGGTGGGGCTTTCTCCTGGTTGATAATAAGAAACCCAAGAACACCCCCATGTTCTCAAAACACCAGGCTAGCAATTTTTTTTTAATATAATTTAATTTCTTTCTTGGTAGAAGATGGCTTCCAATCTAAACAGCATTTCCCCTCTTCCTGTCCCCCGAACCTCTCTGTCTCTAATAAATTGCAGGATTATCTGCTGAGAATTATATTAGCCTAAAAGCCAAGGAGGAGGGGTTGGGGGGTTATCTTTTAAAAGAGCCCAACTGTATGTGAAGAGAATATTTAATTTGTCTTTCATTTTTAATTATGATAAGTTTTTTCTCCCCCTTTTTTTTTCGTGGGGAAAACTCTCAACTGCAAAAGGAAAAAAAAAAGCACAGGGACATCAAAATAATTAACTCAAATGGCCTTGTTTCTCCCCAGCGTGGCTCCATTAACACCCTTCAAGTGACAAGGACAAATCCATAGCTCTTGCACCTTTAGTTAATCCTGGCTCTAACAAGGAAAGCACTGTAAGATGCCACTCCAAGTACCGGGTCCAATAATTAATAGTGGCAGAGCTCTTTAGCCTTCTCCCACAGCTGTCCTTGAGGTGTCAAATATCCTTGTTACCCTGAATCATTATTTCTCTTCCCTTGAAGAAGACAGAGTGCACAGGCTGATGTCATCCTTCTTACGGCAGCACTCTTCCCTCACCACTTGGCATGGCTGGCAGTTCCCTGCTTATGGCAAGCCTTTCTCACATACGTCAAGTACCAGAGGTATACAAAATGGCTGCTTAGATCCTTTCCGCATGGCATTTGCCATGTGAAAGGGTGCCTGGAGCATCATGCAATTGTGAGGAGCGATCTGCATGACGCACTCACAATCATGCAATGCTGCAGGGGCCAGCAGGCACTGATTGAGCACCTTTTCATTTTCAGCTAGAAGCTGAAAATGGTGTACGATTGCACATTGTTACCAGGCCCCGCACACACTTACCTGGCATGCGGAGCCTCCGGAGCCTCGCCAGTTGCACTTCCTACCCCAGCGCAGCCTGGGAAACTCTCAGGCTGCGCTGCAGAAGGAAGAGGCGGGGCTATCGCATGAACAGGCAGCTCATGCTGTTACCCTGATCTCTGGGGATTCCAGGAGGGACACCCAAATAACCAAACAACAACAGCACTTTGGGGGGAAATTAGCTGGAGCACTCAATAAAGCTAATGAGAGGCAGGGTAACGCTGCAGGATCTTGCAACCCAGCGTCTACGGGGTCAGGTCAGTCAAGCAGTCAGATGGTTTAAAATAGCAAAAATTGTGTTTTATTTAATACAGACAAACATTAAAGACATCACAAGCACACAGATAGCTAAGGGAATCAGGGACTGATTTGAAATAGGGATTTTCAGAGGGAAATGGGTGATACGACACCTGTCTCGTAGTCCTGGACCTTGAGAGCAACCTTGGGGTGCAAGGAAAAAGCTCTGCATGGTTCGCTGAGGGGAGCTTGCCAAACACAGCGGCAGCAAGGTGGTCTGGAACTCGGGAGCAATCCGAGGAGGACCTTGGAATCAGGGGTTTTTATAGGATGAATTGTGACTGCAGGCCATACCTTACTCGGTGAGAACAATGCGTTTTAGGCATGGGACAAAGCTTTGGAAAGGTCAGAGTTTAACATGATTGACTTAGAGCCGAATTAACAATAGTGTAGCCAGTATGCAAATGCGGAGCGCTTAGTACAGCTTTGTCAGTTTACCTGCGCGGGGCAGGGAGCCATTGTTAGTATCGCGCATATGCAATGAGGTGTTTGCCGGAGAGGTCCCTGAAGCAACAAACTGGCTCTGTCTGGCCTGCCTGGGTGGAGAATGGAATGTCCAGCAATTATTCGCCATGCCTGTTTACGTGCTTGTCTGGAGACCTCACAAACACGTGGAGCAGAGTGGCAGAGGAAAGCCAGATTGTTTGATGTCAAAGTGATATCGAGTGCTATCTCCGGGTGGGCCTGGACTGCAGTAACAATGCGGAACCAAAGGACCTCAGATGCGAGAGCCTCTCGCTGGAGGCTGCTCGCATGATCCCCACACCCCAGCGCCAAAAAAAGGTAAGGTGTGGAAAGGGCCTTAGACTCATGTCAAAGAAGTCCTGATAACTCATCACACTTGAGCATGGTGAGAGCTTGGAAGAACTACTTTTTTGGACTTCTTGTTTGCGAGAAATAGCTGAAAAGACTCATAAAACAATTTAGTACAGAATCGTCTGAAGCATTAATGTTTATTAAAAGTACATTTCTGCAGAAGCGGGTGTTCCCCAGAGAGGACACACCCCAGAGTTGAATACAAATTGTTTTTAATTACCTGTCTCTGTCGAAGGTTTTCTCTCCCCTGGGATCCCATTGGATAGGGCCCAAAAGGCTACAGCCTATCAGGTTCACCTAAGTCCTGCCTCAGTTTCCATTTCCCCCTCCCCACTATTTAGTGCCCACTACTCTTATTTACAGTTTTGCTTAAAAGGAATGATTACGAGCTGCCCATGTCTTCCCCTCGTGTATCTTTATTGCTCATATTACATTCAAGGTGTCTCATTAGCAGTTTCAAAGTACCCCTTTGTGTTCTGGTATATCCCTATCAATCAATTTACTCCTCACAGCCTTGTCCTGTCTGGCATATTGTTATCAACAAGGTCTGAAACACACCAGCCATCCTAAAGATCCAAGGTCTTTGAGGCCCTCTTTTGTTCTGTTACAATTTCTGGAAAGCAGTTTACTTTGGACATAGTGTATTGCAGAGGCCAAAATACAAAATGTACTGGAATCTATGTGTGCATATATCTAAAATATGTGTTATACAAACAAGATAAAATATATGCTACTAATACATGTTATTAATACTGTATACTCAGTGCAGAAGCTAAAATATATGTTATTTCTCTCATTGGTGTATTGTTGATGTGTGTCTTTGACTCATTTCCAACTTACGGCAATCCTTGTTGGAAAATTCTGGCATTCTTCACCCCCCTACCTTGTTCCAGGGCAAGTGGGGTTTAGCTAGCATAGAGTTTGTTTTTCCTTTGCATATCAAAGCCTTCTGCCTTCTCACCTAAAGCCTCACTCTTGCTCTTTGTGCTATTTAAATGTATGGCTATAGTATCCAGGTAAACAGACCATGTGACCCAGGATAGATCCTGACGTCATTGGCCTTATATAAAAGACCCCACTTCTCAGACCTCTTTTTCTTTTTTCTTTTTGCCATCTTGCTTCTACTTTCTTCCCTCTGATCATGCTTTGCCTCTCCACCAAGAAGGTAGTGAGTTAAGAATGAAGCTACTATCTTACCTAATCTTTTTGTTAACTAGTTAGAATCTAGGCTCTCCAATGCATATGTGATTGTAAAATTCATTAGTCAACTGTTCTAAATTTGTAACCTGAAACTGCCTGCCTTGTTTTGCTTTCTAAGTCAGTCTCAGTTCAGGGAAGCAACACAGAGATTGGAGCATGCTTTTTCTGCTACTCTGCTAAGAGAAGGTGGATTCCTAACAGTTTTAGCTTTCATAGAATTTCCCTCAAAGGGCTAACACCCTGGGAAACTCTAACTCCCACAAACCTAAGGTCATCAGCATGGTGGTTTGAGCGTCGCACTACAACCCTCCAAACCAGGATTCGATTCCCCACTCAGCTACAGAAACCCACTGGGTGACCTTGGGCACATCACTCTCTCTTTCAGGCCCAGAAAAGCCCAAGACATGTTTGCCTTAGAGTCACTATAAGTTAGAAACAACTTGAAGGAACTCAGCCGCAGCAGCAGCAACAGCAACAACAACAACAACGGTCACTTGTCATGAGGTTTTCTAGGCAAGATTTGTTCAGAAAGGGTTTGCCATTGCCCTCCTCTGAGGTGGAGAGAGTGTGACCTGCCAAAGATCACCCAGGGGATTTCCACAGTCATGCAGGGATTCAAATACTAGGCTCCCAGTGTCAGGAACAGATTCACTCTTACACGGATCAACAAACTTAATAGAAGATTTATTGTAACATAGTAAGGGATGCTGTCTTCAGACGTTAAAGCTCGAGAATGGAACGTTTTCCCCCCACCTTACACTTTAACAGACAGTTTCTCCTAAGATAGTTGTAAAAGAACGAACGTCATCATGCCAAACGGTTCCTTTGAAATTCCAGCCAGAAGGAATGGTTGGCGCCTGGGAATAGCTAACAGCCTACTATCACTATTTCCTCAGTCTACTGCTATCCTAAAACAATAAAACATGGAGGACTCCCGACATCCTGCCCCACTTTTTTAAAAAAATATATACATAAAGATACACAAAATATAGAAAATATCACGGAACAGTAGAAAGACAAGAAAACTAAATAGTAATATGAATGCAGTAGCAAGTCAGTCGGGGCGTTGAGGAACATCAGCCGGCGAAGAAGTCAGCGAAGGTGCCCTCTTCAGCAAACTGGAATGAAAAACAGGATGAATAGCCTTGAGGGAAGAAGGGAGATCTAGTTCAAAAGAGACATCATTAATAGCCCTTTTCACAGGAAAAGGTCCGAGAAAACGAGGGGAAAGTTTTTTAGACGGAGAAGGAGAGGAAATGTTCTTAGAAGAAAGGAAAACCAAATCCCCGGGCTGGTAAAGGGGATTAGGCTGCCGTTTACGGTCAGCGAAACGTTTGTGGGAAGCTTTAGCGGATGCTATAGCATCTGAGACGGATTGCCAAATGCCAGAAAATTTAGAGACCCAAGCAGAAACAGAAGGAGGAGCGGAGGAAGAGAGGGAGAGGGGGGGGAAAGGAGAAGGAAGGAAGCCGTAAACTATTTCAAAGGGGGGTTTCCCAGTAGAGGTATGAACCGCAGAATTGATGGCAAACTCAGCGAACGGAAGGAGCGGAGCCCAATCATTCTGGTTCTCAGAAACAAAACACCTAAGAAATTGTTCAAGAGATTTGTTAACACGCTCAGATTGGCCATCTGTTTGAGGGTGATAAGCACTGCTGAGTTTCTGAGTGACTCCCAGGGTTTTCAGTAGACAAGTCCAAAACTTGGAAGTGAAAATTGGATCCCTGTCCGAAATGATCACCGAAGGTAGTCCGTGAAGTTTCCATACATGATTAACGAACAGGTCAGCCAGCTGGTCAGCACGGGGTAGTTTCTTTAGAGGCACAAAATGACATTGCTTGGAAAAGTGATCAGTAACAACCCAAATAACATGAAAGCCGTGTGAAGAGGGAAGAGACACGATAAAATCCCATGCGATGACCGACCAGGGGCTAGCAGGCGCAGGCAGAGGTTGCAGGAGCCCTTGAGGTTTAGATGTGGGCGACTTAGAAACGTTGCAAGTGGCACACTGCTTAATGTAAGTTTGCACGGAGGGGTTTAATCCAGGCCACCAAAAAAGGCGGCGAATCGCATGCAATGTCTTCAAAAACCCAAAATGTCCAGCGGGTTTGGAATCATGATAACGATGAAGTACCTGCTCGCGGGCAGCAGGGGGAACGTAGACCTTGGTGCCATAAAAGGGGAGATTGTCAACCCATTCTATTTTATCCTTGTTTGCCAGTAGCCAGGAGTCTGCATGCACTGCATGAATGATAGCATCGCGGAGAGCGGAGTCACAAAGAGAGGAGGCAGAAAGCCTTGTCTTTGCTAATGCACGAGTAGTCACTTGAGAAGCCAGAGAGGAGGCAGGAAACAAGGTATTGGAGTGGGAGGACGTAGCAGGGGATTCCGCAAAACAGGGAAGTCGAGAGAGAGGGTCCGCCAGTTGGTTAGTTCGGCCAGGTTTGAAAACAATTTTAAATCGGAATCTCTGGAAAAATTCAGCCCATCTCGCCTGCTTAGGGGAGAGTTTCTTAGCAGACTGTAAGGCTTGCAAATTCCTATGATCAGTCCAAACTTCAAAGGGGAGTCGAGCCCCTTCAAGCAAATGACGCCAAGAGGACAGCGCAAAATGGATAGCCTTGGCTTCTTTCTCCCAAATAGGCCAATTAGCTTGTTGAGGGGAAAATTTCTTTGAAATGAAAGCACAAGGCCTGAGTGCTCCTGTGGTGTCATGTTGTAAAAGAACGGCTGCCATGGCAAAGTCCGAAGCATCCGTTTGCACAATGAATTGCTTCGTACTGTCGGGAAAAAGGAGTAAGGGCTCAGACGTAAATTTAGATTTCAAATGGTCAAACGCCGATTGACACTCAGGCGACCAACAAAGTCTATGCGCCTTGCCCGCAGTGGATCCTTTAGGTTTCCGTAGAAGGTTGGTGAGTGGAAGCGTTATGGCCGCAAAATCCTCAATAAAGTTCCGGTAGAAGTTCGCAAAACCAAGAAATTGCTGCAGTTGCTTCACAGTTTTAGGGACGGGCCATTGCAAAATGGAGTTAATCTTCGAAGGGTCCATTTTAAGTGAACAATCTTGAATCCTATATCCCAAGTAATCAAAAGTTTGGGTGTCAAATTGGCATTTAGATAGATTAACCACGAGGTTGTTATCTATAAGCCTTCGTAACACTTCACGAACCAATGACACATGAGATTCCATGGAATCTGCGTAAATTAAAATGTCATCCAGATAAATCAGAACCCCCTGATACAACAAGTCATGGAAAATGGTGTTCAAAAACATTTGGAACACAGATGGCCCCGATTGTAAGCCAAAGGGAAGAACCGTCCATTTAAAGTTACCTAGAGGAGTTGCAAAGGTGGTGAGCCACTCAGAGTCCGGGTCCATTCTAATCCTATGAAAAGCCTCTTTAAGATCAAGTTTGGTGAAATATTTTCCTTGAACAAGATGGTCCAAAACAGTCCGTATCAGAGGTATGGGATAACAATTGGAGGAAATAACCTGGTTAATAGCAGAGTAGTTAACTATCAGTCTCGGATCCGCGCTGGGATCTTTTCTCTTTCGGAAGAAGACAGGACTCGCCGTGGGGGCTGTAGAGGGCTTGATAAAGCCGCGAGCCAAGTTTTTATTTAGGAACTTCTTGAGAGCAAGGAGTTCTTTTTGGCTCATGGGATAAATTTTCGGTTTAGGCAGGGTGGCCCCGTCAACTAATTCCAGTTTACAGTCAAAGTCCGTGTGGGGAGGCAATTTGTCAGCCTCCCTTTCGTGGAAAGCCTTTTGGAAGTCTCGGTAGTGTGAAGGAATTTGTTGCAATTCTTCATGGGGAATAGAAAAGTTTTCATCTGAAGAGGACATAGTGCCAGCAGTCCAGTTTATCTGGGGGTTATATTCACGAAGCCAATCGATTCCCAAGACCAATTTGAACTGCATCGCCTTGGGAACTAGAAATCGCATGCTGTAATTGTTTTTGTCCATTTGAAATGAGATGGGCTTAGTGATTTTACTAATTACTCCCCCAGTCATTGAGGTCCCATCCATTTGCGTTAATTTGATGGGGCATTCCAAGGGCTCATAAAGAGTTTTCAATTGTTTGGCCAATTTGGGGTGTAACAAACTTCTGGAGCAGCCAGAGTCAATTAATGCCCTATGTACATGCAAAGTCCCATCGCTGCCACTAATCGCAACCGTGGCGTAGAAATGGGGAATTTTAGGAGTACTTACAGATGTTCCCGCCGCTTGCCAGTCATCGCAGTCAGGTTTAGAATCTCCATCTATGTCAGATGAGGACGAAGAGGTGGTTTCATCATCGGGATCGGAGTCTCCTGTCGCCGCTGCAGGGTCCTTAGAAGTGCGTCTAAGTGGTTGTTTGGCGGCCGCTGTCTGATGTGTGAATTCTATATTCTTTGGGTCTGCTCGTGCTCCCTTAGTCCCAGTCGGAGCTTGGTTTCCGCGGCAGGTGTAGGCGAGGTGGCCCGGTTTTCCACAGTTAAAGCACATGCCCAAACGGAGACGTTTGTTCCGTTCCTCAGCATTGAGGACGGTGGGACCGCGAGGTTGTCGTTTTGGCACGTCTTGTCTTTGTCGGTTCAGCTGAACAGTCTGGGTTATGCCTTCCATTTCAGTAGCTAGTCTGACCCAACCTAGCAGGGTCTGTGGATTGGCCTGCATTAAGCACCCGTGTAGAATATCAGGATTTAGTCCATCTTTGTATAACTCAATTAGAATTTCATCACTCCACGGGACTTTGGTGGCCAGGTTTCTAAATTCACGGGAATACGTCCCCACATCGTTCCTGCCTTGTTTCATTCGTTTCAGTTGATATTTGGTGTTTTCCAATAAATGGGGGTCTTCAAAGCGTTCCCGCAGATGGTTCATGAAGAGCTGCAGATTTTCAGTTTCGGGGGCGCGGGAGTCATATAGGTTCGCTACCCAGTCTGCTGCCAGTCCTTTCATCCGCTGGCTTAGGTATCGAATTCGGGCCGCATCATCCCGAAATAGATGGCCGTGATCAATCATGAAATTGTTTGCCATAGTCAAAAAAAAAGGAGAGTTTCTCCCCCTTCCCGTTGAAGGTCGCTTTCAGGTCTCCCACATTTCTGAGTAACAGTGGCGCTGGCGTGTGCCCTGTTGGTTGCTGGGGCGGACCAGGGGTGCCTGCCGCCGAGACAGCCGCTCGTGGTTCTCCTCCTGGTGATCTCCCTGTCTGCGAGGGACGGATGCGCATCTCGCGTAGCATGGTCTTGAGTTCGAGTATCTCCTCATCTTTTCTTTCCAGTTCGGTTTCCATTTGCTTTATCTCCTCCAAAAGGGATAGGTCTTTTGCTGATGTATCCCATCTAGCAGCCCTTCTGCGTTGTCTCAACGACGTATGTGGCTTTTCTCCCCAGACCCAGGTTTGGCCGCTTGTGGGGGTTTCCATAGCCTCGGTCAGGCGCAATTTTGTCTTGGTATCCAGGGGCACTTCAGTTTCTGTAGCTCCATCAGATTCTGCAGATCCTTGCTCTTCTTCAGTAATCGACTGGTCCATCAATTGGTGCATTTTTTGAAAGGATTCTCGAGCTTTCTGTCAGGAACAGATTCACTCTTACACGGATCAACAAACTTAATAGAAGATTTATTGTAACATAGTAAGGGATGCTGTCTTCAGACGTTAAAGCTCGAGAATGGAACGTTTTCCCCCCACCTTACACTTTAACAGACAGTTTCTCCTAAGATAGTTGTAAAAGAACGAACGTCATCATGCCAAACGGTTCCTTTGAAATTCCAGCCAGAAGGAATGGTTGGCGCCTGGGAATAGCTAACAGCCTACTATCACTATTTCCTCAGTCTACTGCTATCCTAAAACAATAAAACATGGAGGACTCCCGACACCCAGAGTCCTAGTCCAGCACACAAACCACTACACAACATTGGACTACAACTCCAAGAAGCCAGTCTGGACACTAACAGGGGTATTGCTGGGTGGGCCAAAATGATGCCATTGTCCGCCCATATCAGTATTCTGCCTCCCAAAATGAAACTTCCTTTCAGCTCCCAAATTTCCAGCACTGCAGAAAGTGAGATACCGAACATCATTCACATCTAGCATTCATCTATTTGCCGCCTTCAGATTCCGTCAGTAACTTTGCCTGCCCCTTTTCTTTGAGTGTCTAAACTCAGCTTCTAAATGCTCAACTGATATTTTAGAATGCTAGACATTTTGGCATTAAAATTAAAATCCATAGGGAGGCAGAATTCTTATTTAGGAGAGGCTATGCCCTTGTAAATAAGAATCCTACCCCACCCCCATGAATTTTTCCTTTAGTCTCTACATTTCCTCTAAAGTCTAAATACCCTAAAGATTCTGTTTGATTTTGGAAGCTAAGTAGGATCAGCTCTGGCTAGTATTTGGGTGGGAGATTACCAATGAATACCAGGTGCTGTAAGCTATATTTCAGAGTAAGAAGCTGGCAAAAACACTTCTGAAGTACTGTCTGTCTAAGAAAACCCTATCAAAATTCATGGTGTCACCACATGACAGGCAATTTGAAAGCACACACATAGACAGCTATATATCCTCCTTCCACTTCGAGCTACTCTGCCTCCAAGCTTCTAGAAGCTATAGCCCTCAAAGTACTACTTCTGAGTTCTGTTCATGATGCAGCCAGGACAGAAATACCCCATAGCAGACAGGCACATGGGAAACTGTTGTCTAAACTGGATGTCCATATATGCATGACCCCCCTCTAATAACACTGCCTAATTGTTTAACCACAGCAGCTCCTTAGTAAGGCAGTGGTTTCTGCACATTTGGACGTTTTCCTGCAGAAGTACCTTCATTTGTAAATTGAAAGGCCTGACAAATATTGTACCTGGAAGCTTCCACCACCTATGAAATGTTGGGAGTGTCACATAATCCATACTCTCCAACTGTCCCAATTTGGCAGGGATGTTCCCAATTAACCATCTGTCATCCCATTTTTCAGATGCTTTTAAAACGTCCCAGTTTCTCTCTTCTCCTTCCACTTTCCTTCTTTGTCCTCAGCTGAGTTCAGCTGCTGCAAAGAGAGGTTGAAGTCCAGAAGTAGTTTGCTCTCAGTTAACCCAACAGAGCGGAGAGGAGAGGCAGAATCTTGCTCTTTCCCAGAGGCTCAGGCAAAGGTGCCACAGTCTCTTCTAGCTTGTGTTCTCCACATTAATAATGCTTGCCATCTTGACCACTGTTGGATGTTGTCTGGCCACATGTATCCTGGACTTAATCTGTGAAATGCTGGAGGGTATCAAAACTTCCAACTGTTCCAGTTGGGCAGGGATCATCCTGATTCTCTGTCATCCCGTTTCTTCAGCTGCTTTTAAAATGTCCCAGTTTCTCTCTCTCTTCCTCCCTCTTCCCTACTTTCATCTGTGAAATGTTGGAGGACACTGTATCAGAAAACAAAAGACAAAAAGATGAGAAGAAGATGCTTTTGAAATGCAGTTCCCAGCACCCCTAGCCAGAGAGCCAATGGTGAAGTATGCTGGGAGTTGCAGTTTTACAGCATCTTGATGGCCACATTATTCTTACTCCTGCACTGTGCACAGTCCTTCTAGGAAAGACATTTCTCTCCTTTCCTCCTCCCCAGAAATATTCCTATTTACTTTGGCCACATGGAAGAGGGCTGCTTTGAGTGGCACAATCACAACCACTAGAGAATGCACATTTGTGCCTAGCCTGGAAGTGATACTGGGGCAGACCTGGAGCAACAGAAATGCCCTGGAAGAAAGGCCCAAGGAATATGGGAAAAACTGAGAAGCAATGTGACTCTATAGGGAAGAGAGGAAGGAGAGAGAAATACCTGCAGAAAAGGAAGCAGAAGGATCCATAATTATCTGCTGCAATGTACGTGCAATGTTTGTCCTCTCGCTAGGAAACTTCACCAGCTACACCTACAGCAAGTGATTGTTTTAACCAGTTTTAAATGGTCTGTTTTTAAACTAAAAACCTATCTCATATATTTTTAATATTTTAAATGATTGCAATTATTTGTTTTAAGTTGAATTTATTGTAAGCTGCGCTGAGATCTTCAGATAAAGAGGAGAAGATAGATAGATAGATAGCTAGATAGATAGATAGATAGATGATAGATAGATAGATAGATAGATAGATAGATAGATAGATAGATAGAGACAGACAGACAGACAGACAGACAGACAGACTGATAGATGAATTGATAGACTGATCTATAGATCTCTCTCTCTCTCTCTCTCTCTCTCTCTCTCTCTCTCTCTCTCTCTCGGAAGAGAAAACTCTATGGTTATGTGCTGAGTCTCTTTGATGCATCAGAGAATATGAGGACTTTTTGGAAAGAACACAGGGAGAACTGATCTACAGAACCAACAGGAAGAAGCTATCATGGAAAACGAAAAGGCCTGTAACAATGAGGAGAGACCTTGGAGCAAAGTCACTGTCAGAAGCAGACCATACCGAAGGGATTCAGAACCTCTTCAGCTGAGCGATCACTTCCTACATCTTCATAAAGATAGCAGCAATGAAGATGCTCAAACAAGAGACCAGCATCAAGGAATACCACATGCCAAGGAAGGTATCAAGGTAACTGTCCACTCTGAAAAGAAGAAAAGAAAGGTGCTGGTAGTTGGAGACTCCTTGCTCATGGATATAGAGGCACCTGTGCAAGATGAATTGGAAAGTGTGCTGCCTTGCTGGTGCACGTACCCAAGATGTCACTGACAACTTGCCAAAACTCATTAAAAAGACAGATCAATAGCCCTTCTCCTTATTCATGGGAGTACCAATGTCCCAGCCAAGAACACCTTTGAGCGTATCACCTCCAACCTTGAAGCTCTGGGCAGGAAGCTGAAGCAATTTGAGGCACAAATGGTATTCACATCAATTCTGCCGTTGAGGGATAGAGGACTATGCAGGGACAAGAAGATACTAAAAGTGAATGACTGGCTACATAAATGGTACAGATAGGGGAGGTTTGGCTTCTGGGACCACAGTCTTCACTTCTTAGAGGACTACTGGCTACAGATGGGCTGCACCTCTCAAAGACTAGGAAGAATTTCTTTGGTAGTAACATAGCAAGTCTAATCCAGAGAAACTAGATTTAGATTTAAACTAAATCCTTGAGCGGGGCTGGAGAAGACAGCGCAAACATCAACCCAGAGGTAAGCTCAAAACACAAGGAAGTGAACTGTAGAAGAGAAGCTGAGGGAGAGAATGGGATCCACAGAAAAATTGACAGTAAATTCATAGGTGAGAACAAACAAACCTTCACATGTCTATACACAAATGCACAGAGTTTGGGAAACTAACAAGATGAATTGTAGTCCTAATGCGGAAAGATAAATAAGACTTTACAGTCATAATGAAGATTTGTTGAGATGACTTCCATGTTTGGTATATTAAAATTGAAGGGTATAACCTATTCATAAAGAATAGACATGACAGAAAAGGAGGAGGAGTAGCATTATATGTCAAAGACACATTCAGTTTCATAGAAATCCATGAGAGTGATCAGAATGGAACAGCTGAGAACATTGAAGCAAAAATAAATATAGAAATAAATAAATGCAACATTATAGTAGTTTATTATGGGTCACCAAACCAAGAAGAGGTGGTGGACGATGCCCTTCAGAAACAAATTCCAGAAATCTCCAAGATGCAAATTTACTAGTTATGGGGGACTTCAGTTACCCTGATATCTGCTGGGAGACTAACTCTGCTAAGCATAGTCTCTTCAACAAATTCCTGATGTGCCCTGAAGTTAATCTCTTATTTCAAAAGGCAGAGGAAGGAGCAGAGAGATCAGCAAGGGAAGAATTGTTCACTGGAATCAAGGTAGTTGGAACCTTAGGGGAAAGTGACCCTCCTAAAGAAGAACACAGCTAAACACAGGCCTTGGATTCAGGAAAGCTGATTTTAACAAGTTCAGGGAATTACTGGGTGGAATCCCATGGCTAGAGATGCTAAAGGAAGAAAGACATCCAGCAAGGGTGGGACTTCTTGAAGAATGAGTTGCAAAAAACACAATTACAAATAATCCCATGGAAGAAGAAAAATAAGAAACATCTGAAAAAGCCAATATGGCAGCACGGCAAACTCAAACAGGAAGTGAAAAGAAAAGGGAATACGTATATAGAAGGGAAGGAAGGATGAGTCACCAGGGAAGAATACAGATGTGTACCCCAAACTCGCAGGAATAGTGTAAGAAAACCTAAAGGTCAAAATTTGCTGAGATGGGCTATGCATGCAAAGAGCTGAGAGAAGTGAAATCTATTTTAGCTTCTGCACTGGGTATACAGTATTAATAACATGTATTAGAAGCATATATATTAGCTTATATGTATAACACATACTTTAGATATATTTACACATATGTTTCTGTAACACGCTAAGTCTAAAAAAACAGCTTTCTAAAATTGGCAGCTGGACAAAAGAGGGCCTCCCAAGGCCTTGAATCCCCAGGTGTAAAACCAGACTGATAAGACAGTCTGAGTGAGAAGGACAAGGCCGCCTGCAAGGAGTAAAACTGATTGATAGGGACATTCCAGAACACGAAGGGCTACTTTGAAACTGCTGATAAGATACCTTGAATATAACATGAGAAACAAGGATACACGAGGGAAATGCATGATTAGTGTGTGATCACTCATACTGTAAATATGGGGAAGAGGAAATGTAACTTCTTAGGCGATCCTGATAGGCTGTAACCTTTGGGGTCCTATCCACTGGGAAAGGAGATTCCACCTGAACCTCAGAAAGAACTTCCTGACGGTCACGGCTGTCCCGCAGTGGAATCTGCTGCCTTGGAGTGTAGTGGGGTCTTCTTCTTTGGAGGTTTTCAAGCAGAGGTTGGATGGCCAGCTGTTGGGAATGCTTTGGTTGGTGTTCCTGCATGGCAGGGGGTTGGACTGGATGGCCCCTGGGGTCTCTTCCAACTCTACGATTCTATGATTCTATGATTCTATCCCAGGGGAGGGAAAACCTATGATGGGGACAGGAGATAAAACGTGAGGTACACAATAGTGGGTGTGTCCTTCTCTCTGGGGAGCACCCACTTCTGCAGAAACGCACTTTTTAATAAATATTAATGCTTCAGCCAATCCTGCGCTAAATTGTTTTATGAGTCTTTTCAGCTATTTCTCACAAGAGCAACAGAAAGGGTTCTTTCAGATACATTCAAGGCAAGCAAATGGCCAAGGACATGGGCGGGGGGAGGCACTGTTAAAAGATGGCAAAGTGCTAACAGATGACAGTGAAAAGGCAGAACTACTCAATACTTATTTTGTTTCAGTTTTGTCCAAAAAAGGAACTGTACAGTGTGCCCCCCACATTTGCAGGGGTTCTGTTCCAGGAACCAGTGCATAAGAGAAAAAAAATATTCACACCTCATTGTCTTCAATGGATGTAACGCACCCCTGGCTGCGTGCCTGTCACACCCATTGACAATAATGGACAAGATGCTTTGCATGACCTCGGATTCATGTATGTGGAGATCACACCACAAGAGGGTGCAATGTCTTTCCATGCAGCAGCAGGGACCTTGGCAAGGGACCTGGATTGCAAATCAGGATTGAGTCAGGAATCATTTAGCTAATCTAAACAAGTTCCAATCAGTAGGGCCAGATCAGTTGCATCTTCTTACACTATTATTATTTGTTGGTTTAAATTGATTTTATTTTAAGCTGCCCTGAGATTTTCAGATATAGGGCAGAAAATAAATATTTTAATGCAGAAATAGATAAATAATAGTTTGCACTCAACTAAGCAAGTGGGAGAGAGGACGATGGGGAAGAATCTTGCCAGTCCCAGTAAGCTGAGGCAAAAACAAACTGCTGCAGCATGTCCTAGCTTGTGGGCTCTTCCCTCAATAATAACTTTTGGTCCCTTGGCCACCCTCTGATGTTGCTTGGCTAAATGTGTCCCGATTTTCACCTGTGAAATCTGGGAGGGCATGTGTTTCCCTTATCACTTATCATGTTGAATGCTCTAATTACATGGACTAGTGGGGCTACAAGAACAAGGCCATTTCTGCGCTGGCCAGCCCCTCCCGAAACTGCAAACCCCAGGATTCCATAAGATGTTGCAAATGGAATCATAGCGTTCTAACAGTCTAGTGTGGAAACGGCCCAAGTTAGGATTTAATATGCATCATCTTACATTCTACTTGCATCTATTGTGCCTTAATGCAATCAGCATTCACTAAGCTTTTATCATTGCTTTACAGTGGTCCCAATGTAACAGCTTCATACATTAAGATGCAAGGCATTGTTTACTTTACACCATCTCTTCATTGTGTATTATTCAAATCACATTTGTATTCATTTTCGGTTTTGCCTAATGATCACTTTCCATATGCTCACTGGAGCAAAGCAAAATAGAAAGCATTCAGGATCTGTTTTTTATACATGTACTGTTTCCTCCAGCTTGTCTCCTCTGCTAGAATGGCTAATTAAACAAACTAAGAGTGGTTTGTAGTATGCTTTCTGAGTGAGCAATCCTGGTTTGTTCCTCACTTTACCGTCCAGGATCATTTCCGCACTAGACTGTTGTAGTGCTATTAGTTCACTTTCAACATCCTATGGAATCCTGGGGTTTGTGGTTTAGGGAGGGGCCTAGTGCGGAAGTGGCCCAGGTCAGAAAACGAGGGTTTATTCTGGGTTTACAAATACTAGTTTGTTGGGCCAGTCATGGTAGCAATAGGAACTGAGTAGAAGTAAATGGGCCCATGCACCATTAGGTAGCTTTTTCATGACAAGTCAAGATTTCTCTGAAACAGAATCTAAAAAAAGCTCTTTCTCAGCAATGCTAGCAAAATCCTTGAACTGAAAAATGAACTGAAGACCTTTGCATGCAAAAATTATATTATGGCTTTAACTGTCAATTCTATTAAGCTCCATAGTTACTGGAACATCCAACTGATTCTCATCAGTTCTTTGGTCACATGAAAGAAACTTCCCAGGAGAAAAGAAGTTGAACGTGTTCATAGAATCATCAAATCAGAGTTGGAAGAGACCACAAGGGCCACTGAGTCCAGCCCCTGCCATAAAGGAATACATCCTCAAAGCATTCCTGACAGAAGACCATCCAGCCTCTGTTTAAAAACCTCAAAAGAAGGAGCCTCCACCACACTCTGAGGCAATGCATTTCACTGTCAAACTGCTCTAGCAATCAGGAAGTTCTTCCTAACGATTAGATGGAATCTATTTTCTTGAAGTTTGAAGCCATTGCTCCCTGTCCTTGTCTCTGGAGCAGCAGAAAACCAGGCTTGTTCCATCCTCCATATAATATCTCTTCATCCTGGCAAGACCTGTTCACACAGCCACAAAGAGTAGTGGATGTATTTTCTACTTTCCACCACATTCAATTTTATTTAATTTTCAGTTATTTCCATCAGATTTATGAAGAAATCTACCATTTTTGGAACGTTGTTCAAAAAATTAATGCAATGCAACTCCACTGACTGAATTCAATATGCACAGCTATTAAGTATTATCTGCCTGCCACAGAGCTGAAAAACATAAAAGCCTCTCAGAAAAACAAGTGGCAACTCTAATTCAGCAGCACAAATGTGGTTCAATATTCAGAGACTGAAAACCAGACAATTTTCTATCTTGGTGGGAAAGTATCTGGCCAATTTTCTTCTGCATTTTGCTATTTTTTTAAGCCTGCAGTTTCTTCTATCAGCTGTGAAGGACTTTGTAAATCTTGTAAAATGCTTATTTTTAACAATGAACAAGATTACAGTCTCATTCATCTTTACGCATCCCTCTATTTTAGCCTGAGGAATCTCTAGAGTTCTGCCAAAAATTCCTCTCTTCTCCTGCTACAGTCAGCCAGTTGGTACTCAGAATGCCATATGTCATTCACTACAGCACATTGGAAAGGTGATTGCAATCAAATCCCTGTCCGTTTTCCTTCACCTTGGCTCTGACAAGAACGTTAATAAAAATAGGTCAGATGCAGAGACCTCAAGCACGAGCCACAAGCCAAAGCACATACAGATTGCACAGACAGCCCTCAGCCTAATAAATGGTACCCTTTGTACATCCTGAGTCATCCCTTGATGTGCTGTTCCTTAATGAAAATTGACGCCACCCTGCCTGAGAAGTTGCATCTTTGAAATGCTGGAAATAATGAATAATGAGAGCTCTCACCTCCCCTCTCATCTGGGTTTCTCTGAAGCCAACCTGGTTTCAAACTTCCTGTACATCATAAAATCATAGAATCATAGAGTTGGAAGAGACCTCAGGGGCCACTGAGTCCAACCCCCTGCTATGCAGGAACACACATCAGAGCATTCCCAACAGATGGCCATCCAGCCTCTCCTTGAAAACCTCCAAGGAAGGAGACTCAACCACACTCCAAGGCAGCATATTCCACTGCCGGACAGCTCCGACCATCAGGAAGTTCTTCCTGAGGTTTAGATGGAATCTCCTTTCCTGCAGCTCCTTTTCCTTAGTCTCTGGAGCAGCAGCAAACAAGCCTGCTCCCTCTTCAACATGATATCCCTTCAAACATTTAAACATGGCTATCATGTCCCCTCTTAACCTTATCTTCTGCAAACTAAACATACCCAGCTCCCTAAGCCACTCTGTAGAGGGCATGGTTTCCAGACCCTTCACCATTTTGGTCGCCCTCCTCTGGGCATGCTCCAGCTTGTCCATGTCCTTCTTGAAATGAGGTGCCCAGAACTGTACACAGTATTCCAAATGAGGTCTAACCAATGCAGAATAGAGTGGTACCATTACCTCCCTTGATCTAGACACCATACTCCTATTGATGCAACCAAGAATCTCATTCACTTTCTTGGCTGCCACATCACACTGCTGACTCATGTTCAGTTTGTGATCTACCAAGACTCCTAGATCCCTTTCACACATACTGTTATCCAGCCAGCATGTGTCCCCCATCCTATATTTGTGCATTCCATTTTTTCTGCGTAAGCACAGGATCTTACATTTCTCTCTGTTGAAATTCATCTTGTTAGCTTTGGTCCTGCTCTCCAATCTATCAAGGTCATTTTGAATTTTGATCCTGTCCTCTGGCGTATTAGCATCCCCACTCAATTTGGCATCATCTGCAAATTTGATCGGCATGCCCTCCACTCCTTCATCCAAGTCATTGATGAAAATGTTGTATAGCACTGGGCCCAGGACAGAACCCAGAGGCACCCCATTAGTCACTTCTCTCCAGGATGAAAAGCAGCCATTGGTGAGCACCCTTTGGGTTCGGTCAGTCAACTAATTACAAATCCACCTAACAGTACCCCTGTCCAGCCTGCATTTTACTAGTTTCTTTGCAAGAATGTCACGGGGAATTTTGTCAAAGGCCTTACTGAAATCAAGATATGCTACATCCACAGCATTCCCTTCATCTATCAAGCTTGTAACTCTATCGTAAAAAGAGATAAGATTAGTCTGGCATGACTTATTTCTGAGAAATCCATGTTGACTTCTCGTGATTACTGCATTGCTTTCTAAATGATTAGAAACTGATTGCTTAATGATCTGCTCTAGGATCTTTCCAGGTACTGATGTCAGGCTGAGTGGGCGATAATTATTTGGGTCCTCTTTTTTTCCCTTCTTGAAGACGGGGACAACATTTGCCCTCCTCCAGTCTGCTGGGACTTCTCCTGTTCTCTAAGAGTTCTCAAAGATTATTGAAAGTGGTTCAGAAATGACTTTTGCCAGTTCTTTTAATGTTCTTGGATGTAATTCATCTGGCCCTGGAAATTTGAATTCATTTATTTTAGCCAGGTATTCCTGTACTACTTCTCTACCTATTCTGTGCTGTATTTCCCCCCCCCACTTCCTCACTTGCTCCCCACCCCCCACATTGAGTACTTCTATCCTGTTGAGAGAAAACTGAGGCAACAAAGGTGTTGAGTAGTTCTGCCTTCCTTCTTCTCCTTGTTAGTAATTGGCCATCTTCTCCACGCAGTGACCCTATCATTTCCTTGCTTTTCCTTTTGCTGCGGACATATCTAAAAAAGTCCTTTTATTGTTTTTAATGTTTCTGGCAAGCCTGAATTCATTCTGCACTTTAGCTTTTCTGACCTTCTCCCTACATCTCCTGGCTATTTCCTTGAATTCTTCTTTGGTGGTTTCACCTTTCTTCCATTTCCTGTACATGTTTCTTTTAACACTTAGCTCAGCTGAGAGTTCTTTAGTCAACCATTCCGGTTTCTTTAGATACTTGCCATTTTTCCTCTTTATTGGCACAGTTTTAAGTTATGCCTTCAGTATCTCACTTTTAATAAACTCCCATCCGTCATGAATCTTAGCGTTGGAAGGGCTGTCTAGTCCAACTCAGAGGATCCTCTGGAGATGCCGGCCACAGATGTAGGTGAAATGTCAGGAGAAAATACGTACTAATAGAACACAGCCTCAAAGCCCGGAAAACCCACAACAACCTATGGATTCCGGCCGTGAAAGCCTTTGACTTTACATCGTTCAGGAAGATGATTGCTAGCTAATTTGCCAGGGTCCCATGCTTTCTAAGATGATCTAGGTTGGAATATGCCTGTCCCTGACCTGGAACTTTTAGCCTCAGCTGGCTATGGAGTAGAAAGACCGTTGGCCACAGCTGAGCCTAATATATGTTGTGCGGTGAGACACTCCCCGAGGCAGCTGCCTCTTTGGATGGCTGCCCACTGTGTAGCGAAGCCTTATGGGGTATTTGAAAACAACAACAGGTGTAACTTTTTCACTTAAAAATAAGCCAGTCCAGGGCTTTGAAAGAGAACGGCGAGAGGTATTGAACTGGACAAAAGAATGAAATAGGGGGAAAGAAAGAAAGGCTGTGAGAAAGGAGGAAGACAAAATGAGGTGGTAAAAGATAAAATGTAATTAGTTACAAATAAGCTAAAAGTAATAATATACGATTGTTATAAAATAGAGATAATGTATGGAACGGAATGTTTATATGGAATGGAATGTTAAACTCAGATTCAGCTGGGAAAACTGATGTCTGGAAGTGGGGAGGGATTTTTTAAATTGTTTTTTCATTAAAATTTTTAATAAAAATTAATTAAAAAAGAAAAAAGAAAACAACAACAGGTGAATCATTTGCTGCCTGGAGATTGTATGTATTGGACATCCAGCTCTGCTGGATTAAAAGTATCTACACAGAAATAAATGAAACATCAACAGGATTTGTTTGTGGCATACATTACATGTTTAGTTTATAAGGGGAAAAAGCATAGTTATGAGGCTTCCTTCTCCATGTTTGTGCATAATCCTTAGGTCCTATGTCAGGAGAAAGTTGGGATATTAATTAATTAATTAATGAGTAGGACTATGATAGGAGCTTGCCTTCAGGGAATAACTATGTTAAACAAAGAAATATACATAGTCCATGATGTGTCTCCCATGAGAGCTAAGAGAGTATTTAGATTACAGAGATAACAGGTTTTGTACCACTTTATCATGGCAGCATTGAAATAGTTGAAATTCTGTGCAAGACATGCTACTCCACTCCGCTAACTATAATACCAGTGCTTTCTAGGAAAAACTTCCCAGTATTTAACCAAACTATAGATACCAAGATTCCTTACAATGAAGCCATGACAGTTCAAGTGGTATGAAACCGCTATAACTTGGAGTGCAAACAAACACTGGCAAGGCTCCTGATAAGAAGAAACAACCTATTTGGCTTTCCATCGTGGCTTCGGGGAGGGGCAAAGCATGTACCAAAAGGGACATTAGGCTGTATTTCTACTTTCTCTAACTTGCTGACCTCTAGATATTTTGACTGATGACCAGAAATAGTGAGGAATTGTAGATTAAAATATCTGGAGGGCACCAAGCTGGGAAAGACTGCTGTTATTTTGGCAGAGTTTGAGAGAGATAAAGAGCTGAATTTGATCTTTGTAATAGTTTTACAGCACTGATTCTCTCCTGTGGGGATCTAATATAGACTTTGGTTGGATTTTGGTTGTCCTCAGGAGGGTTTATGGTTTGCTTGTCCAACTCTGCTCAAGGTGTATATTTGTAAATGAATGCAAATACATTTGTGTCCCTCAGCCACTGGTAAGCACTGGTGAGCAGTGACATACTGCCCTCTGAATCTGGAGATAATATATAATCCCAATGCATTCCGGACATCAATAGCTACAAGTATCCCCCATGTGATGACCAATCCACTTTTAAAGTGGTCCAAGTTGGTGGCCAGTCCGACATTCCATGGTAACAAATCCTCTTGGAATGGGAAGGAAAAATTTGCCAGTAGCATAGGAATATATCACAACCAAATGGTCTTCTGTGAGTGTTCATATAAAACTTTCTAGCTTTCTGTGATAGTGGGACTGCATGCTTCTACATGTGGCAAGGGCATATGTTCAGAGCAGCATTGCTCTCAAGTTGGACAGGTGAAAATCCAGACTAAACATGCCAAACATCTTTATGCAGTGATGGGAAACTACTAGGCAGCAGGGGTAATCATTTGTGTGTGCATCACTGGTGGAAGATTTCTCAGAAGCAACAGCAGGGCCACTTTAGCTGATTCTTGCTAGCACTGTGCACAAGGAGGCACTGGTAAACCTTGTACAAATATGCACACTGATAGATACGTCATCCAGTGTGTTACTGCGGTCTAGGCCTACCTGGAGATAGCACTCGATATCGCTTTGATATCAAACAATTCGGCTTTCCTCTGCCACCCCGCTCCACGTGTTTGTGAGACCACCAGACAAGCACGTAAACAGGCACAGCTGATAATTGCTGGACATTCCATTCTCCACCTAGGCAGGCCAGATACAGCCAGTTCGTCGCTTCAGGGACCTCTCCGGCAAACACCTCATTGCATATGCGTGATACTAACAAAGGCTCCCTGCCCTGAGCAGGCAACCTGACAAAGCTATACTAAGCGCTCCGCATTTGCATACTGGCTACACTATTGTTAATTCGGCTCTGATTCAATCATGCTAAATTCTGACCTTTCCAAAGCTTTGTCCCGCACCTAAAATGCATTGTTCTCACCGAGTAAAGTATGGCCTGCAGTCACAATTCACCCTATAAAAATCCTTGATTCCGAGACCATCCTCGGATCGCTCCTGAGTTCCATCCAGCCTTGCCGCCGCTCCGCTTGGCGAGCCGTCCCCTCAGTTTCAGTAACTGAGCCCGCTCAATCCGGGATCGCTCCTGAGTTCCATCCAGCCTTGCCGCTGCTCTGCTTGGTGAGCTGTCCCCTCAGTCCCACGTACTGAGGCCCCATACCAACGAACTCAATCTTCATACCTCTTCAGGCTTCAGGACAAGCATCGTATCACCCATTTCCCTTTGAGAATCCCAACTCCTAAGTTAATCTCTGATTCCTTAGTTACCTGTGTGATTGTGGTGTCTTTAATATTTGCCTGTACTTAATAAACATCACTTTATTATTTTAACCCATCTGGCTGCTTGACTAACCTGACCCCATAGACACCGGGTTGCAAGATCCTGCTAAGTTACCCTGCCTCTCACTAGCTTTCGCGAGTGCTCCAGCTAATATTCCCCAAAGCGTGTTGTTGTTTGGTTATTTAGGTGTCCCTCCCGGGACCCTCAGAAATCAGGGTAACAAGTGTGAGCCTTTTACTTTCAAAACCCTATGAAGCAAGAGATAGTTCTGGAAAATGCAACTTCCTGGTTGGAAGACACTCAACCAAGTTTAGGGAAGAACAAATGACAGCTATGAATAGTGTTGTGTCTTTTGATGCAATGGGATTCAAGTGGAGAGGATGCTCAGCTGCTGACCTGCTCAGATGTGAAAGTATTTTTTAATATTTTTTATTTAAAAAAATGTAGAAAACATAACATACATAACCTAACATTCATAACAAAATAAACATAATAGACATAATAAACATTTTAAAACAAAACATACAAATAATACACATACAACATACCTTATTACATATCTAGACAGAACATAAAGCACTTCCCCTTCTGGTGAGATACAGCTTTATAATATTAAAAAAAAAGAAAGAAAAGGACCCCACCTCCATGAATCAGAAAGGGAAAAAACAATATTCATTTAACACTATTATCTTCACCTTTACTTACATAATAATTATGTAATAATTTAATATTAACTGCATTTTTTCGTTCAGTAAGTCCTTAAATTTCCACTTAGCGTTAGTAATGTACTTTCACATCTCTATTCTTTCAAAATTAACCCTGTTACTTCAATACTTCTTCTCTTGTTTCTACCTCCCTCCACAATATTACCTAAGGATTATCTCTCATTATTTTAACAATAAATTATCACTTCTCTACTTGTTCCTTCTATACAATATTTTACTAGGGTTGATGCTCAAGATTGAAAATCTTTAATTGAAATTTCCTTATTTTCCAGAAATTCTATCAACAGTTCCCAAACTTTATAAAATCTACTGTCCATTCTTATTGTCCAGTCTGCAAGTCAATTTGTCCATCTGTGCTATTTCCATGGTTTTTTCTAACCATTCATCCACTGTTGGAATGCGAGTTGATTTCCAATGTTTGGCATAGACAAGTCTGGCCACCACAATCAAGTGCCATATTGGTCTCTTGGTGCAGAAATCCATTGAATTATCTGCCCCAAAGACTCTCAATAAAAAAATTCAAGAACTAGATCAATTTTTCTTTTCAAATTTTTTTTGGATATTTACTCATATGGTGTACCAGAATCTCTTTGCTTTATCACATCCCCACCACATATGATAAAAAGATCCCACTTGATCTTTACATTTCCAGCAGTGGTTATTCGTATTCTTGTTCATTTTAGCTAATCTACTGGGTGTCAAATACCAACGATACACCATCTTCAGCACATTTTCTTATAGTGCATAAGATCTAGAATATAACATATCGTTTTTCCAGATTGCTTCCCACTCTTCTAGGAGAATATTATGGTTAAGATCTCTGGCCCAGTTTACCATACAGTCTTTGACTGTCTCTTCCTCTGACTTAAAGGATAACAACTTTTTATACAATGACCCTTTTTGCACACAGTTTCTTTTGCAAGAGGGCCCCTTGAGCGTCGCGTAAATGGGAGCGGCGGTCCGTACGACGCACTCCCATTTACGCGATGCTCACAAGCATAAAGCAGGCTGTGCACGGATTTTTTTATTTTTGGCTCTAAGCCGAAAATACTGCGCGGTCGCGCAATGCTCCCAGGGCCCTTGTGCACTTACCTGCCCTGCGGTGCATCGGCCGAGCCGGGCCGGTCGCGCTTCCTCCCCCAGCGCAGCCTACAGCTCCCAGGCTGCACTGCAGAAGGAAGGGGTGGGGCATTCGCGCAACGGCCGCACGACCGGCAACCCAGCTGAGGGAGAACGGAGGAGCGATGTGAGTGCCTCGTGCAAGAGGCTGCTTGCGTGAACGGCACCCCCCACCTCCACAAGCAGATAACGTGTAGAAAGGGCCAATCTTGAGAGTAACTTTTTTTCTCCTTTTAACATCAGATCTTCCAATTCATTTTGCCTTAAGTCCACTCCTCCCCCTTGTACATCCTTTTAAAATCTTTCTTTTATTTGCATGTAGGAAAACCATTGCATATCAAATCCTTCCTCCTTTAGTTGTTGTTGGTCTTTCATTGAGATTGCTTCTCCACTTTTATTTAATAAGTCCTTATAGGTCAACCAGCTTCCATATCTTCTCAGTCCCTTAATAGAGCACCTGCAATGGTGAAATCCAAGATGGTTTTTTTGGACAAAAATAAAACTTGTACTTCTCCCATACTTTAAGAAGTGCATTCCGTATCACATGGCTTTTAAAAATCTTTTGGGCTTTCACTTTGTCTTACCACAAGTACGCACGCCAGCCAAAATGTAGATCGTGTCCTTCTAATGCCAATATTTTCCTGTCATCCAGGAGAATCCAAGGCTTCATCCAGGCTAAGCATGCTGCCTCGTAATACAAACCTAAGTCTGGTACTGCAAAGCCTCCTCTACGTCTTGTATCTGTCAGCCTTTTATATTTCATTCTCAGTTTCTTCCATTCCATATAAATTTTGATAAATCTTTTTTACACTCTTGAAGCCACTTCTTGGATATTATAACAGGAATCATCATGAATAAAAAGTAGTATTTGGGGAAGAACACTCATTTTTATCGCTGAAATTCTGCCCATCAGTGAGAGATCCATTTTTTTCCACATATTCAGGTTTTTTTTAACTCGAGTCCAAATTTTTTGGAAGTTATTCTTAAACAAATGAGTATTATTATTAGTCAATTCTATCCCCAAATATTTCCTCAGATGTGAAAGTATGAAGCTGAATGATACATATATGATGGGAACATGGAATGTGAGAAATGACTATATTATAGAAGGATTGACTCAATCAAGAAAGTCATAAGCCAGAATTTGTTAAACCCGAGAAGAGATGTTGATGACTGGGAGCCTTTTCAGACTACACAGCACTTTGTTTCCACTAACTACCATGTTACATCCTATGGAAACTTGGTATCTACAATTAAGGGAATTCTCAGCCAAGAGTTCTAGAGCAGTGGTTCTCAACCCTCCTAATGCTGCAACCCTTTAATACAGTTCCTCATATTGTGGTGACCCCCAACCATAAAATTATTTATTTATTATTTACAATGCCTCCCCCCACCCCGGCAAAGGCTGCCTCGCCGGCCAGGAACAAGGGGGGCAGGCAGGGAGGGAAAGAGGAGCTGCACGTCTCCCCCGGGAAAAAACTCCGAGAACCCCACCCAGGCTCTGCTTCTGCTTCGCTCTCGTTTCCGCTGTGGTGGGGGGGGCAGTGTGGGAAAAGTTTCCAGAGTGTCAACCCTGGCTGGAGGGGGGAGGAATCCCAGTGCCTTTGTCTTTTGCGCCGGGCGCAGCTCGCCCCCCCAGGAAAAGCGCCGCCTTGCGACCCCCCAGCCCTTCCGCAGCCCCCCCTCCGTGGTGAGTGGGACAGGGGCCGTGGCGAGGAGGGAGCCTGCCCCCCGTGCTGCCGCTGCCCCCCAAGCTGGCCCATCAGATGGGAGGTTCTCCCAGTAGCAGAGAAGGGGAGCGATTTCAGTCCCTTCTGAACAGGGGGCAGGAGGATGCGAACGCATGGCTCGTGCTTGCGCATGACCACCGAGGAGGGAATGGAGCCTAAGATCATTGGAAAAATGTAGGGGTCGCGACCCACAGGTTGAGAACGCTGCTCTAGAGCTTCATCAGACTTTAGACTCCAGGATTCCAAAAGATGCAGCCATGGCTGTTAAAGTGGAATCACATGTGTTGTGCGGAAGGGTTCCAAGGCTCTTTGGGGGTCTTTAATGCATACAGTTGCATATATCAAAGCTGATTTGACAGCAAGTAACAACACTCAATATATCTAAAAATGGCAGCCAATCAAGAGCTATTTCATTTGTTGTTCTACTCATGTAGCAACATTCTGTATGCCTATTGTAATATCTAGCACGCCTAGAATGGGGCACTGTATATTTAAGAGTAAAATCCTATATATTTCTACTAGGGGTATAAATCCTGATTTGACTTAATCTCGGGAAATGAGACAAAAAAAAATTCTCCTTGCTGAAAGACTGTAAGATGTTTATTTGTGGTTTCAGATAAATATTGTGCATTTTCATGACCAGTTTGATAAATTTCTATAAAATGCATAACATGGAAAAATTGATAATGGTTGTATGGACTAGTAAAAAACTGTAGTCCTGGAAAGGGATGGTGGAGGTTGCAGTTAATGACTTCCAAGCTCTGAAAGTTACAATGTTTCTTTGAACTCACAACAGCCTTTGAAGGTAGGCCACTATTCTCTCTCTCTTTTTGTGCTAAGAAGAAATGACAGTTTGCTAGCATCCTGAAAGGCCTGGAGGAATAGGAAATAACCACAGGGCAAAGGAAAGCAGGAGGGTAAATGAGGTGTTATTTGTTGTTGTGTGTCTACAAGTCATTTCCAACTTATGGTGACACAGGGTTTTCTGGGGCTGAGAGTACCACCTAAGGTCACCCGGTTGGTTTCCATAGCCAAGCGGGGAAATGGGGATTGTAGTCAGACACTCAAACACTGGTGTATCTCGGGTCAACAGTGTCTACGGCAAGTGTGCAAGTTGCCCCCCTAGGTGCCGCATTTAGTTCCAACCAGAGTTGCTCACACCTTGTAATTCAAGCACATCCAGAAAGAATATATTTTCCCAGTTGGAAAGCAAGAGAGAAATCATAGCTAAAGGGTCTGTTGCCAGCCCAAGCTGAGCTGAGGGGATCATTCCCTCTCAACATACTTAGAGAAATGGGCTAAGGAATCTTTTATCTGTCCTGCTTGCTTCTAGCCAGATGGGGGAGCAGAGTGGAGGGTAAGTCCTGACTACAACCACTGAGAGGGAAGGAGGTAAATGCATTGACTCGCTGTAGAGTCTTTTGTCTATTGCAGCTACAAGTCAGTGACACTGTCACCACTAATGAGTTTGCTGCCTGTAAATCCTGCACCAAACGATATTCACTAGTAGATTTCTTTACTGGAAGGATGGGGGTGTTGTAGGCTGATATACATTCCCTGATCAGTCCATATTTCAAAAACTTTTCTATCTGCCGAACTTCCAATTTAATAGCCATACTGATTGGTGTGGCCTTGGACTTTAAGGTGACTTTAACTGGAAGGCTGTATTTTGCTCTCCTGGGCTCTTCTCCTGCCCAAACACATGGGTCTGCTACCCTGTTTACTGGAGTCCCGGGAGGGACACCTATATGCGCTCTCAATTAACTAAGTTTGGGGAAATTAGCCAGAGCACACGTTAGCAATGCGAGAGGCAGGGCAACGCAGCAGAATCTTTTACCCAATGTCTACAGGGTCAGGCCAAGCCAAGGAGCACACCAAGTTAAGAATAATTGAGATTTTTATTAAATACAGACAAACAGTGTATGCAACACGCGCACTCAGATAACTATAGAAAATAAAGGTTGGAGTGGTGTAGAGGGATTTTGAGAGGGATTGTTGAATTGGGTGATACGACACCTGTCCTGAAGATTGAGTTTGTTGGTATGGAGTCTCAGTACGTGGGGCTGAGGGGACAGCTCACCAAACAAAGCGGCAGCAAAGCTGGATGGAAGTCCAGAGCGATCCGAGGAAGGTCTCAGAATCAGGGGTTTTTATAGGGAGAAATGTAACTCCAGGCTATTTCGTACTTGGGGAAAACAATGAGTTTCGGGCACGAGACAAAGCTTTGGGAAGGTCAAAATTTAGCATGATTGAGTTAGGTCCGAATTAACAAAGAGGTAGACAGTATGCAAATGCTCAGTGCTTGACATTTGAGTATTCAGCTTGCCAAATTGCCTGCTCGGGGCAGGGAGTCCTTTGTAAACAGCGTGCATACATAATAAGGGTGTTTGCAGAGAGGTCTCCTAAAGCAAGGATCTGGCTATTTCTGGCCTGCCTGTATTGTTTTGGGATATTGCAGCATTTAGTGGCCGAGCCTAGTTCTGTGCTTGTCCGGGGGCCTCACAAACACTTGGAGAGGGGTGGTGGAAGAGAGCCAAATTATTGATATCAAAATGATATCATTTTGATATCAATAATCGGGGCACAAATCCAGGCTACCAAATGTAGAAACAGGTCCACTGCATCTAGTACAATTTGTGGTATCACCTGACTTGCTGCTTCTTCTAGGAGCAGGGCTGCTTGGAATCGTCACCCCTGTTCTTATGGGATTCTCAGGCCACTTCCGCACTCGCCTGTTATAGCGCGATGATTCCACTTTCAACATCCTCTGGAATCCTGGGGTTTGCAGTTTCGGGAGGGGCCGACCGGCCCCTCCTGAAACTGCAAACCCCAGGATTCCAGAGGATGTTGAAAGTGGAATCATCGTGCTATAACAGGCTAGTGCGGAAATGGCCTTAGAGTGATCGTTATCTTTCCCAAATTGTACCTGTGCTTCCAACTTACACAGTAAGTCTCTTCCTAGCAGTGGAAGGGGGCACTCTGGCATATATAAAAACTAGTGGTATGTGAAGCTGTGGTCTCCTAAATGAGGTGGAGAGATTGCCTTTTCCTCTTGCCCAAAGCTGTGCCCAGCAAACTTTAGAATTTGCTCCTTTTTCCCCCTTCCAGGGAAGTCTCACAAAAACTGTAGACTGAAGAGGCCAGGCAGCCTTAGGAGCGCTCTCCATTTTTAATTCTGGCAACGCGATCCCCATCAACCCCCTGCCTCCCTTCCCTTCTCCCCCTCCAGGAAGAAAAACTACATTTCCCAGGATACTTAGCGCTCTCTCCCCACCTCCTCTTTTTTTTTTTTAAAGTCTATGCACGTGGCTTGCTGGGAGGAGTTGGGCACGTCACATTCCTGCATTCTCTTTGCCTGTGTCAGAAAGCCCGGTTTTTCCCCTCTCGAACTGGATCGTTGGAGGGGAAAGCCTGGAAAATACAGGAGGGGGAAAAAAAAAACAAGACCCTGAAAGCTTGGCTCAGTGTTGGGACTGATGCTCCTCCAGCCAGGCATCTGACCCCGGGATCCCTCTCCCCCTCTTTCCTTCCTTTCTTCCTTCCCTCCCTTCCACCCTCCCTCCTTCCTCACCAGCCAGCCAAGCGCTTCCTCTTCGCCAGCCAAGCCCGGGCTCTCCAGTAAGGTAATTCGGATCTGGAAGCGGTGTGTGTGCATTTGGACAGGGGAGTGTGTGTGTGTGGGGAGGTCGATCTTCTATGTCTTGTGGTCCCTGGGCGTGTGGTTGCCTTTTCCCCCTCGGCCCCCCTCCCCGATCGCCAGCAAATAAACCCTTTCCTTCGCCCCCTCCCTTGTCCATTCCTCTCCACCCTTGGAGGCGCTGCGAATCAAAGGGGGGATTGCGCCCCAAGCTGGACACCAACGGACTGTAAGGGGAGAGATTCCATTTCCTTGCAAGGTCGCCTCTTTGGCATTGATTTAGTGGCTTTACGCATTTGTCGTCACCCCCCCCCCCAGGATCTAGACGCTTCCTGGGTGCCAGCTGGATTTCTTGGATCACCGACGGGGAGGGGGGGGTCTCTCGGTGCCAGTGGCGGATCGCTGTGGTTTTCCACCGAGGAGCTGAAAAAAATAAAGGAGGGGGTGGCCGTGGCCTTTCTCTCCTGCGGCCCCCCCTCCCCAATTGTCTGTTGTTGTGGCGGCTGCATGGCACCCTCGCGTAACTCTGGCGTAGCAAAGGCGGGGTGGTGGTGCGCGCACGGCGCTTCCCTTTGTTTTGCCAGCGCCGCGCTCGCCAGGCTCGCGTTGCAAACTTGCAAGGTTGATTTCGCCTTCATAGGCCGTGGTTGGAACTGACTGCCTTTCTGCACTGGACTGTTATAGTGCTATGATTCCACTTTCAACCTCCTATGGAATCCTGGGGTTTGCAGTTTCGGGAGGGGCCGGGAGGCCCCTCCCGAAACTGCAAACCCCAGGATTCCATAGGAGGTTGAAAGTGGAATCATAGCACTGTAACAGTCTAGTGCGGAAATGGCCTGAGTTTATTTTGCTTTCTTTCCCCATTTTCTTTAAACAGCTCCCATGTGATTCCTCCCTCCCTTTGCATGGAGCGTTGATCGCATGTGGTGGAGACTCAGCCATCTCCTCTTTTTCCCCCAGCCACCAATACTCTCTACCCTCCTCTCTTTTCCAAAGAGGAGGCAATTTATAAATATATGTCTTTGCTGGTTGGGGAAAAAACTGGGCCTGATGGCATGTCTCTGCCCTCTTTTTTCAAAGGCATCCTTCCCACATCAGCTCTCCGGGGCACATTCCCACCCAGCTCTTCCCTTGTCAGACATTTGGGCGGGGAGAGGGAAAGAATGGATGTTACGCATAGTTGTAATTTTTCATGTGCGCCCTGGCAAAAGGAGCCGAGCACTCTTTAAAGTGAAGCACACCCAGGCGGCTCCCCTGCACCTGTAAAATCTTGAGAGCAGAGCTGTGGTTGATTTGGATCTGTGTGTCATGCAGCTGCCTGTTTGTGTACACATATGTGTGTGTATGTTAAGGGGCTAGTGAAAGTTTTGTTCTCCTGCAGGATTTGCCAGTTGCTTCCTGTAAAAGTCACCCAGCATCATAACCGCCCAGAATCCTTTCTCTCTGCCCGCCTCCATCAATGATGTGTCTTGAGGTCATCTGCTTCCCTCCCCCCAAGCGTCCTCTCCTGGTGATATAGGATTAATTGTTCAGAGGCTATTGTAATCCTTTTAGCCTTCCCCCAGTGGCCCTCGGCTGCTTTACACAGATTTTTCTCTCTGATTCTGCCTGTGTTGTGGGAGCTTTCGATTGTTCTCTTGGAGAGGCACTGGAACACGGGTCCATTCTTGCTGAATTCCGAACCTTTTTAAACAAGGTCTTGGGCTGCTGGAATGAAAAGCTGCAGCCAGCCTGTGACAGGGCATGTTTTACAGCCAGAGAGCCATGTTGTGCCTCTTGTAGGCACATGGGTCTGTTGAGAGTTATTAAAATGCAGATCTTAGATTATCTGGATTTGAAAATGTTCTCGGCTTTTAAGGCATCCAAGAGGTTTACGGTCTTTCTGTGGTCGACCAAACTATGCACATGCGAGGTTTGAGTAGTTGATGATTCAGTGTGATTAGGGGCATATGCTAGTTTTCCTAATGTATGCCATTTTTTGAAAAAACTGGTGAATTCTGTGGATGCTGTTGGCCTCATTTGCTATTTTGATTCCTGATCCAGCTAGATAACATCTATCCTCAGGACTCTAATATTGCTTTACCGCCTGGATTACTGGGTTGGGGTGGGGATGAGAGTCAGCGGGAGGGAAGACTTGTGTTTTTCCCTAGTAAATCCGGAACATTCATTTCTCTGTTAGTAAACAGTAGACTATAGTAGCATCTTACAGGAGATTGGCATTGCAATCCTACTCATGGCAGGCTTTGCATTCCCTGCAGTCCTGGCGGTGGACAGCCATCCTGGGTTGGATCAGCTTTCAGACAGATTTGGGTGCGGTCCCTTTTTTCTTTTTTGCTGTACCACTCATTCTGAGTTTCACAATTATCATCATCATCATCATCATCTGCCTTTCACTCCCCAATCTCCCTCAGCAAGTAGCATGCAGCTGTGTGTGACCTCCCTGCCATCCTTAGTCATGGGAATGAATAGATGCTTAGGAAGGTGGTAGTAGTGGGGCGCCAGTCTCTCCTGTTCCCAGTCTCCGCCACGTAGAGCTTTCTGCACATGAGTTGCTGGAGAAAGCTGCTGCAGTGAGAAGGGGAGAACAGATTGCAGCGGGACGCAGCTGTAAATCAGCAAGAAAGGCGATAGTTTCTCTATCTTTTCTCTCCCTTCCCCCCTTCTCCTTCTTTGCTACCTGCCCCCCTTCCTAACCTGGTTTTGGTGAACGCAATTTTTGCATTTAGTAGAAGCATCAGCAATCTTGTGGATACTGTCACTGGTTTTCATCCCCTGCATTTGAGAGATGCTTGTGGACGTGGCGTCAGGTCTGTGTTTTCCTGATGGGTGCTGGAATGCCTGGCATCTGAGGTTGGCCGTATGGCTGTTTCTTAGGAGGCTTGTGGGCAAGGAGGTTTGAATGGTCAGTGTCTGAAGCAGAAACCAGCTGTCAGAATCTCCTCCTGTGCATATACCTAGACACACAATCCAAGTAGTTGTAGGTGGGTAAATTGGTGCCTGTGCTGCTGAGAAAAATGAATGGAGGCTGGATGTACTGACGCACATTGTATTTGAGCAGCAAACTGTTTTTTCTCTCTTCTTTCCTCAGTGTATGTTCTGCTTTCAAGTGAGAACTGGAAACTTCCTCGGGCAAATCATTTTGCATTTATAAGGGACACGATATTATTTTTCTAGTCTGTCATCATAGAACATGTATGAATAATTTATTTAATATTTCATTATGTATTTGTTACATTTATATCTTACCTTCCTCTAGAGAGCCCTTGGTTGTTCTCCCCCACATTTAGGCTCACAAAACCATGTGGGGAAGGCCCTGGTGAGCAAGAATTATTGATCCAAGATCACTCTGTGAATTCGGTGGCTCAGAGGGATCTAGTATCAAGACCTCCTAACTTTCAGCTCGGCACCTTAATTATTATACCCACTGGCTTTGCTTTGTGAATCAGACAAGGAATTCACTGTGAAAAGAGAACATTTAGGAGTCATAGGTCATTTCCGCCCCTACACTGTTATAGTGCTATTATTCCACTTTCAACATCCTGTGGAATCCTGGAGTTTGCAGTTGAGGGAGGGGCATTTAGAATTCTCAGCCAGAGAGCTCTTTGGCCTCAGGAAACTAGAAATCCCAGCATTGAAGAAGATGCTGAAAGTGGGATAATAGTACTATAACAGTGCAGGGTGGAAATGACCATATAGTCTGTGGTTTTGCTAGTTTTAGGAGAGCCTGATTGATTTGCTACTGCAGAATCTGGGTTCACATCCCTTGTTGTGTTTGCATATCTTCAAGTCATTTCTGATTTATAACAACCCTAAGAGGAGTCTTTCAAGGGGGTTTCTTGGGAGAATTTGTTCAGAGAGGGTTAGTGCTTGCCTTCCCCTGAGGCTGAGAGAGTGTGACTCACCTGGGGTCACCCATTAGGTTTCCATGGCTGGACAAAGATTTGAACCCTGTTCCCCCAGTGTCCTAGTACAACTCTGAGACACCATTTCCGCACTACAGTGTTAAAGTGCTGCTATTCCACTATCAACCTCCTATGGAATTCTGGGGTTTGTAGTTTAGGGAAGGGCACTTTGAATTCTCAGCCAAAGAGCTCTTTGGTCTCAGTAAACGACAAACTCCAGAACTCCACAGGGTGTTGAAAGTGGAACAGCACCATTTTAACACTGTAGTACGGAAAAGGCCTAAAACTCCTTGAGTCAGTCATTTTCTCATCTAATCTTTATCATTGCCATGAGGATTATTGAGATTGCATTTTGGCATAGAAAACTACTATTAGTGATTTGACTCCAAAAGGAGGAACATACAATGAAGTACTGTTTCAAAAAATCAGATTCCTCTCCCTGACACAAGATATAGGAACAATATCTGGGAGAGGGCAAGTCTTTGTTGCAGAATTATATCCCAAGAGAGACCTGCATTGTGTGTTTTCAGAGGTTGTTGAAGATCCTTTAAAGAAAGTCTCCCCTCCATCATCATCATCATCATCATCATCATCATCATCATCATCTTTATTTCTATCCCGCCTCTCTCCATGGATCGAGGCGGCGAACAACAATAATACATTAATTACATTAAAAAATGTTAAAAAACATACCCAATCCTCACCACCCACCAACCCACCTAAAACCAACCCCCTAAAACACACAACAATTAACAATTAACAACAATCAACTGACTATTAAAAGAACAGGAAGACAGTTGGTGGGAGGCAGTGGAAGTACTAGTCTGGGAAGGCCTGTTGGAAGAGAGCAGTCTTGACAGCTTTTTTAAAGCCGTCAAGACTGGTAATATGCCAGGTCTCCTCCGGCAGGCCATTCCATAACTTGGGAGCAATAGAAGAGAAGGTCCTCTGGGTAACCGCAGCCATGTGAATGCATGCCACACTGATGAACAACCTAGACTCAAACTGGTTTTAGATCCTGGCTTGTTCATACTTCCCTGAGTGTGGATGCTTGAAACTGGTAGTGGAAGTTTCCAGCCCGTTCTTCTACATACCTGGAGGAGTGGAGATAAAGGAGGTTGCTGGGACTTGTTCACTTAGCAATTCCGCTCCAATTACATCTGAACTGGGTCATTATATCTGTGATTGTTACCATACTCCTGTAAGGTAGGCTTGTATTGTTTCCATATTAGAGCTTAATGGATGGAGAGGCTGCTGGGAAGAGAAGGAACCTCCAAACCAAAGTAATATTTGAACTACTTCACTGTTGATTCTTCTAACCAGTACACTGGTGCAGCAGCAAAATCCTCTTCTCCCTGTCTTGTTATCTTGTTTTTAATTTCATCTTCCAGGTGCTTACCTCATTATGGGCCAGTGTAGGCATAAAACTGGCTGTTCCTTTGTTGTGGTTAATTGTCATCAGGTTGACATAGACTTATAGCAACTCTATGAACAAGAAACCTCTAAGATCTCTGGTCATCAACTACCCTCCTCATATTTTGCAAATTCAGGGCCATGGTTTATTTAACAGAATCAATCCACCTACAATTGTGCCCTCCCTGTTTTCCTACTGCCTTCCACTTTATCAAATGTTATAATATTTTCTGGTGACTCACATTGTCTTATGATATTTCCAAAATATGGCAGCCTCAGTTTAATTATCTTCTAGTGAGATTTCAGGCCTGATTTGCTCTGAGGCCCATTTGTTTGTCTTTTTAGAAGTCCATGGTAGAATTCTCCTTCAGCACCACATTTCAAATGAGTTGATTGTCTTACTGTCAGCTTTCCTCACTGTCCAGCTTTCACAACCATGCATAAAAATTGGAAGTATTATGGTCTGGATAACTCTGACTTTGATATTTAATGATATGTCTCTACACTTAAGGTTTTTATCTAGTTTCTTCATGGCTACCTTTCCAAGTCTTAATCTTCTTCTAATTACTTGTCCACAGTCTCCATTTTGCTTAGTGACTGAGGCCATTTCTGCACTAGGCTGTTATAGCGTTATGATTCCACTTTCAACATCCTATGGAATCCTGGGGTTTGCAGTTTCGGGAGGGGCCGGCTGGCCCCTCCCGAAACTGCAAACCCCAGGATTCCATAGGATGTTGAAAGTGGAATCATAGCGCTATAACAGCCAAGTGTGGAAATGGCTTGAGCCAAAGTGTGACTATTCCTTAACCATGGTTAAAAGTTAGGATTGGACACCAAATGGAATTCTTTCCGTTAAACAGAGGGAACTACTTGCCACATGGTGCACATAACACAAACATTAACTTTGTTTAAGATTAGGTATCTGAAACATAAACCATGGTTAGGCTTAACCAAGGTTTGCAGCTAGTTGTACTGATAGAACATGTGTTGGAAAGTAAGCCCTTCTATCCTTTTTCTGAGGTGGAATGGTGCCTTCTTCTGTCAGGTTCTCCTCATACTTACTGTATGTATTTACTCACGGAGTTGGAAGGTAGTTCGAAGGATTATTTTAATCTAATCTTTGCCAATCCATGTGCAGTTATATTTCATTTTACATTGCATTTTTCAGGGATGGGCAAACATATCTCACACATAAGGGCCAAACCTATATGCTGTGTACTGAAGTTGCCTAAGAGAGCTAGTTGACAAGATCTTCACTTGCTGACTTGCCTAGGTCCTATGAAGACCATTTGAAAGCTATGTCAGTGTAGCCTGGAGAAAAGAAATTTGAGAGTAGTCTTCAAATACATGAAGGCTGAGCTGATCTCTGGTACTGCAGAAGGTAGGATTAGAGGGTGGACATAGCAGGAAAGCAGATTTCAGCTAATTATTAGGATAACCCTTTTAACAGTATGAATTGTCTGGCAGTGGGACAGGCTTTTTCTCTGGAACTATTTTAGCAGTTGTCTGTGAGGGTGCTGAAGTTAGTCTTAGGCACTGCAGATCCTGAGTTGCCCAGAGACTTGGACTCTGTAAGTTGTTATCAACTTCTGATCTCCTAGTATTTTGGACTTAGCTCCCAGAAATCCCATAAAGAACGTCCAAGGAGTCTGAGTTTATGAGTTCAAAAACATCTGCAGAGTAGAAAGTTGATAACCGTTGGAGGACCTTTGGGTTCCTTTCCAATTTTATGAACCTGAGAGACACCATGTATTTGTACATTGGCCATTTACAGATAAAATATGCTTGGTCTCTCAGGCCGAGTGTATTTTTAATAGAGTTGAAAAACACATTCAGCTGCCAGTCATCACATATCACTATGGCCATTTCTGCACTAGACTGTTACAGTGCTATGATTCCACTTGCAACATCCTATGGAAGCTAATCTGCATAAATATGCATATGAAGAAATCTAATAGCTGTTTTGAAAAAAAACCCCAGCAACTACATTTTCTTTCTATTTAGATTAAGGACATGAATCATCCAGCCATCCAGATGTTGGTATGCAGCTAGGCATAACCAGCAGAGCAACTGGTGAGAAATGCTTAGAGTTGCACTCCAACACATCTGAAGGACCACGTGATCCCCTACCAGAAGATCATGCATATGTTTCCTACAAGCTAGCAAATGTAATTTTAGAAGAGGCATTCTTTCATGTTACAGAATACCTCCTTAAATATGATATTTGCCTTCTGCAGTTTTAATAGCTGTGTAAATGTTCATGGGTTGCCATAAGTTGATGGGCAACTTGGAAGCGCATGGATACACAAATGTGACTTTTTAAAAAAAAGACTACTTATTGAACAATTGTAGAATGTAGAATTGGAAGGGGTTTCAAGGGCCGCCTGGTTTGTGCTGGAGTACACAACTAAAGCACTCCTGAAAGATGGCCGTCTGAATTGTTTTTAGAAATCTTCAAAGAAGGAGACTCTACCACACGCTGAGGCAGTGTATTCCACTGTTGAACAGCTCAGATCATCAAGAAGTTCTTCCTACTTTTCAGCTTGAATCTTTTCCCCCCCTTTTTTTGAATCTGTTGGTTCACGTCCTAGTCTGTGGAGCATCAGAAAACAAGCTTGCTCCCTCTTCTCCATGACATCCCTTCAAATATTTAAAGGTATTACTAGTGATGATATCACTTCTCAAACTTCTCTTCTCCAGTAAGAGCATATATAGCTCTCTATGCCATTCCTTATAGAGCTTCTTTTCAGACCTTTTACCATCTCGGTTGCCCTCCTCTGAACACATTCCAAGCTTATCAATATCCTTTTTGAACTCCGGTGCCAAAAACAAGACACATTATTTCAGGTGAGAATTGACCAAGCAGAAAAAAATATTCTTCTTGTTACCCTGTCTGGACACTATATGCCTTTTGATGCATCCTAGAATTGGGTTGGCTTTTTTGGCTGCTGTGTCACACTGTTTACTCATGTTTAGCATGTTGACTGCCCAAATTACCTCTTCCTGTTAATCAAAGTGTTTTATGTTTGATGAATCTGACTAAACATTCCTGGTCTGCTCATTCCCTCTACATCCAGTGCTTTTTTTAGAAGAAAACACCTAAGAGGAAGGGGAAAGTGCTCCGAGCTGACTAAGCCTCCATACCCACAGATTTGGAAAGGAGCAGAAAAGAGATTGGAAGGGAGACATGGAATGCAGCATCCTAAAAGAGTGCAGCTAACTTCCCAAAACAGGGACACTCCACTAAACATTTTGTCAGAGGTGCCTATATTAGATACATTCTTCTATTCTGCCCTTCCATATGATAATGTACATGGAATTTTTCCAAGGCTAATTTTTTGCCCTCGCAACAACCTAGTATGGTAGATTAGGCTGAGAGGTTATGAAAGTCTCAAAGTGAGCTTCAGGGCATTTTGAGATGATCTGTATTCACTACTGCATCTGTTCAACCATAATCTGCTCAGGTATACATGCATATATGATTCTACCTTGAAATTAGTTTACTTTTTCAACCAGGCCAGGGCATTTGCTTTGTAATATATTTCAAGATCTGGTACACCAAATCCTCCTCTTTCTTTTCTCTCTATTAACATGTGCCACTTTATTCTTGGCTTCTTCCTTCCCCAAATGAATCTCGAGAAATCTTTCGCTGAAAGAAAATTACTTTAAGATGCTCTATAGATGGTACTTAGACCCAGCAAAATTAAGAAAAATGTACAAGATTTCCAGTAAATGTTGGAAATGTAAGACAGAAGAAGGAATATTTTTTCATATGTGGTGGTCATACCCTGAAGCTAAAAGATATTGGAAAAGCATTCAAAAGAAAATATTGGAAATATTACAAATTAATATTCCTTTGCATCCTGAAATATTTCTTTTAAATATGTTACATCAAATAGAAAAAGAGCATATTAGATATTGGAGAATAATACTGTATATGGTATCAAATGCAAGGATTATTTATGCAAAGTACTGGAAGTGTGAACATATACCTGATATCGAGGAATGGGATGTTAAATTATCAGAAATGATAATGTTAGATGATTTGATAATGGCACTTAAGGGTGAAACAAGAGGGAAAAATAGGGAAGAATTGAAACCAATTAAAGAATACATACAACGAAAATGGGCGATTCAGAAAGAAACATGAAAAGCATGAAAATAAGCAAAGATATGGGAAAAGGGGATTGAAGAATTTATTTTCAAAATTATATGGCAAGTCACATAAAAAGGGAAATGGGCAGTAGAAACTTGGAAAAATAAATGAGTAATAAAACTAGAAGAAAGAAAGAAGGAAGTTGAAACTATACATTTGTATATATTTTTTATATAGAAGGATGCTTATAAAATTCATAAGACAAAGTAGAATATATAAGACATGTAACTGAAAATTATTTAGATACATAAAAGATAAAGAGCTATCTATTTAAGATAGAAGATCAATAGAAGAAGAAGAAATAGAAATAGAATTAGATGTTGGATAGGTATATAAATTTATAGGTATATAAATTTGATTGTATATATTTCTTGGCTTTCTGTTTCTTATATATTTATAAAAAGGAAGAATGGTTATTTGTATTAAAAGAAAAAAGAAAAAAAAAGAAATTAGTTTACTTTTTACCAGGCAGTTGTGTTAGGGACATGGGGGAGTGGGGCGATTCGCCCCAGGTGGCAATGTTTCTGGGGCACCCCGGCCCATAGTCATGCCCCCATGTACTGCAGTCACATCCCTGCGCACAGTGGCCACACCCCTCCCACCATAGCCACGTCTCCTCTTGCCCCCCCACACTCCAAGCTCCGCCACTGTTAGCAGGGATGTTGTCACGCTACAGTTCTAACACTGTGATTCCAATTTAACTGCCTTAGTAGCATCCTATGGAATCCTGTGATTTGTAGGCTGGTGAGGCACTAGAGCTCCCCAGCTGAGAATTCTAAATGCTTCTCTTTAAACCGCAAATCTCAGGATTCCATAGGATGGAGTCAGGACAGTTAAAATAGTATCACAGTGCTATAATTGCACTGTGGAAGGGTCCCAGGTATGAGAAATATGAAAAAGGCATTTGCTGGGTTTGTTTTATTAATTTTATATTGACTTTATCCATAAAATCTCAATCCATAAAGATATCTGAATGAAGAACACAAATCAAACAACCATGTTATGTAGGTTGAGGTATTTGAATGTTGGACTATGATGCATGGAGACCAGAGTTCGAATCTCTGTTTAGCAGCAGAATCCCACTGGGTAACCTTGGGCAAATTCTCTCAGCTTTAGAGGAAGGCAGTGACAAATCACCCTTGAACAAATGTTGCCAAGAAAACCCTGTGATAGGACTTGAAGGTGCACAACAGCCACAATAACTTATGTCATAGTTGTCATGCTTAGATGTGAAGACCTCCAGGTCAAATGTTTTGGAAGTTGCTGTACAGTTAAGATCATTACAGCAAATGAGCATACTTTATGTATTTCGCTGAAAAGGCTCCCAAAGCAGCTTATAAATCATTAATTTGACAGTTCCCTGGCCTCAGGCTTACAATCTAAAGAAGACATGATGCGTAAAGAAAGGGGAATTGAATTGGGAGAGGGCATAAAATCTGACTGCTCTTCTCTCCCTCAGAAGCCAAAGCAATGGGTCTCTCCGCAAGAGGCGCTGATGAAGGGGAAGGACTTGACAGGTAGATGGCTTACTTATAAAGATTTAACTGTGAAGGATCCGATTGTTGGACTACGAATTAAAACAAGAGAGGAGTTAGCGGAAGAAGGGAAGGAATGTAAATGGTTTCTCCATCTGCAGTTAAAAGAAAGATTTAAAATGGACATTAAATTAGAAGGAATTGAAGCAAATACTCACCTTACTGATTGGGAAAAAATAATTTTCGAAAAAAAAGAACATTTAACATCTCATTTTTATAAATTTTTATTAGACAGAGAAGTTGAAACAGAGATAATTAAGGAGACTATGATAAGCTGGGCTCAAAATATTGGTCATCAAATTGAATTGGCGTATTGGGAAAAAAGTTGGATAAACACACAGAAGTTTACATGTGCACAAAATCTCAAAGAAAATCATTTAAAAATGCTGCATAGATGGTATTTAGACCCTGTGAAGCTGGGAAATATATATAAGTTGAAAGACAAGAATTGTTGGAAGTGTAAGCAGGAAAATGGGACTTTTTTTCATATGTGGTGGCAATGCCCTAAAGCAAAAAATTACTGGAAAAAAGTACATAAAATGATGATGGACACACTACAGATAGAAATCCCAATTACGCCTGAAATCTTTTTACTCAACATGCTACACCAAGTAGATAAAAAGTACAAAAATCATGAGGCAATAATTTTATATATGATTACTGCGGCCAGAATACTGTATGCTAAATATTGGAAAACTCAGGAAACACCATCTGTAGAAGAATGGGCACAGAAGATTCTGGAATATGTCATACTTGATGACCTCACTCGTAGATTAAGAGGAGAAAAGAGCGGAGAGAAAGCTAACGATTTGAGGTCGATAAAAAACATTTTGGAAAAGATCTGTCAGAGTAAAGAATAATAAATAGACGGTTTGAAATAATATAACGTTAAGATAAGAGGGAAGAATACGGTTGCACTAATCTAACTAAAAGTAGAGGCAATGGTGGTATTTGATTTTATTTTTGTGTGCATTTTATTAGGGATAACAATATAGAAATAAAATCGATAAAAGTTGATCTAACAAGGGGAGGGAGGAAGGATAGGATTGTGATAAATATTAGGATATGTATATACAAGTTAAGCGTTTTTTTTAGTTTAAAAATCTGAAAAATTTATAGACTTATGGTCTTGTTTTCGAAATGTATTAATTTATCTTTTAATAAATAAATAAACAAAACAAAAAACAAAAAAAAAGAAGCCAAAGCAATGGCAAATAGAACATGGAGGGAGGGAATATGACCAGCTGCTTGGCCAAGGCTGCTTGGCCATAGAATCATGGATCTAGAAGACCCACAAGGGCCATCGAGTCCAATCCTCTACCATGTAGGGAATATACTATCTAAACATTCTTGACAGGTGGCCATCCAGCCTCTGTTTAAAAACCTCCAAAGAAGAAAACTCCATCACAATCCCAGGCAGCACCTTCCACTGTTGAACTCTTGTTACCATCAGGAAGTTCTTCCTAAAATTTAGATGGAAGTTTGAATCCGTTGCTCCATGTCCTATTCTCTGGAGTAGCAGAAGACAGGCTTGCTTCATCCTCCATATGACATCCCTTTAAATATTTAAACATAGCTATCATGTTGCCGCTTCATCCTGGAAAGACCTGTTCACATGGGCGTATAGAGCAATGGACATATTTTTTGCTTTCTGCCACTTTCAGTTTTATTTAATTTCTAATTATTCCCATCAGATTTATGAAGAAATGTGCCATATTTAAACATAGCTATCAAGTTACCTCTTAACCTTCGTCCTCCAGGCTAAACACACCCAGATCCCTCAGCCATTCCTCATAGGGCATGGTTTCCAGGGCTTCTACCATTGTGGTTGCCCTCATCTGGACGTGATCCAGCTTGTCAATATCCTTCCTGAACTGTCGTGCCCAGAACTGGACACAACATTCCGGGTGGGGACTGACCAAAGCAAAAGCAAAGTATAATGGAGTTATGTCTGGCTGTTCTTCTCCCCCTCTTGAGGTCAGAGCAATAAAAAACTGAATTGTTTTTATATTGTTTCTTTTTTTTAATTAAAATTCAATAAAACTCTCAAGCATAACTTACGTTCAAGATCTTATACCACATCATTTCTTCTTATATATAATTATCTATATACATACATTCTTGACTTTCCTTTCACTCAAACTTCCCCCCGAGTAAGAGATATTAATATTACCAAAATGTAATTCAATTGTCTATAATCAAATTGTAGTTATGTTTAGTCAACATTCACCATCTTTATATCTGTCCATCGCTTCCTGAAATATATGATCACTTTTTCCCAATCTTTGACAAATTTTTCTATTTTGTCTCCTTTCAATATATAAGTTAATCTATCCATTTGCAACATGTCAAACAACTTTAGTTCCCATTCCTTCCAGTCACCTAAAGGTGGTATATGACTCTCCCCCTTCCGTCTGTATTCACCCAATGCCCCATGTGGGCAAGTCATGCTGAGACAGAGATCATTTCCGCACGAGACTGTTACAGTGCTTTGATTCCACTTTCAACATCCTATGGAATCCTGGGGTTTGCAGTTCCGGGAGGGGCCTCCCGGAACTGCAAACCCTAGGATTCCATAGGATGTTGAAAGTGGAATCAAAGCACTATAACAGTCTCATGCGGAAATGGCCAGAGTCATCAGCACAAGTTCATCCATGAGTCTCCTGGTTCAATAGGAACAAGAAGCTGGACCATCAATATCAAAGTCCAACATTCTATCAGTTGCACCATGCTGGCTATTAATATTGTTAGCTATCTTTGAGAGCCAAATGTGGAAAGAAGGAACATCAGATTTAATTAAGACAGTACATAATAATGAAACTGGGACTTCTTTGTGCCCTTTCTCCACTGCCATGTCTCCTTGTTTCCTACTGCTGTCTTGTCATTTAGCTTTTTCAACAGTTCAGGCCTAGGATGTCTGCAAAAATGCTCAGTTATTAACCTTGAAGAATCATTCTTGTTGACTTCATGCTGTTTGGCATGTTCATCTAATCCAGCTGGGACCTGTAAGATTCTCGGGTTTTGAACTGGCAGAGCAAGTTCTAATCCTACCTTCTCCTGCCTTTCTAAAAATATAAATTTCATTAACCTTTAGAATATTTTTCTTAATAGTTTTCTTAAATGTAACACCCTTCCCTCGTTCTATAGACCTAATTTTGGGCCCCGTGTTTTAGAGGAACTTATTTTTTCAGTTCCTTTTATTTAAGGTGGAGATCTGAGATTCTGAATTTGTTACTGGTATTCCTATTACTCCTCTTTCTGCGTTGGTTTACATCTTGTCTTTTCCAAAAACTGAGATTCAGAACTAAGATGGCTGAAACAACCCTTCTTAAACTGGTCATTCCATACTGGAGTATAATCAATCATTCAATCAATCAAATAATCAATTAATGCGCTTGATTTGAGCCAAAAGGCGGAGAATTAACCAGTTAATGTAGTGCTGTTGATGGAAGGGTACAGAAATAAAACAGTCAAGGAGACAGGCCTGCCGGAGGTATAGAAGTCCAAACTGATAATAGTTTATTTACTTAAATTAGACCTTCTCCATATAATATTTCTGTGATGATGATTTAGTAGGCTACAACTTAATTGACCATACATTTTTAGGATCTATTGTACATGCATGCATTCCTCCTTCATAACTTTATGGACACAACAGCAGACAAAGCAATATTAATAAAAGTTGATGGTGGGTGGGAGAACTTAATCGTGTAACAAAATTAAGGCATTGAGCTTTTAAGAATCCAGTGTATGTGGTCCTCCCATATGTGAACTCGGCAAATATTTTAAAAGTAAATGTTTTTGTTTTATCTTTTTTCTTTATCTTCATTGAATCTGTCTCTTTAAAAAATACTAGTCTGATTTTTAAACATACAGTAGAGTCCCGTTTATCCAACGCTTGGTTATCCAACCATCCGGATTAACCAACGTCGCGACGGCCTAGGGGCATGGCTGTGGGCATTTCCGCGCCCCCAGACATGCCCCGACACGCCCCCGACACGCCCCCAAAATGACGGCCGCCACGGGCATCCGGGTAATCCGACCCTTTCGGTTATCCGACGCTGTGGCCGCCTGTTTGGGTCGGATAACCAGGACTCTACTGTAGTGTCTTTTAAAGAAGTAACTGTATAGTTACCATCTCTTCAAAGGATATAAAAAGTTTGGATAGAAATCAAAATTGATATCTTAAACCATTGGTCCATTCACACTACACAATTGATGACCCATTCCGCACTGGACTGTTATAGTGCTATTATTCCATTTGCAACATCCTATGGAATCCTGGGGTTTGCAGTTTTCCGAAACTGCAAACCCCAGGATTCCATAGGATGTTGCAAATGGAATAATAGCGCTATAACAGCCCAGTGCAGAAATGGCCATAGTGTAATTATTTCACTTTAATTGTCATGGTTTCATGCTATGGGATCTTGTTGTCGGTGGTTTGATGAGGCAGTAGAGTTCTCTGAAATGCCTCTATCTAAACTGAATTCTAAATGCCTCTATCTAAACTGTAAATCCCAGGGGCATGGCAGTTAATGTGGTATCAGAGTGGTATAAATTCTCTAGTGTGAATGGGCACCATGTGAGATCTGTATGCGTGTATGTTATTAGAAGTATGTGCATATCTCTGACCCCTCAATGTAAAATACCCTCCCCTCAGCAACCCAATTGGCAAGCAACATTTGGTATCATTTTGGCACCAAGTCAAAACTTCGCTTTTTATTAAAGTCCATAGGCTAATTAATTCTGTTCAGGTTAGGCACGTGCTATGGTTGTACTCTTATACATGGTTTTGATGGCTTTTAAACAAGCTGCCTGGTTTTTAGTTGGTGAATGATTTAATATATTTTTAGGTTTAAAAAAACCATTGTTATTATTTATGGTTATTGTCATTCGTGGTATAATTGCGTGGTGTGATATTAGCATTGTTATTATTTAAATCGATTTTATTGTAGGCCATCCTGAGATCTTTGGATGTAGGGTGGGATATACATATTTGAACAAATTTAAAAAAATGAAATTATAGGATTTTAAATATCTAAACCCATTTCTTCTTGCTCCTGTGGGTTGGTACCTTGAGACAAGCGCTGGTAGTCACAACTTAGACCATTTCCGCACTAGAGTGTTATAGCGCTATGATTCCACTTTCAACATCCTATGGAATCCTGGGGTTTGCAGTTTCGGGAGGGGCCGACTGGAACTGTTACACGAAACTGCAAACTTCAGGATTCCATAGGATGTTGAAAGTGGAATCATAGCGCCACAACACTCTAGTGTGGAAATGGCCCAAGTGTGGAGTGCAACACTAGTCATCACTCTTAGAATAGGGGAGGATCGTTGAAAATGCAGCGGTTAGGAAAAGCGTGGTTCTGAACCCACAGGGCAAGCTGTATCCCTTTTAAAAAAAATTCCTCCTTTGTCAGAGAGTTCCACAGTTAGTTCCTGAGGGATTCCCCAGAAGTGAGGGATTTCTGATCCTTGGTAAGCCGGTGCAGTCAACACTAAATCCACCTCTCCTCCGGCTGACATCAACTGGAGTTACATCAGCTATCAGAATCTTGCCCAGCTAAACAAGGACTTTCCCAGTTGCTCTTTGTCTCTCTTTTTCTCCTTCAGTGCAGGGTAGGTGTCTCTTTCCCGCACATCCAGGCATGCGCGCATGTGCACACGTAGCGCACACACTTATTGGCTTTCGAACAAAAAGGGGCTTGTGTGCGTATTGTGTAGAAACCGAGGGTGATGCTTGAGCGGTTTTAAAATGAAAGCAACCCTATCTGGGGCGAAATCAAGTTGAGCTGAACACAAGAGCCAACGAGTTTTCTCCCTGGATCAAACCAGGCTCTCCCTTGTCTCCTTTTCTGTTTCTGACCTCGGCCAACCGGGAGGCCTTGGGAAAATGCCAGGAGGGCAAAAAGGTGACGGTTAATGCTTTCTTCTCTCCAGCATCTGTTACTCAGAGATATACTGCCTCCGTTCATGGAGGTTTTTTTGGTCAAGCGGGTGAAGTAAATGATAGAAACTGGTGCCCAGATCCCTGGTAAATAAACAGAGGCATACATACAAAACAGACATGTGCTTTTCATGAGGCTTGACTATTTTGACTCAGCGGATAATTCCATCCTTTTGGAAATGTCAGCCCCGAGTGCTTTGGAAATATGCCAGGTGGAGAAAATGTTTTGTGATCTTGGGGATATTTAGAGCCCACCAGAGAGTCCAAGTGCCCTTTCACATGGCATAGTTACAGCACTATGATGCCGCTTTAACTACCATCGCACCCTATCGCGCTACATAATTATACCAATGTGATTCTACTTCATCTGTTGTGGCTACATCCTGTGGAATCCTGGGGTTTGTAGTTTGGTGAGCTACTGTAGTTCTCTGACTGAGAATTTGAAATATTGTTCTCTATATTGTGAATGTCTGGACTCAATAAGATGTTGCCTGGGCAGTTAAAGTGGAATCATACTGGTATAATTGGGTAGTCTGAAAGGACTAGCGTTTAAATGTCTTCTCCCCATAAAGGAGAATTCAAAAACATCAGACCACTGTCTGTGACTTGGATAGTACAGGAGAGCTTTGTAGTGCTTCTATTTTGTCGATTTTCCCCCTTTTGTCAGCTGATCTACTACTCTCTGATCACAGAGGGAAAAACAAAAGATTGGAATGCATTTAACACCTTTCTAAGTCCCTTACTTGGAAACGAGTGCAGGAAGCACTTACAGAGTCAGTGTGATATCCTGGGCCATTTCCACATTAGCCTGTTATAGCGCTATGGTTCCACTTTCAATGTCCTATGGAATCCTGGGGTTTGCAGTTTTGGGAGGGGCCAGGCAGCCCCTCCCAAAACTGCAAACCCCAGGATTCCATAGGACGTTGAAAGTGGAATCATAACACTATAACAGGATAGTGCGGAAATGGCCCTGGTTTGGGTGTTGGACTTGGATTCTCAGAGATACGAGTTTGAATCTCTGTTCAGCCATGGAAACCCCCTGGGAACCTGGGCAGGTCACACTCTCTCAGCCTCAGAGGAAGGCCATGGCAAACCTCCTCTGACCAAATCTTGCCAAGAAAACTCCATGACAGGATTGCCATAAGTCTGAAATGTCTTGGGTCCTTTTCAGACTGCATAATGATAGCATGATGATTCCATTTTAACTGCCATGGCAACATACTGTGGAATTCTGGGGTTTACACAGTCGGCTCTCAGCATTTGTGAGTTTGAACTTTCATGTTTTTGATTTTTTGCCCGTTTCTCCAATTCCTGCTCCCTCGATCCCCACCCTCAAGTCCTTTTCTGGGGGAAGTTTTTCTATGAGCAGCCATGATCAGGCCAGGTACTCCTTTAAAAACTCACCTCTGCTGGTGGTGGTCCTCCTCCTCCTCCTCTGCCACCAGCTTCTGTCTGGTCAGCTAAGGACGGCTCACAGCCCAATTTCTCAGCACCACAAACCCTCTCCCAATGTCCCACCCACCCAAGGAAGGAGATGGGAATGAGAGAGGAGGTATAGGGCTACTGTGCTGGGCCACCCCTTTCCCTGACCTGGTTTGGACCCTGAGTGTGCGTTCTCCCCATCGTGCCTCGGCTCTCTTCCTACAGACCCACACATGCATTTTAATGTTTGTGATTTTTCCTCTTTTGCAGGGGGTATCTCACACCCAACCCTAGCAAATATGGAGTGCTGACTTTAGTGAGGCTCTCTGACTCTATTAGGAGAGAATTTGGAATATGGCCATTTCCGCACGAGACTGTTATAGCATGATGATTCCACTTTCAACTTCCTATGGAATCCTGGGGTTTGCAGTTTAGGGAGTGTCCTTTGAGGCCCCTCCCTAAACTGCAAACCCCAGGTTTCCATAGGAGGTTGAAAGTGGAATCACTGCACTATAACAGTCTCGTGCGGAAATCCCTACACTGCAAATCCAAGGATTCCATAAGAGAAGAGCAAGGCAGTTAAAGTGGAATTGTATCACAATGATTTTGCAGTGTGAAAGAGTACTTGAAGGCTCACAACAACAGGTATTTGCCTTCTTGATACTGAGGCCTTGGGAGCGGAACGCCTGGGCTGGATTTTGTACTTTGAGTCGAAAGGTAAAGCTTGCATCATGCAGTCTGATCAGGTTAGGTGAGTTCTTGCCCTTGGCTGAAATACTCACACACACACATTTTGTCTGCTGGATAATGTCTGTTTGTTTGTAATGTCTGAAAGAGAGCTGATCCAACTCCGCGTTAGGCTTGCCTTCCAGGTGCATGCTAACATCATTCTCAGAATCTCAGGGGGAAAAAATCAGGCAGTTGTGAGACTATACATGCGCAGCGCTTAAGTTAACGGTAAGATTTTTATGTGCGTTAGATTTTTTTATACTGGTTAGAATCAGGGCATTTATTGGCACAGTATGACATCTTTTTAAATGAATCGCTTTTGTGGCTGTTCCTAGGAACCTGAGAAGTTGTCTTCAATCATTTCAAATTACTTGCCTATCTAGCCCAGCAGTGTCTACTTCAAAGCCTAGAAAAGTTACCATTTTGAATGAGAAAACCCAGAGTATCCAAGCCAGTATCTGCTCCTGTTTTAAAGCTATAAATGCCAGAGACTGAACTGGCACCTTTTGTATGCCAGACAATCGCTCTGCCACTCAACTATAATTGTGCTCCTGCTTTATTGTGAGCGGAGCATAGGAAAGTTCCTTTTTTGGACTTTGACCATTTTGAACTTTTTATCCATCTGGCCAAATGTTGTCCTTTTCAAAGGCTGGAAAAGTTACATTTTGGGACTGCAGCTCCTAAAATACCCCTGCCAACATGGCCTTGCTAGGAGTCATAGTCCAAAAAGAGAACTTTTCCAGTCTCTTATCTGACCGGCACCTGTTCTCAGAACCTTTAAGTCAAATAGCTTCTCATAATCTCTTAGTGCTTTCTTTTTGAAAACTGAAACTGGATGCTCCTGCATGCAAACTGTTGTGGTTTCCCCCATTTATCTGAAAACCAGAGCTTGGAAAAGCTACTTTTTTTGGACTAAAACTCTGGAATTCCCCCAGCCAGCATGTTTTTTGGCCATGCTTGCTGCATGTTTCTGAAAATATTTCTTCCAGAGTAACCTTTTCAGTCTGATTGTTCCTGAGTGCAAGTCTTCATAGGTAAAGTGACATAAAAAGTAACATAATTCTATTTTTTCAAAATGGTGTAAACGCTAACTTTGACCATCAAAGGGCTGCTTACTTGACAGTGCTTACATTTCAAAAACTTAGGTAAGGTCTTACAGCCCTTTGCTTTCAAACTATGCCTACAACTATAATGGATGACAAATTCTCACATCCCTTTGACTTTCCAGTTGTGTATTTGTGGGTGTCTAGAAACTGAAGATTTGCCTCATTATTTGTTGTTTTGTTCTTCATATGCAGAACCAAGAGGCATTATTTTTGGGATCTATTCTGTTTTGTTTACACTCTAATAATGTTCCAGAAAAGATTTTCTGTCTCCTGTCTACATTAAATATATGGCAACTCACAAGGTTTCTTTTTTCGCCTTGGCAGCAATGAAAATTCGGGCAGGATTTATTGCTGATATTGCAGTCGATTGTTCTGGAGATGTTCTTGTCTTAATCATAGCAATTTTTTTCTTATATCCAAGAGTTTTAATCTTTTTGGTTTTTTAAGAATATTCTTGATCTGTATGCTATTTGTTCCATGTTGTACTTTCTAGTTGTACTTCCTTGTTTTGTATGCAAGCAGCCTATGGTGCTAGCATTAATAACTGTTGTTGTTGTTGTGTGCCTTCAAGTCATTTCTAGCTTATGGCAACTGCAAGTGGTTTTCTGGGGGTGAAAGTATGTGATGTGTCTAAGGTCACCCAGTGGCTTTCTATGGCTGAGTAGGGAATCAAACTCTGGTCTCCATGGTCATAGTTGAATACTCAAGCCACTCAAGCTTACTACTACTGTAAAAAGCAAACTTCTAAGCTACAGTAGAGTGACTGTCAATCAGACTGATTTTCATTTGAAGATTTGTCCAATTTATTTTTTTTTAAATTCATCCAGTGGTCAAGAGTGAATTGTGTAGAAATATGAAAAGCATGCGCATTTGCTGACTCAGTTTATAGCTTTCCTAGAAAACAGACACATTCACATTTCCCAGGGGAGATGTATAGTCCTCAAAACTCTGGAAGCCAGCCAGAAAAACCCTCGGGCAGTACAAGGGCTCCTTTGTACATTACCTGTATCATAAATATTATCAAGGTTGTTGTTGTTGTTATTTTTATTTTTATTATTACTATTATGCTTTCAGTGTGCATCATATTTGACAGAGTAACAACAGGAGGACTGATACTCTGCCCTGAAGAGCTTATTTTTTGAAAATTCAGTACAAGGGAAACAGTGGAGGAAGGGGAGGAAAGTAAGAGTCGTGACGGAGCAGAAGCAAGGCATTTCTGAAGTACTATTTGTGTCCAGATGAACACTGAGTCTTGGTTTTTGGAAAACTGGTGGAGAGATGTGAGCATATACAAATCCCTGATCAATCATGGACCCCACTGGGTGACCTTGGGCAAATCACCCTCTCTCATCCTGAGAGGCAGACAGTAGCAAAATATCTTCTGAAGAAATATTGCCTAGGTTATGTTGCCTGGTACAGTGAGGGGCAGTAGGAGAAATGGAAGATTGCATTGCAGGTGGATTACACTAGATTGCACTAGATAGAAGATTGCACTAGAAGGCCACAGCCCAAAGTTTGGGAAACCTGAGCACGACAGTTGATGACCAGAGCTCTTGGAGGTCTCTATCCTGTCTCAGTCCCGGCAGCACAACTGATAATTCAAACAAAACAAACTGAATAGCTCCCAGCTCATTACTTGCTTTTATTCAGTAAGCACAAGGGCAAAATAAAGTCCAACAGAATTCAAAAGAAACAAGTCCAAAGTCAGTCAGAGTAATCCAGAGTCAGGCACAGAGTTCAGCAAGGCGTCCAGCAAACAGAGAAGTCAGATAAGCTCTGACAACTCCTGGGCCCTTTTCGCACGGGCTTTCTCTCACGAAATAGCCCCCTGAGCCTCGCGGGAGTGGGAGCGTCGCTCTGCACAACGCACTCCCACTTCCGCAGCGCTCACGGGGCAGAAGCGGCGCGAGCGCGGATTTTTTTATTTTCAGCTTGAAGCGAAAATAAATGGCGCTTGAGCAAGGCTCCCAGCAGCGTCCCGCACTTACCGGAGTGTGGAGTGCCGTCGCAGGCGGGCCTGTTGCGCTTCCTCCCCGCTTCCGCCCCCCGCGGTGCCTACAGCTCCCAGGGGGCGCTGCGGAAGCTGGGGGCGTGGCTGAAGAGCACTCGTCACACAAGAAGACTCCACGTGCGGTAAGGAGGCGGGGGAAGCGGCGGCGTTGCGGGAGAGGGTTCTTGCGTGAGCCGCCCTCCTCCGTCACACAAGCGCTGGCGCTGCGAAAAGGGCCCTGGAGGGGAAGGTCAGCCACCTAACACAGCTGTTGCCTGAGTAATTGTTGCCAGTTATAAATGCTCTGGGATTGATGTAGGCCCTCTCTTTGTTGCCTGTGCTCAGCAAAGGTAGGTACTGGTAAGTGATCTTCTGTGTCTGAAGGGGCAGGACTCTCTGCTGTAGCTGGCACTGTCCTCTGTTCTGTTTGTGACACTGTAACCTCTTCCTGTGTAGCAGGTCCTGGTGTGCCCCCTGTTTCAGACTTTGTGTCCAGGTTCTGGAAGCAGAGCATGACTGTCTCTTGTTTGTAGAGTTGCCATGAGTTAAAACAACAACTTTGGCTTGCATCTATTTGAGCCAGCTGTAAGAAACAGCTGTATCTTTTAAGACAGTGGTTTGAGTCCCAGCAGAAAATTGGTGTAGGCATTCAGGTGGTGCTTAAGACAACAATGTCCAACAATACATTGGGGCATGCTTGGTGTGCTGTATGAAATAAGTGAATTCCCTGCCCACAAAGGAGGTGGCCATAATTCATTGTTGTCACCTTGCTGGTTTTTGTGACTGTCCCATTGGAAACAGATCCTTCTTGTGTTTTTGTGGTTAGAGCACTCCCTTCCTCTCGCAGAAATGAGGCAGAATTATCCAGCCCCCTGTTCCCTGATCTCTGCATGAATTGTTGCTCTGAGCTAGCATTCAGGAGGCATGCCCAGATCAGGTGGAGGAAAAGGGCTTCTCCTGTTAATACTTAGTTTTACACACATTAAAAAATTCAAGAGGGCTGTTTTACTGTAAGATTGTTATCTTCCCAACTTTACTTAGGCAGGAGGTGTGGCCTTAGCTGCGTGAAAGAAAGTCAGTGAATTCTGATGATTTTATTGGGCTTGAATTTTGAATAAATATACTAGGGATGAAGCTGTAGGTTGAGCATTATGCTCAGATCCTGCTGAGATTAGGACTTGGCAGATGTTAACATTCAGGAAGAATAGTGCTGCAAACAAAGCTCACAGTCAACAGTTACTAAACTGAGTTTGCCTGAGAACTCTCTTAGGCACATCCTGGAAAAATTTAAATTTACGCAAGCCTTCTTTAGCTATTTGAGATCAAACATGTAACACAACTCTTGTAAACACCTCAAGACATCGGTGCATGCTTTCACTACAAATACTTTAGCAGACCTGTAATTAGAGTTCTTGTTGGCCCGGAATGTATCCATAATACATGATTGTAGCACTTCGATACCCCTTTAACTTCCATGGTTCCATCCCGTGGAATCCTGGGGTGTATAGATTTATGAAATATTTAGGATTCTCTTTCAGAGAGCTCTAGTGGTATAGTTTGAGAGTGTGTGTTGAGAATTCTAGGTAGCTTCACAAACTACAAATTCCAGGGTTCTTTAGGATGGAGCCGTAGTGGTGAAAGTGATATCAAACTGTAATTATTGTACAGTGTGGGTACACCTGGATTTGCACGGTTGTGGAAGGTTTACATGCCTAAGTCTTCTTTGGACTAATACCGATTGAATGCTGATAGAGACAGAAGCATGCGTCTGTGTGGAAATAGAGCAGGCATAGTCTTCCCATTCTGCAAAGACATTCATGACTGAAAGTTTGAAGAGCGATGTTACTTCCAAAAAAGTCTTAAGTGAATGCTCTGTTCCACAATTTTCCAGTCTTGGCTTACAATACAGTGCTCCTTCCACATTTGCGAGTTTGGGATTTGTGAATTTGATTATTTGCAAGGCATGTGCTTGCCTCTCCCCTGTTTTCTTTCTCTCATCCCTTGAATTCCTCAGCCCAGGCTTGCAAGGCTTGTATTTAAAATGAATCTTTTTTCCTTTTGGGTGAGCAAAGCCCCCTCCCACTGCTGAAGGCATGTCCTCTCTAACATGTGCTTGCACATTCTGCTCTGTATTGGCTGTTGATTGGTCAGGTGCGCTCTCTGCTCCTCCTTTCTCAAGATGGCATCTGGAAATGATTAGATCTCAAGAACTCCCCTCTTCTCTGTTTGAGGGGAAAGTAGGTTGTCTTCCCCCCACACCGACACCAGGACCAGAGGCGAAGGAATGGAAGCAGGGAAGCTCCAGAGGGGAATGGGAGGTGGATCACTGGGGGAGGAGTTATTTGTGATTTTTCCACTTTCACAAGGGTTCTGTGCCCTGAACTCTCATGAATGTGGAGAGGCTGCTGTACCATAATGTTTCACACAGGGATAGCAGACAGTTTCTGGTAACTAGCTCTTGGAATCAGAGAAAAAAAATACTTTTTTAGACCACATTTTCCAGCCAGCATGGTGCTTAGCATTTTGGGAGTTTAAATAAGAAACTTTTTCCAAGCTCTGAGGTCTCTGTATGCTATCTCAGGTCTCATTGTTCTCCAAAATCTCAGGTATTAGTATAAACGGGCCTTGGCCCTTGTTTTCAGCCTTGAGTACTAAGCGTTCGTCTTGGAAGAGCTTGCTTAGTCAAAAATATCGGCCTGCATTCTCCTTTGAAATTCTTGCTTTTCCATGGAAATATGAGAACCAGCATGGAGATAGTGTTTTTAGCATTGGACTGTGACTGCAGAGACTAAAGTCTGAATCCTTGCTTGGCCATTGAAACCCACTTGACCTTGTGCAGGTCACACTGTCTCTGCCTCAGAGGCAGGCAGAAGCAAAACATCTCTGATCAAATCTTGCCAAGAAAGATTTCCCTTGGAGTTGCCATAAGTTGGAAACAATTTGAAGGCACACAACAAATGGCTTGAAAATTAGAAGAAGCCCAAGGTTTGTAAACTGTGTGGCTACCTTGCCTGAATACTTTGCTTCTGTTGACCAGCAAAATGCTCGTAAAATTGCAACATTTATTGGATTAACCAGGTTGGTGGATGTTAAACATTTTGACTTAGCTAAAAAGATTCCCTAGGTTGATCTGTCAGATTCTAAATTTTAAAGCGTATGTTTAAAATATTTAGTTCAGGTGTTCAACTTTGGTTTTCTCTGGTAGGTGAAAGGCAGACTGGCTAGAAACAATGGATGCATGTACTTTACAACATTATATCAGTTTCATATCTTTTAACTATCATAGCTCTTCCTTTGGTAAGGTCCTCAGAATACTCAGTAGACAAGCAATATAACTCTCTAGCAGAGTTATCTAAGTCTTTGCCCACCCTACAGATCCCGGGATTTCATAGGACGAAGCAACAGTAGTTAAAAGTGGAATCAAACTGTTGTAATTGTGTAATATGGATATACTCTCCTCCTCCTCCATTAATGTAACGTCATCTATGTATATAGTGCTTTACAAGTAAAACAACAAAAAAATGGGGGTCCTGCTAAAGGTGTACAGTCTAAAATATTTGCATGTGCACATACACACATGTGCACATACACACACACACACACACACAGAGAGAAAGGAAGAATAATAAACTATACCATAGAATTGTAAAACAGATTATTCAGATAAAATACCAAAAAAATACAGTATAATATAAAGCTAACTGACAAATACATGTAATCCAGATATACCAGGATTATAAAATAGAATTAAGCTGAAATTCCAAAAGTTTTGGAAAACAAAAGGTTTTTAATTGAGATTTAAAAACAACATGGGAAAAAGCAGTCTGCAAATGTTCAGGGACGCAATTCCAAGAGCGTAGAGAAGGGAGTGAAAACGTATGAAGCCAAGCCAGGGAAAAGGAAACCTTTGGTTGAGTGAGAAGCCTAGAGTTCCTAGGACACAGATCATGAGCAGGCTGGTAAAAAGAAATGAGGGCAAAAAGATGTGGGGAGCTGTTAGTTGCTGTTCATAATAGCCTTTCTTCTGGAGGGACCCAGTCCTTTTGACTTCTGTGTGTTTTGTGCAGAATCTGTCAGTGAACAAGCTAGGTCTTGATTCCCAATGAATCATAGAATCATAGAGTTGGAAGCGACCCCAGGGGCCATCCAGTCAAAACCCATTCGACCATGCAGGAACCCACATCAAAAGCACTCCCAACAGATGGCCATCCAGCCTCTGCTTAAAAACCTCCAAAAGAAGGAGACTCCACCACGCTCTAAAGCAACACATTCCACCACTGAAACAATGAGGGACCATGTTCTGAGGGACCAATGTTCTGTGATCATAATCCCAGAATCGTGCAAATTGAAATTCACAAGACGCTTACATAAAATTGCATGGAATTCCCTAATTTGTATTCTTTCCTCCTATATTTTTTGCCTATTTTAAGCAGAAAAAAATACTGACACCCTTCTCTGTTTTTCTCGTTGATTGTTTGGTAAGCGCCCTGGCAGAAGAGACATTCCTTCTTGCATGTGGCAAGATAGCGCTTATCTCAATGCATGGGAACATGATTATAAAAATAATAAAACAAGGCTAGGAATCCTGCAGCTTCCCAAATTTGTTGGATTGTAATTCCCAGCATTCCTTGGCTGCTGAAAGTTGCAGTCTAGTAATACCTGAGGGCCTGGCATACTACCTACGTCAGCCCCCCCAAAATGTATTTTTTTCATATGCAAATGTATGTTGATTTACTAACTTGAGTAAGATTCCTAAATGAAATATTTTAGGTTAAAGCTTTTACTGGCAGTAACTAAGCTGGAATTTGCAGTGTTTCAACCTTTCAAAATGGGAAAAGATGAAAACGTCTGGGAAGGATGTGCGGGCATACGGAGAAATCGAGAGGGTCAGATTTGACCCCAGGGCTTGAGGTTCCTTCCCCCAGCCTAATGGCAGACAGTCTACCTCAGGGGTGTCGAAGTCAATTTCATCTTGGGCTGCATCAGCATTATGGTTGCCCTCAACGGGCCAGTGGTATATGTTAGATTATATAAATGTATCTACTCTTTTACCATATTAAATAATGATATTTCTGTCCAGCCACTCCCCTGCCCCTCTCTGTACCTGGTGAGCCTGATCCCCAGATTGTGGACCCCCAGATGTCAGTATTCTGAAGAGGGACCCAGGAGTCAGCACTCGCAATCTACTTCTACTTCTGACTGCTCCTCTGTCCAACTCTTGCCCTCGGAGTGTTGCTACAGATTACCATGGCAATGTTCCACACGGCTCACAAGAGTCACAATGTGGGGATTGGGCTCACCAGACAGGGGGAGTGCCACAGCTGCAGGAGAGGTGCGAGGGCTGCATGAAATGGACTGGTGGGCCAGATTTAGCCTGCGGGCCTTGTGTTTGACACATGTGGTCTAACTGGCTGAATACTTCTTTCTGCGTTAGCTCCTGCCACCGCTGCAAGACTTCTGCTAACTTGGTGCCGAGTTAGCAACAAGATTTAGGCTGAAGTCTTCACTGAGCCATGAAAAGCCCCAGGTTCCTTTAGGTCCATCATTCTTTCTTACCTTGGTTGTTGGTGGATGAAAGTGGGGAAGAGGAGAGCCATATATGCCACTTCTGAACTCAGAAGGATATAAGCATAATTAATAAAATAAAAGGAAACCACTGGCTTTGAAAGATAGGGGCTCACACAACCGAGAAACACTCTTCTATAGAGAGTCACCCCTGCTGTGTCTTTGTGTAAGTTCCCATTCAGGCCTCACCTCCCACCTGCCTTTGCTGAGGGTAGATTATTCTCTTACAACTCTGCATCGGGTATTGTTGGGTTGTGCAATTGCTTTCACAGCTTAAAAGACAGAAGATTTATCTGTCTTCTGAAAAGAGCACTGCTTGTCATCCATGCTCGTCATCACAGTTATGGTCTTGCATCCTTCCAGATCTGCCCAGAACAGTGACTCATATAGCAATGCTGAGAATGGCCTTCCTTGGAGAATGGCAGCTTGTTCTTTCACACTCTGAAAAAGTCAACACTGGCAGCTATAAGGACAAAAAACAGGCCCCAGTGTTAGTTCAGAAAAGAAATATCTTCTGCCTTTCAAATGTGTGGTGACACTCACTGCAAAGACTGTCCCCTCTGTACTACCTGCAACCACACAAAAGTCCTGGAGCAAGAGGTGGTGGTTCTGGACCTTCGATAAATGAATTGCCAGGTCCAGGTGGGAACAGTGAGTTTGGGTGGGGAAATCATAAACTAAAATTCATACCAAAAAACAAAACAAAAAAGTGTGGTGACACTGCTTTGCATCAACCTTGTGGAATCATAGAGTTGGAAGGGGCCCTGATGGTCAGTGCCAGGATTTCCAGGATCCTAGACCACCCCCAGCAGGTAGCTGTCCAGCTTCCTTTTTTTCAGGCCATTTCCGCAGAAGACTGTTATAGCGCTATTATTCAACTTTCAACATCCTATGGAATCCTGGGGTTTGCTGTTTAGGGAGGGGCCTCAAACTGCAAACCCTGGGATTCCATAGGATGTTGAAAGTGGAATAATAGCGCTATAACAGTCTTGTGGGGAAATGGCTAAGGATGGCCTAAGATATCCAGAGAAAAAGACCCCCTCCCCATCTCTGGGCAATTGGTTCCATTACCAACTGCTCTAACTGTCAAGAAATTCCTTCTAATGTTCCTCTAAAATCTGCCCTCCAGTTATACTTAAAACCATTAGACCTAATTCTGTCCTTTGAGGTCTGTAGAGAACAAGCCTGCATCCTCGTGGCAGGCAGCCCTTGAGATATTTAAAGAGTGCAGTCGTGTCATCACCGTCTTCTCTTCACCAAGCTGAACATACCCAGCTCCTTCAACCTCTCCTCATATGCTTTGTTCTCCATACCTCTTATCATCCTCATTGCCTATCTCTGAGCTCTCTTCAACTTGTCTATATCCTTTTTAAAATGAGGTGCCCAGAACTGAACATAGTACTCCAGATGAGGCCTGACAAGTGCAGGATATAGTAGGACTATTACTTCCCTCAACTTGGGAAATATGCTTTTATTAATGCAGGCTAAGATAGCATTTGCCTTCTTTGGTGCAGCATCACAGTTGACACATATTCAACCTGCAATCAACAATAATCCCAAGGTCCTTTCTGCATATACCAGTAGTACTGCTGAGCCAAGTATCTCCCATCCTGTATGTGTGTATTTGGTTTTTGTGTCCTAAATGTAGAATTGTGCATTTGTCTTTTTTGAATTTTATTTCAGCCCAGTGTTCTAATTTATCAAGATACTTTTGAATTCTGTTCCTGTCTTCCAATGTGTTGCATACTCCTTCCAGTTTTGTATCATCTGGAAATTTGGTAAGGATTCCTTCATCCCCATTATCTAAATCATTGATAAAAACATGGTAGACAATCAGCCCCCAGATGGAATTCTGTGGTGCTCTACTTGAGACCTCATTCCACTTTGAAGTACAGCCACTGATGACAGCTCTTTAAGCAGATTTTGCAAACCCATTATGGATCCATCTGATGGTGATTCCGTGTTTAGTCAGTTTGTTGATAAAAATATTTTGGGAGACCTTATTATCAGATGCTTTGCTGAAATCCAGGAAGATGGCATTCACAGCATTCCCACCATCTACTAAACTAGTGACCGTATCAAAAATGATATATTTGTTTGGCAAGATTTGTTCTTGACAAATCCATGCTGGCTCATACTGATCATTGCATTGTCATCAAGATGCTTGCAGGCAGATTCCTGTATAATCCACTCTAATATTTTTCCTGGTATTGTGGTCAGGCTGACTGGGCTGTAGTTTCCCCGATCTTCTCCTTCTCCTTCTCCTTCTCCTTCTCCTTCTCCTTCTCCTTCTCCTTCTCCTTCTCCTTCCTCCTTCCCCTTCCCCTTCCCCTTTCCCTTCCCCTTCCCCACCTCCTCCTCCTTCTTCTTCTTTTTGCCTTTTTTGTTTGCTCATCTCCAGTCTTCTGGAATATCATTTCTTCAAGATTTCTCAAAAATCATGGCAAGTAGTTTTGCAGGTATGTCAGCAAGCTCCTTCAATACTCTGGGATGCAGATTTGAACTCGTTTAGGTTAACTAAATGATTCTTGACTAACTCCTTATCCATCTTGATTTGCAACCCAAATTTTGTACCAAAGTCTATGCTGAGGCATAGAAGCACATAGTCTCTTTTTGGGAAAAAGCTGAAGCAAAATAGGCACTGAGTAGTTCTGTTTTCTTCGTTGTGATCTGTTAGCATTTTACCATCGTTGCAGAACTTTGGTCCCTCTTGCTTCAGACATTTGAAAAAAAAAAACTTTCTTGTTGTCCCTTGCTTGCTTAGCCAGTCTTGGCATACTTTGAACTTTAGCTTTCATTAACAATATTCCCACAAGCTTGGGCTACACATCTGTATTTTTCTTTGGAGATTCATCCTTCTCTCCATTCTTTATACATGCTTTTTCTCTTTTCACTTCCTTGAGTTTATGTTTCAGCCACATTTGCTTTTTCAGATATTTCCCAATTTTCTTCTTCTATGGAATTGTTTGTGATTGTGGTTTTTGCAACTCTGTGAAATCTTACCCATGGTAGGTGTCTTTGTCGTCTAGCATCTCTAAGCATAGGATTCTGCCAAGTATTTCCATGACCTTGGTAAAACCAGCATTCGTCAAATCCAGGATTCATGTTCAACTATACACTTCTTTGGCCTCTCCCACAGCCATGAACTCTAACATTACATGTTTAGTACTTGCAAAGTACCAATTAGTTGGATTCCAGTGAGTAACTCCTCCCTGTTGGTTAGGATCCAGTTCAGAATTGCTGATCTTCTTCTTCCTTTCTCCACCTGTTGAATTACAATTTTTTAAATTTCTTTCTCCATTTATTTTTACTTAAATGCTCTCCACTGGTCCTATTTGATCACTTGTGTGGATTTCTGAACAAGTCATTTTGCCTTCAACATATAATGCTACAACTCTCCATTTTCTTCCACATCTATTCTTTTTCAATAAATTATATCCCTCAATCATTATTTTCCAGCTGTGGGAGTAATCCCGCCTAGTCTCTGTTATGCCTATAAAGTCATATTTACCTTCCTGCACTAGGACTTCAAGCTCATCTTGTTTGTTTTCCAGTCTCTGTACACTGGTGTATAGAGATCTAAAATCTTGTTCGTTTTAATTTTTTATTCTGCTGTGAGTTTTACTCTGGCTCCCATCAGTGGTAGAGCTTGGAAAGTGTGGAGGGAAGGCGGACGAGTGAGGGGCTACAGCATGGGGGCGTGGCCACTGTGTGGGGGGCATGGCTGCAGTGTGCGGGGGTGTGGCCAGGGGGCATGGGGGCATGGCTACAGGCTGGGACGCCTGGGGCAAACTGCCCCCATCACCCCCTCGTCCCTACACGACTGGCTCCCATTCTTTCTCTCAGCTTTTCCTTTAGTTTTTCCTTTAGAATTCACAAGCTTGGGTTTAGAACTTCCTTTTGGACAGCTGTTTAAACTATCATCTTCAACTCCAAGCTTTTAGTTTAAAACCCTATTGATCAGATTTTGCCGAAGACAGTCTTCTTGATCTTTGTGAGCCAGTATCTCTTTGTCTAAGAGGTGAAGATGATGATCCCCAAAGACAAACCTTTCCTGTCAACACCATCTGCATAGCCAGTTGTTCACCGGCAGTATCTTCCTGTCCCTGTGTGGTCCTCTGTCTTTCACAGGTAGAATTTCCTGAGCTGGGCTTCATAGTCCAAGGTGATCTGCTCAGATGTGTTGTTGATGCCCTGTGTAAGGTAAATTACAGAGCTTGGGAAAGTTATTTTTCATTTTGGAGTACAACTCCTAAAACTTGCCAGGTAGTACAGCCAGCGGCCATGCTGGTGGAGTGGAGGATGAGTTGCAATCCAAGCACAGAACTTTTCTCTCTCTTCGTCTTTACTCATTAACTCCAGATTGTTCCCAATGGCTAAAGCTGAGACATAATACCAGGACCATGACAACCCTGTGAGTAACGACTAAGGCAGGATTTGAACTATTGACTTCTGTATTCACATTTGTTTCCCCCTTTTGCTGCCTACCCACAGCTAGCATGTGTCCCTTGAGAATTTATCTGAAATTGAATTTGGCTCAGGCCAAAATAGATTCCCTTCCTCTGTGTAGTTAGATGGTGCTCTTTTTAATTGAGCAGGGCATAAATATATAGTATTTCCATGAAATGGTATGTCATCTCTAGCTAACAGAAAACTACATGTGCAAGACAAAAATGTTCCCAGCTTGAAGCAAGCAAGTTGTGTTTGGAAGAAGGAGCAGACTGGCCCTTGAAAGAGCATATATTCCGTCCTCAAATGTCCACTTGCTTATGGGCTCTGGACACTTCAAACCCTTCACAGTTTGATGAATGGAATTTCACAGATTTTGAACTGGCAACTTTGTCAGAATCACCGATAACAATTTCAGTGTCTGTGCTGTATGAAGAATAGGTTTCTAAAAACGCATATGTTTTAAAAACATGCATGGACACTCATACTAAGTAACTTCTGAAAGAGATGCAACATGACTGCCCTTATAGCGGTACAGACCTACCTCATCTAACAAAACCTCTGAGAAGAAGCTCCTTTTTACAAAAAATTTTTATGCCTTCAAAGATCCCCTTTTCTTCCTTGTCTTCTGTCTAACTAGAAGATCCTTTACCAGCATCAGCACTGAGAGGAGAGCTGGAGAAACACAGACATGTGGTGATGGTTTGTAGGAGTGCGTTGGCAGTAAACAATGCAGTAAAGCTTAACTTGGGAAAGAATGGGATGCTACCCCTGCGCATCTAACTATAACTCATCTGACTGTGACAGCCTGCCTACAACAGGCGAGATGAAGAGCAGCTGCCTCTAGAATCCCTGATTGAGTGAGCATCAATAGCGAAACAGAGAGAAAAGGGGAAAGCAGATAAGCCTCCTGTCCATCTACCACCAGCATGTTAAAAACAAGTAGATCTCTCCAAGGGTACCTACCTACATATGTGGTTATTCTGTCCTGTGGTAGCCCAATTTTAGTCTGAGGTTTTGAAAACTATCGGCACTATTACAAAGCCAACAGCTGATCCTTGTCCTACCCTTCAGTTGCTTTCAGTATATGACTTATAATTGTTGAATTATAAGGACCTCATTAACTTTTTTCTCATAAATGCAAGATTAGAAATTGCTTCGAATTGGAAAGCAGGTAATTTTTCCATTGAAAGATAGTGGGAAAGAATCTGGGACACATGGCTAATGGAAAAGCTTGTGCATAATGAAAGGGTAATAGAAGGATACATCACACAAGACTCTTTTGAAGAAAAATGGCTTCGCTTTATTGATTGCATCAACACATCACCATCAAAACCTCCAACATTCTCTGGCTGAGTGCATTCCTAAGCAGCCCAAATACCTGTGGCTATGAACAATTGTGTAGATTTTCATTCCCGGCACATTTATTGTTTCCTTTGTACTTTATTTTTTGTTCTCACATTATAAAATGTTTAATAAAAAAATTAAAAAACAAACAAACATGTAGATCTGTAAGCACGGCCAGCAAAGTGGAAATATAAGCAAAGTAGATGCTGGTGAAACTGGGGGGGAAATCATCTCCAGATTCCTTTTTGGAACAAGCTTTCAGGTGACTTCTAGGAAGTTCAGAATGTTTTTGTTTACTTATGCAATGTTTATCTGACCTGATTGTTGCCTTTCAGGTGTGCATGTTGTTAGTTTTGAATAAAATGTTTGCTGAAGCATGTTGAACTGCTCTTCTTTTTTGTGCTCCCTGTTCTTTCCATGTTATTGCTGCCTCTGGTACCCAATTTTCTGTTTTCACTTTCTTTAATTTTTACTTTCTAAAGAAGTAATGCCTAGTAGCACATCTCCTTTGCCAGCTGAGATCTACCTGCAATTCCTGTAAAGCAGGATTTTGACTCTTACCCTAGCTGGTATGCAGGATGTATGATTACAAGCCAAACACTCTTACTGTTTGGGGTTTTCGTTACTGCCGTGCAGTTTTTTTTTCTTTTGTCCCCTTTTGTTTTGTCCCTCATTGTTGAGAGTGGTAAACAACAGCACCAAATGAGCTGGCTAATCAGGTCCATTTTATCTGGATTGGTTGTCCAATCAAACCCAAAGGGTGCTCACGAATGGCTCCTCCTCATCCTGGAAAGAAGTGGGGTGCCAGGGGGTTCTGTCCTGGGCCCAGTGCTATTCAGCATCTTTATAAAAGACTTGCATGATAGAATAAAGGCATCCTTATCAAATTTGCAGATGACACCGAATTAAGACGGGTAGCTAATACTCCAGAGGACAGGATCAGAATTCAAAATGACCTTAGGAGATTTGCAATGTGGACCAAAACTAACAAAATGAATGTCAACGGAGAGAAATGTAAGGTACTACAGTGAGGCAGAACAGAAAAAAATGAAATGGACGGAGGTAAGATGGGTGACACCTGACTTGACCACAGTACCTATGAAAAGAATCTAAGTGTTTTAGAAAACCACAAGCTGAACATGCGTCAGCAGTTGTGATGCAACAGCTAAAAAAAGCCAATGTGATCCTAGGCTGCATCAATAGGAATAGTGTGTACCTCAAGGGAAGTACAGTCATCCCTCCACATTTGCTAGGGTTAGGGGCATAGGACCCCTGTGGTAGTGGTAAAACTGTGAATAACTCTAGACCCTTCCAAGCCATATTTAACACACACAAAAGTATGATTACCGTAATCAACCCACTCAACCCCCCATGGATTCCTTTGAGGCATCAGGGTTCCATCACAAGGCAAAAGTGGCTGGCTGGGGGGGCTTTCTGCCACCTCCACTGTTGCCCCAAACCATTTTTAAGAGGGACTTGCAAACCTCATTCACGGTTTCTTAGTCGCACAGGGTTTGCAGTCCCTGTTAAAAATAGCCTAGGGAGGCAGCAGAGGTGACAACAAATAATCTATGACTAATCAAATCTGCAAAAGTGAAACCGGCAGATGTGGAAGGCTGACTGTAACAGTAACACTCCATTCTGCTTTGGACAGACCTCACCTAGAATACTGTGTCCAGTTCTGGGCACCAGAAATCAAGAAGGACATTGACAAGCTGGAATGCATCAGTGGGGTGTGTGTGTGTGTGTGACCAAAACAATAAAAGGCCTGCAAACTATGTCATATGAGGATTGACTTAGGGAGGTGGGGATGTTTAGCCTGGAGAGGAGAAGGTTAAAAGGTGACATGATAGCCATGTTTAAATATCTGAAAGGATGTCAGATGGGTCAAATTTGTTTTCTGCTGCTCCAGAGACTAGGACATGGAGCAACGGATTCAACTTTACAGGAAAAAAGATTTCACCTAAACATTAGGAAGAACTTCCTGATGATAATTGTTGGATAGTGGAATGCGCTGCCTGGGATTGTGATGGAGTCCTCTTCCTTGAAGGTTTTTAAGTAGAAGCTCAATAGCCATCTGTAGGAAGTGCTTTGATGGTGTATTCCTGCATGGCTTGGGGTTGCACTGGATGGCCCTTGTGGTCTCTTTGATTCTATGGTTCGCTGACCCATTAGTGATCTGTAAGGAATCTCTTAGGAAGGTTTGGGTTTGTGCACTTTCCTCTCTCTCTTCTCAGCCTGTTGTCTTTTCAGTATAATTTCAAGAAAAGTTAAGCAGATCCTCAGAAAAAGTCTCTGCATGTTTGATTTCATGATTTAAGTGTCTGGACCCTAGGATTGAAATTGTGTGTGTTACAAAACAAAAACTACATTCCAATGAACAGAGTTAGCCACTCAATATTGAGATTGCAGTCTCACCGAACTCAAGTTGGGCTTGCTTCTTACTTCACAGTTGGGCCATTTCCGCACTAGCCTGTTATAGCGCGATGATTCCACTTTCAACATCCTCTGGAATCCTGGGGTTTGCAGTTTTGGGGGGCCCAAAACTGCAAATGTCAGGATTCCAGAGGATGTTGAAAGTGGAATCATCGCGCTATAACAGGCTAGTGTGGAAATGGCCTTGGTCCTGCTTCTCAGTTGGGCTTACCTTTCACTGAACTCAGTTGGGCTTACTTCTCATTTCTATGGATAGTATTGCATTGTTAAAGCTGGGATGTTCACATGTATTCAACACAGGTACAGCCTGTATACATGTCGACACCCATAGAGTCAGTTGTTTACATGTTAATAACATGAATGCATTCAAAGAAAATGGAGAGAATTAGCTATTAAAAAACCCAAATAAAAACTGTTGTCCTGTACTGAGACTCCCTGTTAACGGGTGTACTCCATGCACCTAGTTTTGTTTTCTAGGATGAATAATCAATGGCTGCTCTCTTAGTCTGAAGACAAAAAAGGTTGGCTAAAGCTCAAGAGATCTGTCTGTTGCTTTGTCTGAAGAGTTTTGGCTACTGAGTAAGCTTAGAGCCGCTCAAGCCATGAAGGAACAAGGCGGTCTCTGTGTGGCAAAGCTGAAGATTATTTATCCCGGAGGTGCCCACCATGACAGTGTGCGGAGGCCTGCGATGAGCACTGAGCTTGGGAAAATTACCCTTTTGGACTTCAGCTCCCAGAATCCCCCAACGGGAAAATATAACTGTTTAAACAAGTTTTTGATCATTGTAATACCGAGTTGGTTGTTTTATTGCTGATTATCATACATTTCCATGTAATTGTTTTCAGTGAATCTTATAAGTCACTTTAAGATGTTTTAATGAAGGATGGGTGGGTAGATAGGTGAATAAATACATCTCTCATCTCTTTGCACCCGCTCCACTCTGTTGCTCACCGGAGCTACATTTTCTATGTTCAGATGCCTTCAGTCAATACATGCATTCTTTCTAGGAATTCATTGGATGCTTTAAAGCATGTCCAAGGAAGGCTTACTGCATTCTAAGACTTTTTTAAAAAAGGTGTCTGTGGAGACATGACAGCAATTTATGGAATCCAAGTTTCTGAAATTGAGCAGAATCTTATCTTATACTTTATTTATTTTTATTTTATTGCTTTTGGCCAATGGCCGTTGCAAAGAATCTTATCTTATATATATTTGCATGTGTTTGCCTTGAAGACCATTTCATGGTCGGTGCAGAATTTTATTGTGATTTTTTTTACACACAGCCCCTTTATAAGGGATTATTGTTGTGTGTGTTTTGGTTGCAGAACTAAAAAGTGGTGGACATTCTGTGGTGAGGAAGATGGGATTTTGAATATGATGCTAATGGCTCATACAACTGTAGGATATAAATATTTTAATACTAATTAGATATTGAAATTACAGGTTGGGTATCACTTAAATGAAAACCCAAAATCTGAAATGCTCCAAAATCTGAAACTTTTGAAAATCAGAATCCAGTCTTCTTCTTGCAGGGGATGTGAGAGAATTACGGAACCTGTGTAATTCCCTTGTATTCCTTACAGAAAGAAGGCAAAAAGAGAAGGACTGACAAAAGAGGAGACCTTTTGTTTGAGAGAATGGTATATAATTTACAGCAATTATACAATGGCAAAATAAGATGATATATAGTTTACAACAATTTAAACTAACAATTTAACATGTATATGAAACATAAATGAATTTCCCATCTCCACGATATCCCATTATACATATGCAAATATTTCAAAATCTCAAGCATTTTGGATAACTGATACTCAATCTGTAATATGTTCCTACCTCTCAAAATCTGTAATGTAATTCAGTGCCTCTTCTTAATCTTTCAAGATAAAATAAAAACAATAAATTATACACATTTTAAATACAAACTAAATTAATTGTATTATTCAAACACAAATTAAATTAGAAGAGTTTAATATGATGCAAAGAAGAATAAAAATCTTGACGTATAAAAGTTGAAGATAGTTGTTTATAAACCCCCTAACTGTAACAGATAGATAGTCATGTAGGGACAGGAGGGACGATGGGATAGTGCGGCCCCGGCAGCAATTTTTTGAGGGTGCCTCTGCTCCTTCCTTCACTCCCCCATGCGACCTCGCCCCGCCCCACACTGCAAACTATACCACTGCAGACAGATAGTTTTCTGAAGGCCTACCTGAGTAGAAAGGTCTCTGCCTGTCAGCAGAAGGATACGTTTGACCTGATTTTCATTGGAAGATGTTCTATATTCTGGGATCAGTCACCAAGAAGACCTTCTCTGGTGCCTGTACCAAAGATACCTCAGAAGGTGGTGGGACTGAGGAAAGGGCCTTTTTTGCAGATTTCAAAGCCTGGGCAGGCTTATATGGAAACATACGGTTTTTCAAATAGCTTGGAACCAAATCATATAGTGCTTTGTAGGTCATAACCATTGCTAATTTGTATATGTCATCCTAAGCTGTTGTCTGCTCAATTCTCTTTTGGGCATTCTAGACAGAATAAGGGAACCTGCAATATAAGTTTGAAGTGTGGTATGCCTCTGTCCAACGTTTCTACCAAGCAACCATGCTCTTTTCTGGGATACCGGTACCCCATTCCACTGCTCTCCCTGCTCCAGTTTTCTTTGCACCACTCCTTTCCTCTCAGTTGGCATTCTGTGATTACAGAGCATGCCCAGTTTCATTGAGCTTCTACAATGTTCACAGTATGCTTCTAAAAGCCTTTTCCCTGTTGTGCATAGGTGATGCTCTTCTGACTTCTGACTTCATTGTTTGTTGTTATTGGCTGACAAGTCAACTTGAAATTGGCAGCACTATTAATGAGAGACCTGCACGATCCGTTGTCATCAGTGGCCCTGCATACTTACGGCCATGGCTTCTTTATAAAATCAATCCATCTGTAGTGCCTCCATGTTCTTACTAAGTACATTGTTCAGCATCAGGCTTTTCTTCCGCCGCTAAGCATGTCAGCAGCTGAATGTCCATTCATTAGTCAGAGTATTACTCGTATTTGTCCTCTGCTCTTCTGCAGTAGCTGATTGAGCGCATTCTAGCCTGGGAGTCTCATCTTCTATCACGGGCTTTTGTTTTGTTTTGGATTGTCTCACCACTGGGGTGTTCAAAGTAAAAGGCAGGGGTTTACCAAAGTTTTCTTTTGAAAAGAACTAACAAGAGTTAGTAGAGATCCCCCAGCAGCAGCTCCTCCCAATCACTCTACTGTCCAGTAGCTGTATGTTATTCCATGTTATTGCTGCCTCTGGTACCAAATTTTCTGTTAAAGAAGTAATGCCCAGAAATACATCTCCTTCATTAACTGAGGTGTAGCTGTACTGTATAGTGGCTAGACACACATCTTGATGAAGTTCCTTCCTTACAAATGTACAGGGGAGGTAGTGCAATTAGCTGGTTGTAGCAATAAGCGGAGATTTTTGTGGCACCTTAAAGATGGACAAGTTTTATTCTTCCAAAATATCCTAAAGATGCCAAATCCGTTCTGATCTTGGAAGTTAAGCAGGATGCGATCTGGTTAGTACTTGGATGATAGACTGCCAACAAATACCAGGTGCCATAGGCTATGTTTCAGAGGAAAGAACTGACAAAACCACCTCTGAGTATTCCTTGCCTAATAAAACCCTATGAAAATTCATGGGGTTACCAGAAATTGACAGGTGAATTGAAGGCACATACACACATACAAACTTTAATTAACTGCATCTGATGAAGTAGGCTGCCGTCTACAAACACTTACACCAAAGCTTTAAGATGTCACAAGAACCTGTGCTGTTGTTTTAAAACAGGGTGGCTAAAATGCAAACAGTGAGGTCACTGAAGAAGGCAATGTTGATGTGAATGGAAGAGAGAACAGATATTGGCTGGAATCCTGCTGGTTTCTTGTGTATGTATAAGTTCCCCTACTGAAGCAGGTGAACAGTTTTGTTTGATGAGCCATGGCAGCATTTAGTGCAATGTTGTGGAAGGGCAGTTGTGGAAGTCCTGCCATATGTGTGCAAGTGTGCATGCATGTTCAGTCTATTGTGGTGTTCATTCAGTTGTGTAACATTACTATAAATACAAAGGGTGCCAAGCATTGTCAATGCTTAACTCCACATGCCAGAATTTATGCTGTACAGCCCTGGTGTAGTTATCTCAGCCATGGAGTAAAGGAGTGAAATATGACAAGGGAGCATTCCAAAGTGTGTAGAAGAGGTAATCAGTTGTCCCAGGGTGTGTTCTGGAGTGAAATGGGCTCCCAGCTCCAGGGGCCTCTGGATGAAATGGATTATCTAAATCCATTTCTATCTGGTTTCAGGCTTGGATATGGGACAAAGACTGTTTTGGTCAGCTTGGAGGATGATGTACTCCAGGAACTGGACAGGGGGAGTATGTCCCTGTTGGTTCTGCTGGACCTCTTGACAGCTTTTGATACCATCAACCATGGTATCCTTCTGGATTGCCTTGCGGGGATGGGACCTGAGGGCACTGTTTACAGTGCCTTCGTTTCTTCCTGGGCAGCTGAACCCAGAAGGTGGTGCTTGGGGAATCCTGTTTGAACTGTTGGCCTTTGGCCTGTGGGATCCTTCAGGGCTCAGTACTGGCCCTCATATTATTTAACATTTACATGTCTTTAACTATGGCCATTTCCGCACTGGACTGTTATAGCGCTTTGATTCCATATTCAACATCATATGGAATCCTGGGGTTTACAGTTCCGGGAGGGGCCAGCCGGCCCCTCCCAGAACTGCAAACCCCAGGATTCCATAGGATGTTGAAAGTGGAATCAAAGCGCTATAACAGTCCAGTGCGGAAATAGCCTGTATCTTTACAATTGTTGTAAGCTGCTTTGAGTCCCAACCAGGGGGAAAGTGGGGTATAAATAAAGATGATGATGATAATTCAGGATGCGATTGAACAAAATTGGAAGGTAAAAGAGCAAGAGGGAAGCCTACATACAATTGTGTAAAAGAAATCAAAGCACAGAAGAAGATGGAAGAAGGGAAAGAGGCAGTGAAATACCAGTCAGTACCATCATTGGTGCAGGGAGTTGCTTTCTTTTGCTTTTGGGATGTAGTCATCTAGTCTGCAAAGTACAGGACTGGGCTGTAAACATTTTATAGCACAAAAGATTAATCGCTCTTTTCTCTAAGCCACTTTATTAAAACAATCCAGCACCTCCCAGCCTGCCAGTTATCTGGATTGATATATAAAGGCACACTGAAGCATTCTTCAGAAAAATCTTTCTGCTTGTGTATATCTTAATACACTAGCAAAAAGAACTTTCTGCATAGTGTTTCAGAGTGTGTTTATTTTTCTATCAACATAATTTGGGGACAGTTTACAAAAGCCAGTGTGATGTGGTAGTTTGAGTATTGTGCTGGCACTCTGGAAGGCCAGGGTTTGACTCCCTATTTGGCCATGGGTGAGCTTGAGGAAGTCATACTCTCTCAGCCTTAGAGAAAGATAGTGGCCAACCCCCTCCTCCAAACAAATATTGCCAAGAAAATCTCATGATAGGACCACCTTAGAGTATCTATAAACCAGAAATGACTTGAAGCAACACAACAATAACAACAAATATCTTAATAAATTAACTATGTAGCTCATGGCAGTTTTGTTTTATTAGCTGATATTTCCTTTTTTTCCTTTTCTGATTTTTCTTAGTGCTAAATTAATTTTAGTATATTTTGCTTTTGTGTTCCTAGGAAGCTCCTTTTACCGTGTCAGATCTACATATCCCTCTTGCCCAGAATGGTAAACGCTGGAAACTTTCTTATTACCAAATCTCAACAACTTCCTTTTCCTAGATTCAGTTTCTGGCTAGCCCACCCCTAGAAAATTATCTTTTTTTCACCCATGTTTTTTAAGTTATCTGGGGCCCTTTCACACTGCATAATTAAAGCACTATGATTTCACTTTAGCTGCAATGACTTCACCCTAGTGGTTCTCAACCTTCCTAATGCCATGACCCTTTAATACAGTTTCTCATGTTGTGGTGACCCCCAACCATAAAATTATTTATTTATTATTTACAATGCCTCCCCCCAGCAAAGGCCACCTCGCCGGCCAGGAACAGGGGGAAGGGGCGGGCAGGGAGGGAAAGAGGAGCCATGCATCTCCCCCGGGAAAAAACTCTGAACCCCCCTGGGCTCTGCTTCTGCTTTGCTCTCTTTTCCGCTGGGGGGGCAGTGTGGGAAAAGTTTCCAGAGTGTCGACCCTGGCCGAGGGGGGAGGAATCCCAGCGCCAGCTCACCCATCCAGAAAAGTTCTGCCTTGTGGCCCCCCGGCCCTTCTGCAGTGCCCCCCTCCGTGGCGAGTGGGGCAGGGGCTGTGGCGAGGAGGGGGCCTGCCCCCCGTGCTGCCGCTGCCCCCCCAAGCTGGCCCATCAGACAGGAGGTTCCCCCGGTAGCGGAGAAGGGGAGCGATTTCAGTCCCTTCTGAACAGGGGGCAGGAGGACACGAACGCGTGGCTTGCGCTTGCGCACCACCACTCCTGCTGTGGCGACGCTGTGGCCGCACGTGCTCCCGCCAAAGGGGGCAGGAGGATGCAAGCACATGGCTTACGCTTGTGCACCACCACCGAGGAGGGAATGGAGTCTAAGACCATCGGAAATACGTATTTTCCGATGGACTTAGGCGACCCCTGTGAAAGGGTCGTTCAACTCCCAAAGGAGTCGCAACCCACAGGTTGAGAACCGCTGCCCTATAGAATCCTGGGATTTGCAGTTTAGGAAGGGATAATTATACTGTAAAGGTATTTTTCAGAGGGAGGTTCTGGCAAAACCACTTCTGAATGTTCCTTGCCTAAGAAAACCCTATGAAATGTATGGAGTCCTCTAAGTCGACAGGTGACTGAAAGGCACACATACACCTTTACAGTTCTTAGCCAATGAACTCCAGTGCCTCATCAAACTACAAACACCAGGATTCCCAGATTTCCGGTCAGTTGATGTGGCCTCCTAGCTTTCCACATTTGTCCACCTCAGTCTTAGGTAAACAGACTTCAACCAGAAAAGAATTGTTGACTCTTAAAATCTGCCTTTCCAGCACACTAAACATATTTATGAGTTAAAAAAAGTTTAAGAAGATCATATGCAAAAGTATTTTGAAATAAATCAGTTAGGCTCAAAGGCCTTCGGGCAAAGTTTTTACTTGGTGCCTAGATGAAGCCAAAATGGGTGACGGTTGGGCCTCCAAGGAGTGGCTGTTTTACAGTTTGGGTACCAGAGCTGAGAAGACCTTCTTCCACTTCTTGCTGGTGGGAAGAGGAGGATCCCCAAACAGATTGCAGAGGGAGACACCCAAACAGATCTCAGATCTTGTATAGAAATATATATGGAGAAGCATGCCCTCAAGTATTAAGAGCCTAAGCTGTTTGGGCGTTTAAATGTTCATCACGAGCACGTTGAATTGCATATGCGTTTGTGACAGTTTTCTAAACCCTTTTGAATTATGCATGTTGGTCACTGTTACTTGTAACATATACCGTATATTCCCATGTATAGGACGACTGGGCGTATAAGACGACCCCAACTTTTCCAGTAAAAATATAGAGTTTATGATATACTCGCCGTATAAGACCACCCCTCTTCCAACGCACACCAAATAAAAATTAAAAAAACATCAGATTTGATTTCAATATGGTAATTTTAACTCAAATGCTTATGATATTAAAATTAACTTTCCCTTTTTCCACAAGCTTTCCCATTTACTCACCAGAGCAGCCAGGTCTGAAATAGTGGCTGGGAGGGAAGAGGCCATGTATTTGTAGGAATACCATCTTACAGATGTTTATTTAAAAGGAAGTCCTGAGAAAAGCAGTCTCAGATTGCATTTTAGGAAACAAAGAACAAGAATATCTTTGATGTTGTCCTCACCCAGGAGTTTGCTTCCAATTACCAAATCTTAGCTTGTAGTCTTTCCTTATGAAGAATCCATTCCTGATTTTCCCACAATACTTATTTGTTGTAAGAGCCAAATCTGCCTCAGGAAATAGGCAGAGCTTTATAGTTGTTGTATTGGAAGGCATAGCAATGTTTGTTCCATATAAAGGAATCATGTAGCAACTTTGAGCCTTATCTAACTACACTGTGACAGTGCTGTTATGCCACTTTAAATGCCATGGCAACATCCCATGAAATCCCAGGATTTCCAGTTTAGGGAAGGGCTTTTAGAACTCTTAGCCAGGGAGCTCTTGGGCCTTAGTAAACTACAAACCCCAGAATTCCACAGAATATTGCCATGTCAGTTAACGTGGAATATAGCCCTGGAACAGTGCAGTGTGGTTAGTCTCCTTTATAGTTGTGGCTCTTGGCAGGCCTTCCTCCTGCCTTTTTGCTACCAGCAAGGGAGAAAGATACGGTAATTGTGAGGTTTTCTGTCTCATTGACTTTATAAGCAGGATGACTGAACTCCTCCTCAGGCAGCAAAATGATTTGTGCTGGCCCTGGCCTATTTCTGCCCTCAAGAATGAGGAGAAACAGTTAACCAACATGCGCCCCCCCCCAGGCCAGCACCACTCAGGTACTGCATGTTCCTGATCGATTTAGCATTTAAAAGTAAAAAAAGGAGAGGATTTTGTAAAAGTCCAGTCGTACATGAGACACATCCGCACTAGACTGTTATAGCGCGATTATCCCACTTTCAACATCCAATGGAATCCTGGGGCTTGCAGTTTCGGGCGGGGCTCCTCGGCCCCTCCCTAAACTGCAAACCCCAAAATCCCATAGGATGTTGAAAGTGGAATCATAGCACAATAACAAGTGTAGGGTGGAAATGGCCCTGATTTCTGAGTAGCCCGTTCCCAGCGCCGCCTATGTCTGTGGCCACGGCACAGCTTCGGTGGAGAAAGAGCGCGACTTGGTGCTCCAGCCAGCCCACCCGCCCGCCCGCGCAGCAGAGACCGACTGCTGCTCCCGCTACGGGGTGAGTCCACGCGCGAAAGAAGGGTAGTGGGGAGTGCAGTGGGGGGAAGCAGGCCAAGGAGGCTCTAATCCCTTTCAGAAGCTGGGTGGCGACAGGGGCTCTCCCCGGCCACGCGGGAAGCGGCGCAGGCCAGCAGGAAGCTGGGCGGCGACGGGGGCTCTCCCCGGCCACGCGGGAAGCGGCGCGGGCCGGCGGGAAGCTGGGCGGCGACGGGGGCTCTCCCCGGCCACGTGGGAAGCGGTGTGGGCCAGCAGGAAGCTGGGCGGCGGCGGTGGCGCCTCTGCCAGGGCAGCGGGGGGTGGTGGAAAGCTCTGTGGGCCCGGGGAACAACAACGGCAGCGCCTCTGCCTGGGCAGCGGGGGGAGGGAAGTTCTGCGGGCCTCACACCCGGCGAATAAGACGACCCCCCACTTTTAAAAAGTTTTTTGGGGGTTAAAAAGTCGTCTTGTACATGAGGATATACGGTACCAATCTAAAATAGGTACCGGTATGTATATTTACAAGGGCTGGCTTTAAATCTCTTAGTTAATGGCAGAGGGCAAGTGTTTTTGAATACTTGCTGTAGAATGAGCTACTTAAACAGGAGCTGCAGTTGCTTTGCATTCACTTGTTAGAAGGGAATCAGTCTGATGGGTACAATATGAGCAATCTGTTGGATACGTTGGCCAGTGGCTTCATACTCAGCCTGATTTTCCATAGCTTTCATTGTAGTTTCCTGAGAACATAAGCATTTTGGTGGATTTATGTGACTGAAAAGACACCATATCCAGCCATTAATGTTTCTGAACCTCTGACATGGTTCAGAAGAAAGGAAACAGGCCAATGCATGCATTTGCAAGCCTATGTATGTATGAATGTATCTTCAGGTTGCCTGTTTAACTTCAGGTGACTCCACAAATTTCATAGTTTTCTTAGGCTAGGAACCCCCAAAGTAGTTCTGCCAGTTCCTTCCTCTGAAAAATAGCCTACAGTGCCTGGTATTCATTGGTGGTCTTCCATCCAAGTACGAACCAGGCCCGACCGTGGTTAACTTTCCAGGTCAGATGAAATCTGGTGCCTTTAGGCATGACCAATATAAGTAGCTGCTTGTACAATTATGTTGTTATGCATTCCTTTCAGTGTTTCAGAGTAAGATAATCTCATCTCAATTATCTCATTTGTATTTTAATTTAATGCATTCCTCTGTACTGCAGTTTAAAGTGCATACGTGTTTATACCCACATGCATGCACGCACACCCCATCACGAACAGTTCTCTCTCCAATCAAGGAAAATTCAGTGTCTAATAGCATTATTTAAAGGGAAAGATTAGGTGGGCACAATGTCAAATGAGACAAAACATTTGATTATCCAGTTAAAATAAAGCAATGTAAAAATGTAATAAAGCAAAGTAAAAAGCCAGCTCTGAATGGATATGAGCAGCTGGGAATTGAGTGTTCTTGCAGGCTGGTAGGAAAACTATTGGGCCATTTCCGCACTAGCCTGTTATAGCGCGATGATTCCACTTTCAACATCCTCTGGAATCCTGGGGTTTGCAGTTTCGGGAGGGGCTGGCTGGCCCCTCCCGAAACTGCAAACCCCAGGATTCCAGAGGATGTTGAAAGTGGAATCATCGCGCTATAACAGGCTAGACAAAATGTGTGCAGGGAACAACAGTTAATTAAAGGCTCGGAAAGGAAGCTGTCCTTGGAATTAAGAGAGCTAAACAGTAAAGCTGCCAATCAAGGAAAGAATTAAACAAACATTTAGTTGAACAGTGATTTCACCAGGTATTCAGTCATTTAGATAACTTTGCATGTTGCCAAAACCTTGACATTGGTGCCTTTTAAGGAAGTTTAAGATAATTCAGGGTGTAATTTGCAAAAGCTACTGCTCATTTCTGCAAAGTCCATATATACTGCTTCCTTTTTTCACTTCCTGTTGAAGTAATGTGCTAGGAACAAAAATGATCTTGGAAAATTGGTCAATGTGGCTTTCATTTACAGTGTTTTTGGAATTATAAATGAGAAGGGAGCCTTTTCCAATTAAAATGGGCTTCTGCCAAATTCAGCAGTGAATCAAGTGATTCTGAATAGGTGGTGTTCCAGATGTTTTGGGCTTCAGCTCCCAGAAGCCCCCACACAGTGGGGCCAATGGTCAGGGATTCTGAAAGATGGAGGAACTTACTGTTATACTACAGCAGCACTATGTTAGTCCTATCTTTGCCTGGAGTTTTATTGTATGATATCATGGCTATCCTGGTGCTATACCGTGCTGTGCCTTTGTTGGATTCATAGAACCATAAAGTTGGAAGAGACCACATTGGCCATTGAGTCCAACCTCCTGCCATGCAGGAATACGCACTCAAAGCACCCCCAGCAAATGACCATCTAGCCTCTGTTTAAAAACTTCCAAAGAAATTGACTCCACCACACTCCGAGGCAGCATATTCCACTGTCACATGACTCTTACGGTCAGGAAGTTCTTCCTGATTTTTAGGTGAAATCTTTTTCCTGTAGCTTGAATCTGTTGCTCCGCATCCTAGCCTCTGGAGCAGCAGAAAACAAGCTGGCATCCCTTCAAATATTTAAACATGGCTATCATGTCACCTCTTAACCTTCTTTTTGTCAGGCTAAACAAACCCTGCTCCCTAAGCCACTTCTCATAGGACATGGCTTCCAGACCTTTCACCATTTTGGTTGTCCTCCTCTAGACATGTTTCAGCTTGTCAATATTCTTCTCCAGAACTGTACACAGTATTCCAGGTGAGGTCTAACCAAAGAAGAATAGCATGGTATTATTACTTTCCTTGATGTCAACACTATAATCCTGTTGACACAGCCTAGAATCACATTGGCTTTTTCAGCAACTGTATCACACTGTTGACTCATGTTCAGCTTGTGGTTCACTAAGGCCCTTTTCGCACAGCGTTTGCCATGTGAAAGAGGGCCTGGAGCGTCGCGCGATTGATCTGCATGATGCACTCACAATTGTGCGATGTTCCAGGGGCCAGCAGGCGCCAATCATGAACCTTTTCATTTTCGGCTGGAAGCTGAAAATGGTGCGCAATCGTGCATTGCTCCCAGGCCCCGCACGCGCTTACCTGGCTTGCGGAGCCTCCGGATCTGGGCCGGTTGCACTTCCTGCCCCAGCGCAGCCTGGGAAACTCCCAGGCTGCACTGCGAAAGGAAGAGGTGGGGCTCTCGCGTGAGCAGGCAGCTCATGCGGAGCCGAAGGACCCCAGATGCAAGAGCTTCTCGCCGGAGGCTGCTCGCGTGATCCCCACACCGGACCCCCAGCACCAGAAGACGGTGAGGTGCGGAAAGGGCATAAGACTCCTAGATCCCTTTCACATGTGTTGTTTTCAAGTCAGGTGTCACCCATCCTATATCTATGCATTTCATTCTTTCTTCCTCAGTGTAGGACCTTACATTTCACTCTGTTAAAATTCATTTTGTTAGTTTTGGTCCAGCTCTCCAATCTGTTAAGGTTATTTTGAATTCTGATCCTGTTGGCTGGGATATTAGCTATTCCTCCTATTTGGTGTCGCCTGTAAATTTGATGAGCATGCCCTCTATTCCATTATCCAAGTCATTGATACAGATGATGAATAGCACTGGGCCCAGGACAGAACCCTGTGGCACCCCATAGTCACATCTTCCCAGGATGAAGAGGAACCACTGGATTTTTTGGAATAATTTCTTTTCCCACTTGAAATAATCCCTGTTATTGTCCCTCTATCCACTGTGGTATAATAACTGCTTGGGAGGGGAGGGGGTAGAGAATTTCTTGTTCCATCTCATTGCAGTATTGAGAACATAGTGGGCACAGTATGAATGTGAATTCATTGCTCCTCCCTTGAGGATCCTGGAGGGATCTCCAACAGGGAAATACCAATCTAATTCTGGTGTTTGGGCTGGGCAGACACCAGAATTTCCCAAGAGAACCACTATACATTCATTTTCCAGCATGATTTTTTTTTTACATTACTATAGTGTTTTTAAAAAAAGGAGGCGAGTGGCACAGTTGCACAATTCTGATGTAATTCTATTAAGGATTAATACCCAGAGAAACCACATGGTTCAGGGAAAGTTTTGTGAGTAAATATACAAAAGTTTAAAAGTAATGAACAACAAAACAGAAGCTGGCAAGCGTTGGTTCATGGGGAAAAGCATAGAAAAAATGTTGGAAGTGGTGTATCTGTTCATAGCATCATTGTGAAACTGCACCTTAAGGTGTCCCTTTAAAAAGCAAAAGCAAAACACCAATTATGGGGCATGAGGCAGAACAAACAGGGCAGTAGAAATGATATTGTGACATTTTCAAGTGTGAGAAAACAGCCACAGGAACTAATGCCAATAAAGCACAAATGCAGTAATAGTGCATGATGATGATGATTCAGAAGAGTACATTGCCGTTTCTGCTACTTGAATACAGGAGAAATGATATTTCAGATGGAATGACCCAGGTACCCAAAACCACTGTCTTAATACCCTAAAGGCACCAGATACTGTCTGATCTTGAACGCTAAGCAGGGACAGATCTGATTAGTACTTGCATGGGAGACCACCAAGGAATAGTCCTATGTTTCAGAAGGAACTGGCAAAACCACCTCTGAATATTCCTTTCCTGGGAGAACCCTATGAAATTAATGGGATCGCCATAAGTTGGCAGGCAGTTTGAAAGACATACATAGAGTATGATAAGCACCCAAGCTTAAAACATCAGAAGAATGAAAAATTGAGAATCACTTAGAATTCCTCTGGACTGCTTGATAGTTCCATTAAATATCAAGGCATTCTGTTTTGGGATGGGTGGTATAGAGATTTAAGCATTGAATTAAGCATTGATTAGATTCCTCATGCAGCCATGGAAACCCACTGGGTGACCTCGGGCCGGTCACGCACTCTCAACCCCAGAAAACCCTATGATAGATTCACCTTAGGGTCACCGTAAGTTGGAAATGACTAGAAGGCACACAAGAACAACAATGCCATGTAATGGTTGTTTCTGTTCTCACATCCTGTCATACCATAAATATCCCGAGGATTGGACCTTTGTGTGTTGTTGGGTGTAGTGTATTTTAATGCTATTGCTGATCTTTTCTCCTGCGTACGGAGCGGTTAAGTTGTGGTGTGGAAATGGTTTTCCTCCATCCCTGTTATTCTTTCCATGAATTCGTTTTCTCCCTCCATATATTCTTTCTCCAATATCCATGTTCCCCATCTTACATGTTATTTCTACTTATTTATTTAGTCATAGTTCTAAAGTGGAAATAAGGCTATATATACCACATTAGGATTATAGAATCATAGAGCAGAAATGGGTCCCATAGTCCATCAAATCCAACACAGTGCAGGATCTCTGTTTAGAACAGAGCTTTCCAAACTTTTCATGTTGGTGACACACTGTTTTAGACATGCATCATTTCGCAACACAGTAATTCAGTTTTACTAGCAAACCAGAGGTTAAACTGACCCCTTATAAGAGATACAGACACATACATAAATTGTAATAACAAAATATATGGGGACACAATATATCTCATGAAAACCTTTCATATGTTTTTTAAAATATATAATTTATAAATAATAACATACATTTCCAAGTTTGTAGGTGACACACCTACACACTTCAGGTGACACACTAACATGTCGCGGCACACTGTTTGGAAAGTCCTGGTTTAGAGCATTCCCGGCAAATAGTTGTGTAGAAAAATTTGTTTAGAAATAGTTGTTTAGCTTCCTTTTTGAAGAGGTCCAGAGAAGAAGACCCCAACACATCCCTAGGCAATTGGTTCCATTGCCGAAATGCTCTTATCATCAAGAAGTTATTTCCAGTGTTCAGTTGAAATCTACCACTCTATAACTTAAAACCATTAGACCTGCTGGTCTTATCCTCTGGGGCAACAGAGAACAAACGTGTACCCTATTGTCTGTGATAGCCCTTTAGATATTTAAAAACAATGGGAAAGAAATGTTCAATCCGGTAACTGGAAATGTAATGAGGGAATGCAGGTCAGTGGGAAACATCTGTGGCGAAAATCACTGCTTCATTTGGAACATCTACTATGAGACCACCCAAAATATGTAGCAGGAGGAAATGGGACAATGGAAACAAATGTCTGACATTTACTCAGGCCTGTATTGGAAACTCCTATGATGAGCGAGGTGGAGCAGCCTCTGCAGTGGGTAGTACCAGAATTTTTTGGTACTAGAATTCCCAGGGGAAAAAAACAGCAGATAGAATGTGGTATGTTTTTTTAAAAAAGATAAAACTACAACTGTATTCTAAATCCCAAAGGATCCCTGAGTGTATATTTAATAGCGTGAAACTGGAAGACCTACAAAAGATGATGGCTGGAAATGACAGGGATTTCCTTTTCAGTGCTATACGTGAGTGAAATGCTGTACTGTCTATAATGTAAATATTCTATAAATATACATATAATAGGGTGTAGTATGAGAATCAGCATAGTGTAGCAGTTTGAGCATTGGACTACAATCCTGGAGATCAGGGTTTGGTTCCCTGCTCAGCCATGAGAACTCACTGGATGATCTCGGGCACGTTACACACTCTCAGCCCCTGAAAACCTCATGATAGGGTCACCTTATGCTTGCCATAGGATAGAAAAGATATGAAGGCACAACAAGTAGTATAATATAATAGAGGAAGGGCAGCACTAGTCCTTTTGTTCAGTGAAGAGTCAAGGAGGAGCAAGGCATATCTGTGATGTATGCCTGTCTGTCACTTTGGTTCTAAAGTCAAAATAGATTTAATTAGTTGCATAATGGGTGATCCCTGGATTCTCCTATTCCGAAAAGTTACTTTTTTGGAGTTCAGTTCCCAGAGTCCTCCAGTCAATATAATTGTGCTTGTAGTTTAAATAAATAAAAAAAAATCCTAATCTAATTTTTTTTTAAATGAACTTTTCCAAGTTCTGCTTTTGTCAGATGGTCATTTCAAATATTCAGAATAGTTGTTTTGTTTGTTTGTTTGTTTGACTTTTGAAGAATGGATTGTGGTATAAGGCTATCTTCTGTGTAATCTTGTTGCCAGCTTTTTGGATACTGGCCCGTGTGCCAGGTTGACAATTTTAAGAAAGCACAAACTCTGACATTTAAGTTAGGGAAGGGAAACAGGAGAAGGAAAACAGGGGGATATTGTTAGTCCTTGTGATCTGTCCTTTACAGAAGAGGTTCTTTCTCCCCTGTGATTTCCAAACGAGTTCTGGGATCTGTCTCCCAAATCAGGAAGTTGTCTTGTTTTGCTTTGGACAAAGCCATGCAATCACATATATCCTTCAATAATACTTTCTCCCTCTTTGCTCAGTGTTCTGGTTTCAGTAAATATAAAAGGCGCTAGACTTTGTATTGCCTTTCTGTTTACTTACCAGATTTATTTCAGTCTGGCTTAATTACTTTAGTCTGAGTTCTTTAGATTTACACATTTGTCCAGATGCTTCCTCACACAAACAATGCTCTAAGCTGCTCCCTGAGAAATACCAGGTACTTGTTTACTGATTAAATGAAAATTGGTGTTCTTTTAGTTTACCCACTCACCCCATTCTAGCATCAAATAATTTGAAAAGAACACATGGGAACAACTTGGCATGGTAAATACGAATAGCCTCCGAACATTCTTCAGTAGCATTACACATGATGCTCAACATGTGCAGTACATTCAATGTGTGTAAGACTTTTGGTGACTGGGGCTTATTTTCCATTTTCTTCTCCACTTTCAACTGTCAATTGGGCTACCAGCACTTGGAAGTTTCTCTAGTGCAGTACTTTTTGTCCTTACCAGTTGTGAAACTTGGGTAGCTTCCCATGTTTGAAACCTCTCACCTAAAAAATTATGCTGGAATTGTAGGCCACAGTGAAAACCAGAAAAGGTTCTTGTATCTTTAATGTTTGTGCAGAAGAGGGAATTTCACCAGATGTGGCTTGTTATCTGGTTGCGTGACAAGCAACACCTGCTGAAATTTCCTCTTCTACACAACAGGAACCCTCTCCACTTTTCCGTTTGGCCACCCCAACTGGAATACTTATTTTAAAACAGAGAAGTGCATCATGGAATGGCATCTACTGGAGAATTTGTGTGTGTATGTGGGGGGGGGGTTGTCACTAACTCCGCTCTTCACCCTATCTTCCTTCCTCTCATATCTGTCCTTCTAAGGCTGCTTAAAAGGGTTGACAGACATCCCAGGCCAGATTTTGGGATGTTACGGGTGGCAGAGTAGAAGGGAAAAGGCCCATTTTGTGACTAGAAGTCCTCTTTTTGCAAGACCTAACTTAGTCCACAGTACAGGCATGCCTCAGTTAACAAAAGCACCTGACAAAGAAGCTCCTTTTTACAAAATCCCTTTTCTACTCACCCAGCCTGTCCTCTTTTCCTTCTTGTCCTCTGTCTAGCTGGAAGTTTTTTTGTTTGTTTTTTGTTTAAATAGCACTGGAATTGGAGGAGGGTGAAGGACTACAGAAACACAGACCTTCAGTTACTGGGTTGTAATGTCCCTCTTCAGTAAACAATGCAATAAAACTTGACCTGGAAAAAAATGGGATGCTTTTCAGCCAATCCTACTCTAGTTTCCTGTGCCTGCTTACAACAGGCAAGGTAAGCAGTAGCTGCCTTACTGAGGATGCCTGAACATCAGACCGGGAGGCAGGGACCCTTTTCGCATTCATTTTTTCTCGCGCGAGCGCCCCTTGAGCACCGCGCAAATGGGAGTGTCGCACCGCACGATGCACCCCCACTTGCGTGGCGCTCACGAGGCTGACGCGGCGCCTGAGTGTATTTTCGGATTTTCGGCTTGAAGCCGAAAATCACCCGTGCTCGCGCAACGCTCGCAGCTCCCATGCGCACTTACCTACTGTGCGGAGCGTCGCGAGGTGGCCGGGTCGCGCTTCCTTCCCCCCACGGAGCCTGCAGCTCCCATGGTGCCCTGCGGAAGGAAGGGGTGGGGCGCTAGCACGACGGACGCGCCAGCAGGAAGCGCCTGTGGAAGGAACGAGGGGGGAAGCGGCGGCGTCCCGGAGGAGGCTTCTCGCGCGAGACGCCCTCCCCCTTGCGCAAAAAGGTACAGTGCGAAAAGGGCCAGGGACATGAATTAGCCTGCTACCCCTAGCATGTTAGAAAAAGCATAGTACTTTAAGTTTGGTCACCAAAATGAAAACCACAACAAAAGCTGAAGCTGGTGAAAGGAAAAACTTTATATGCATTTTGGAAGGAGCTTTTTCATACAGTTGCCCCTCGATTATCATGAGGGTTTGAGGCACAGGACCCTCACAAAAGTCAAAAACCTTTGAATAACTGCCCCCTGCCCAAGTGAGCCTGGATGCAGACGCCCAAGGAAGGCATCTGCATCCAGGCAAAAGGGAAGCGAATTGGGGGAGAATTGGGGGGAGAAACAAGTGGGCATCTCACAAATAATCCAATTCATGAAGGCCAAACTGACAAACATGGAGGGAAGATTGTAAACTGTGAAAGACTCAAACTGTTTTTGGTTACTTTTGTTTTTTTGAATATATTGTTCTTAAGAAATAAGGATATAACAACAAAAAGAGGAAAAAGAAACAAAAAAAACAGAAACACAAAACAAAGTATTATTACAATCCATTAAAAAAGAGAAACTTTATGTCCCATCCTACCCCACCCAAAAGCTATCTTCCTTATTACTGCTTTCCACTGTGGAGTTATAAATTTATCAAATAATCTTCTTTGATCCTGTCATTCAAATATACAGAGTATAGAAGACCAATATTTAGTAATCATAGTCATTCAGATTTGTAAAAATTGATGCTGTTTGGCATCAGTGTAAATGCTTATACTGACAACCCCTTCTCTCCTTTCACTTTATTGTAATTCAAAATCGGTTCACATTGTCATTCAAATTTGTTAATGTTTTTGTTTCCTTTGTAAGGCTTACCTAATCTGATTGTTTCATTTCACATGTGCATATTGTTAGTTTTTAATAACACGTTTGCTGAAACCTGCTGAACTACCCTTCTTTTTCATCATGTAGGCAACTCTCCTTATTCTTTTTGTGTTATTTCTACTTCTGGTACCAAAGTTTCTGTTAAAGAAGTAATGTCCAGGAACACATCTTTTTGCTTGGTTGGACCCCGTAAAAATTGGGTAAAAGATCCTGCTGGGTTACCTGCCCCTCGTTTGGCTACAACCAGTGCTTCACTAATTTCTCCAATCTTTGCATTTTGGAGCGAATCAAGGTGTCCCCAAGGGACCCCCAGAAGTCAGGGTAACAGAATTCAGTCACCTGTGTGGAATTCCTTCTGACCTGCTTTTGCAAGGTGAATTATTTAAATGCAAGGCTACTTTCTGTAATATAAGGCCCTTTCCACACGGGGTTAAAAAATCAGTGTGGGGCGACCTCTGAGGAGGTCATCCACACCGTAACGTGGATTGGGGTGGACTACTTTTGTGTAATTCCACACTGCAATCCGCGCACCGGCGACTGGATTTTCAAGTGGTTTTCAAAAAGCGCGAGGTGTGCAGTCCCGTCCAGCCCCATTGCAGCGCCCGTGTGGATTTGCAGGCGCAAGCAAGGGCGTGCCTGCAGATTGGGTGGGGGTGGGATTTCTGGCTAGCAAGGTTCTCTGATTGGCGGAGAGCCTCTGCCAGTTGAAAGCTGCCATTTTGGGCACTGCCCGACACTGAGGACGCTACGGAACACCCGACGGTGTGGAGCAGCAAACTCGCGCTGCTCCACGCCGCGACGGAGTGAGGTTAAGCCCCATTTTAGCGTGGCTTCCCCTGTTTCTCCGCCTGCGTGTGAAAAGGGCCTACGTCTTGCAAACTAGGACTCTGCCTTCCTTGTTTGAATCAATTCACCTTTAATAAAGTCTTCATCTTTTCCTACTGCGTTTTTATCTTTCCCAGTGAGTCATGTCAGCTTATGATATGTCCAAAGTATGATAGCCTTAGTTTAGTCATTCTGAGAGTGTAGGTTTGATTTATTCTTGAAACCATTTAATGGTCATTTGTCCATGATATTTGTAGAACTTTCTTCCAGCACCTTATTTCAGATGAGCTAATTTTTTTTCCTATCAGCTTTCTCCATTGTCTAGATTTCCTAGCCATACATAAAAATCAGAAATACTATGACATGAGTGATTCCTGACTTTTGTATTCAGTGATATATTTGGATGTTCAAGTTGGGAGGGATTTTGTGAGTGAGTGAAGGGCAGGTTGCACTAGGTGTCTTTCATAGTATAGAATTATAGTGGACCCTTGGTATCTTCTAGGGTTTCACTCTAGGACCCCTGGTGGATACCAAAATTCGTGGGTGCTTAGGTCTCATAATGTACAATGGTGTTGTAAAACGGCATCACTTGCATTGAATGGCAAAATCAAAAGTTTGCTTTTTGGATTTTTTTTGCTATTTTCTGGCAGTGGTTGGTTGAATCTGTGGATGCAGAATCCATGGACGTGGAAGGCCAACTGTAGAGCACTTTGATCCTAATTTAACTGCCATGCTTCTATCCTTTGGAATCCTGGAATTTGTAGTTTTGTTATTTAGAATTCTGTACCAGAGAGCTGTAGCGCCTCACCAAACTTCAGATCCCAAGGTTCTTGGGATGCAGCTATGGCATTTAAAGCAGAATTGTAATGCTAAAATTATGTAGTGTGACAGAAAAGCAAGTAACTCTGTAGTCACTGCTGCGCTTTATGTTTCTGCATGTGCTTTGTACATAGAAGCCCTTATCTTCAATCCCTGGCATCTCTTGGAACTCCAGCAGAAGGGCTGTATCACATGGCAAGACTATATACTACACAATCAGGAAGTACACCTTTTAACATAATGTACAACAGTGGCTTTCGGTTTCATCTTTCAAATAGCAAAGCGCCTTGGGCCACTTGAGTAAGGCTGGGAAAGAGCTTAGTGGACAGAGTCCAACTTCTCAGTGTGCTGTGGGTAGAGTTAAACAGTCGTAGGTAGCTGGCAACAGGTGAGCCTTTATTTACTGCTCCACATGAATCAGAGCAGAGGCAGGTGTATGAATTCACCTGGCGGTTGCTTCAGGGCTGCAAATATTGCCAATGGAGGGGTTTTTTTGTTTTTTGTTTTAAGGGAAGTGTGGATCACCCTGCAGAGGCCCTGGGATGTCTGCCCAGTTTTGCAATCCACACAGGAAGCATGTGGCAGGAGTATGCGCTGTTTTGAAAACGTGCCTGGAAGAAGCAGTTTGATTTTAATTGCAAATGTTACCTTTCACCCTTAATTCTGCTTGAAAGTCACTGAAGTATTTACAGTGTTTGGAGTCATAAACCCCATCTTAGGACAGGAAATCAAAGCCAGTTGTTTTCAAATATTCATTCCCACTGGCCTCTCTCCATCACAGAAACCCAAAGGCTAAATGCATAAAATTCTGGGGGTGTTCTGAGATATGACCCCAATCACAGCTTAGAAAAGTTACTTTCTTGAGATATTTATTGAGCCATGTTGGAGAGGGGGCTGTTCTGGAAATTACAATCCAAAAAAGTAACTTCCAAGCATTATCCTTAATTTGAACTGGGGCCATTTCTGCACTACACTCTTATAGCATGATTATTCCACTTTCAACATCCTATGGAATCCGGCCGGCCCCTCCCGAAACTGCAAACCCCAGGATTCCATAGGATGTTGAACGTGGAATAATCGCGCTATAAGAGCATAGTGCAGAAATGGCCTGGGTCTAGTCCAATCAGGTTTCAAACTCCTGCCTTTTATGGGTGGAGAATAATTCTTAGAACACACCTGATATTGTGCTAGTCTGTTGTAAAAAAATATCAGTAATGGCGTGTGGACTGGCTTTCAGGGCATCTTGTCTGCCATTTCTTACCTTCTCACTGTGGAGAATCCTTGGTATTTGGTACTTGAATTTCTGGTAGGGGAACAGGAATGTTTTTCTTGGATGCCTTGAGTTGGAATACCACTCTTTCCTGATTTGATGGATGCTTTTGAAATTGGCCCAGTTTTCCTAAGAACTTAAGAAGAGCCTGAGTGAAGGAGAGCAAAGATCTATCTATCTATCTGTCTATGGCCATTTCCGCACTAGAGTGTTATAGCGTGATGAGTCCACTTTTTTTTCGGGAAAACTGCAAACCCCAGGATTCCAGAGGATGCTGAAAGTGGACTTATCGCGCTATAACACTCTAGTGCGGAAATGGCCTATCTGTGTTACAGCAATGTGTCCGCAGTAAACACTATAATAAAGCTTGACCTGGGGAAAATGGGATTCTGCTGTAGGTGATTCTACTGTAGCTGTCTGTGCTTGGGTACAACAGGCAAGATAAACAGCTGCCTCCAGAATCATTTGCTGAGAACGTGTGAAAAGCAAAACAGAAAGAAAAGGAAGAAGTCGTTTCTCCTGCCCCACAAGCCACCCTGGCATATTGAAAAAGCGTAGATCTGTTAAGTGTTGCCACCAAAATGGAAATCATAAGAAAAATGGAAGCTGTTGAAAGGGGAAAAAAAAAAATCTTGGGATGCATTCTGCAAGAAGCTTTCAGTGGGTCTCTAGAAAATTTGAAATGCTTTTGTTAACCTAGGCAGGGCTTACCTGATCTGGTTGTTTCATTTCACATGCCCATGTTAGTTTTGAATAAAAAATTTGCTGAAAGATGTTGAACTGCTGTTCATTTTTTTTGGGATGCGAGAACCAATCCCTGTTCTTTCCTTATTATTTCTTGTCCCAAAGTTTCTGTTAAAGAAGTAAAGTTTCATCTACTTCCTTAATTGAGGTGTACTGTAGCTATATATTCTTACATGGCAGGGGATTGCACTAAATGACCCTTTTAATATGTTGCAACACTGTGATTCTATGAGTTAATGATTTCAGGATTCTAAATAACACAAACTGTTGGTAGTCTTTTGATTGCAACTTAAGAACCACTGGTATTGGCCATCCTAAAACCGAAGGTTGTGTAATGCATCATCTCCGAGGTTTCTTTTCCTTGTTTCTTTCTTGCAAAAAGGGCTGTCCGTCAGCACTTTGACTGTGGCCATTTCCGCACTAGACCATTATAGCGCTACGATTCCACTTGCAACATCCTATGGAATCCTGGGGTTTGCAGTTTCGGGAGGGGCCAGCCGGCCCCTCCCAAAACTGCAAACCCCAGGATTCCATAGGATGTTGCAAGTGGAATCATAGTGCTATAACAGCCTTGTGCGGAAATCCGATAAGTGTTTTTTGTTACACCCAGTGGATTGAATGGATGGATGCTGTAGGCTTTCATGGTTTGAGCTGGGGTGGATCCATCAGTGGTAGGAAAGGCACACTGTAGTTCTGTCCTGGCTGCTTGGAGACTTGATGTACAAAAGGCAATGACATTTGGAAAGACTATTTGAGATTGGGACAGTGCACACCAGGGAAAAAACTCCTTTTTATAGAGATAACGTATGCCTAGTTTGCAGATTTCTTTCCCCCACCACAGCCCTTTGGGTGGGAATCATGAGGCTCTTCAAATGTTGCTGGACTGCATATCTCAGCATACCTCACCACTGGCTGTGCAGATTGGGGCTGCTGGAACTGGCAGTCCAACAATATCTGGAGAGCTTTGTGCTTCCCACTCTTGCTGTGTCAGTTTTAAATAAAGCCATTTGTTGAAATGGAACCCTTTGTGCAATTTACAATGCTGTACTTAGAATCACAATGTAGGCAAAGTACAGGCTGCAGGTGGCCCCTAGACTTTGCTTATAGGGTACCCAAAGCCCCAGAACTGCCCAGTTTAAAAATTTTCAGCACAATTTTTAGCCCAGATGATACAAAAAGTTTCCCAAGCGTGTAGAAGCAAGTGAAAATACGTCACAAGCACGCTAGAATCCTATGTCATCCCCAAATGCCTCTGTTTCCCTGTGCAGCCCCTCTCAAAATGAAATGGACATATTTCTGCTTTCTGTGGAAGGATACAGCCTGCACGGTATTTCTTTTGGGGGGGGGAAGAATTGGCCCCCAGCTAGTTGCCCACCTGTGTAATAACACAAAGGAAGTCTCTGGCTAAACTTCTTTCAAGGGAAGGTGGCTTTCTTTTGGGGAGGGAGGAGGGGAGAACACATTCTTCAGCATTGGCCACCTTTTTGCATATGGGAAGTCCCAGGTTCAATTCATCACACCCCAGTTAAAACATGGGTGCAAAATGTGCTGCCCTCCAGATGTCGGATTTTGACTGCCAGCATCCCATGCCATTGAGTGTGCAGTCCGACAACACCACATGATTCCCACACCTGATTTAAAAGATATTGGAGAGGAGGAACCAGGAGAGACATTTCCTTAACTGTGACAATCGTTTTTCAGAAAAGGCTGTAATGGGCTAAATGGACAAAGAACTTGGCTCATTGTAAGTCAACTGCTTGTTTTCCAGTTCTGCCACCCTCCTAAACTTAATCCATTTGGGCAGTGTCATGTTACTTTATTCTTAATCAAAGCTAAGGATTCCCATATGCAAGATGGATGTCATTTGGCCCAGATTCATCTCTTTGTTCTCGGAGAAGTAACCATCTGTTGTTCATTCACTTCTTCATTGATTCACATGGCAGCTGATGGCCAGAAATGAAGTGGAGTGGGAAGTAATGCATTTAGGAGGAGCTGATCCTGGAACCTACAGTGACAGAATGCAGCACTTGGGGAGAGTATTATGGGGCACAGAGTGCATTCTGTGACAGCTCCCTGGAGAGCCAAGGGAGTGAGGTGAGAATTGTGCCATTCTCAAAAAGTAGTTAAAACTGCAATTCCTAGCATTCCCCACCAATGTTTAGGTTCTGGGGGTTGCAATCCAACATCTGAAAGCCCACATGATTCTCACCCCAATGTAGCAGTTAGAGTGTTGGCCAGGACTTGAGAGATCCACGTTCTAGACTCCAGTGAGCCATGAATCTTAATAGACCTGTTACAGTTCTCCCTCCACATTCACTGGTTTGACTCTGGCAAGTTTGACTATTCGCAATCCCTCATTCTCCCCATCCCATTCCCTGGCGGATAGTGGATGCGAGGGTGAAGGGAAGGAAAGATCTTCTCCTCCCCATTGCCATCTCCTGCCCACTGCTGCACGCGTGATTGCCCCAGCAGTGGGTGGGAAGGTCCTGCCCAGCGCGTCGGGCGTGATTGCCCCAGCAGTGATGGAAGGGTGGGGAGGAGAACCTCTTCTCCTCTCTCACAATCTCATGCCTGCTGCTACAAGTGTGATCGCCCCGGTGGCAGATGGAAGGGTGAAAAGGAGGGAGGACAGATCTTCTCCTCCCTTTCGTGATCTCCTGCTCACTGCTCTGGGCGTGATTGCCTCAGTGGCGGGTGGAAGAGCGGGGAGGAAAAGATCTTCTCCTCCCTCATGATCTCCTGCCTGCCGCTCTGGGCATGGTCGCCCCAGCAGCGGGTGGGAGGGTGAAAGGGAGGACAGATCTTCTCCTCCCCTTTGCGATCTCTTGCTCACTGCTCCAGGTGCGATCGCCCCAGCAGTGGGTGGGAGGGTGAAGAGGAGGAGAATAGAGTCATAGCATTGGAAGAGATGAGGGGGGCCATCCAGTCCAACCCACTGCCATGCAGAAACCCACATCAAAGCATCCCCAACAGATGGCCATCCAGTCTCTTTTTAAAAACCTCCAAAGAAGGAGACTCCACCACACTCGGAGGCAGCATATTCCACTGCCAGACAGCTCTGATCGTCAGGAAATTCTTCCTGAGGTTTAAGTGGAATCTCTTTTCCTGCAGCTTGAATCCATTGTTCCCTGTCCCAGTCTCTGGAGCAACAGAAAACAAGCCTGCTCCCTCCTCGATGTGACATCGGTGTGGGCGGACAAGAGAGTGCAGAGAAGAGGGAGTGCTCACTGGGGGAGGTGGACTTATTCGCTGTTTTATTGCTTTCACGGGGGTTCTGTGTCCCTATCCGCTGCAAATCTGAAGGGCCTACTGTACTCTTTTCTCCCAGTCTGTCCTACATCACCCAATTGTTGTGAAGATGAAATAGGGAGAAGGAGGGGAAAGAGGCACACTGCCTTGGGTTGGATGGAGGAAAGGCAGGCTATAAATGCAAACTAATGGTAAGAATTATGATTAATGTGGCATAGAAGGGGACCTGAAATCTGTATCTAAAGAGCCCTCCTGAATTAAGGCCATAGTCCCCTCAAGCTCAGCCTCTTGCTTTCTACACTGCACAGCGATATGCCCCAGGAAGCTCATATCAGCTTTCCTCACTAGCCTCTTATAGCACGATGATTCCACTTTCAACATCCTCTGGAATCCTGGGGTTTGCAGCCCCTCCCGAAACTGCAAACCCCAGGATTCCATAGGATGTTGAAAGTGGAATCATAGCGCTGTAAGAGGCTAGTGCGGGAATGGCCATAGAAAGGGCAAGCAAGCTGCAGCTGTTCCCTTCTATTGCATCTTGTGTCCAGGTAGTCAGAGGACTACTAGTTCAGCAGATTGTTCAGCTGTTGTGATATGCAGCCATTGCTAAGTCTATTTACTGTAAGTTTCCTTGACAACCCCCCTTTAAAAGGCCATTTTTAAAAGACTGCCAAAGTCCTTGATCAACAGTACTGCTACTGCTGCTACTACTACTACTACTTCTTCTTCTTCTTCTTCATTTGTTACTCGCCTCTTCCCAAGGCTTGAAGTCGAGTACAACATAAATTAAAATACAATTAAAAATGCATCACAAGTTTAAAGAATCTAGTGTATGTATATGTGTGTGTGTGTGTATACACAAATCTTGTCGTTAGAATAGGCTAAATCCTACATATATATATATATGTATATGATTTAGCCTATTCTCAATGACAAGATTTGTGTCTTCTGAGCTAAAAAGAATTAAGATGGTACTGGTCAGCAGACCAAAAAGATATAATCCAGATCCTGAATATAAAACGATGAAATAGCAACAAGACCAATCAAGTGGAATTTTTCTTTTATGTTGTTGTTATTATATGTTGTATAATGTTATTATAGTGTTTTATTTTCTGTAATATGTTTGTTTTATGTCAAGTTTATGTATGTTTTAATGCTTGAAAATTCTATTAAAAATAATTAAAAAATGCATCACAAGTTAAAATATACTAAAAAAACACCATTTAAAATATAAATATATCATAATTAAAATACATCATAATTAAAAACAGGCTGGGTAGGCCTGCTGTAAGAGAGAGATCTTTAGTATTTTTTTGAATTCAGACAGCCAGTTAATACCAGACAGTCCTTCCAAAAGTGAGATAACTTTAATTAGGCGCCTACCTTAATGCTCTCTCCCATAGACCAATGGTAGCAATCATGTGGCCTTCCAGACAATTTTAAACTATCAATCCCAGCATCTTTAGCCAGCATAGCCACTGGAGCTGAGCTGAAATCCAACAACATCAGGAGGGCCACAAGTTGCTTACTCATGGTGTAAGCTAACAATCTTTGAGGTTGTATTTGAGGTTCTCAACCATCTGTTCTTGGAATCTAATTTAAAAAAGAAAAAAAGAGAAGAGAAGAAACTGAGATCACTAAGAGCCTCACTCTCCTATAATATATTGCAAAATCATGCCACTGCACTCATGCAGCTAACACCCAGGATGTTACATCAGCTAAAATAATCAGGACATTGCTATTCTGGCTTGTACAAGATGTTGCATGAGATGGATATGGGAAGAACACGGGTATGACAAGATAACCCTGTATGCAGTCCTTTCTAGTACCTGGAATTCTCCCCATATACTGTATTGGTGCAAAATTTCAGCCACAATTGAGTGTCTATTTAAAAGCGTGCTTAATGCACACCACTGTCTAAAGCTTCACAATAGTGAGGAATGGATTACTTAGTAATGTAGCAGCAGCCCTCTGCCAGAGATGCAGACAAAAGCAAAGTTAATTTCCTGGATTTCCCACCTACCAACATCAACCTGTGCTCTTCCCTTCTGTGAAGTGGCATCAGTAATGTCTGATGGGCGCCAGCCAGAACATGCATAAAAATAGTATCTCGCTCGGTGATCTATTTTAGGAGGCTTTACAAATGTATTTGTGGGGATGTGCTTTTGCTTGAACTGCTAAAGGAAGGAGTTCTGATGTTGTAGTCTACAACACACAGTCCCTCAAAGTGGGTACCGGTACTCCCTAGTTCCTCCTCCACCTTTTTTTTTTAATGGCAGTTTTCCCTTTGCAAGTAGGAGCAGACAAAAGCAGAGAAACAGAAGAAGGCAATTTATACAGATAGCTTGAAAACTGGGGAAAGTGCAGAACATTCCAACCAAAAACGTAGTGAGAAATGCATCCTGAAAGCTTGCTGGGATCTTCTGCATGGCTGTTGCGGCCTGGGGTGTATATCATGAGACATGCACACACACACACACACATGCGCGGGCGCGCGCATACGCATGCACACAGTCAGGCAGTACTGCTGTTTTGCTTGGCTGTTAACTCTGGAATGTGTTCTGAATACCAGCTGTGGGTCTGTATGCAGGAACAAAACAAAACACTCTGAAACTACCACAGTTGTTGTCAGAGCTGTAGACATGGGTTTTATAAAAGGGATTAGCTTAGGCTGCCAAAGGTCATCCCCGTGGCCACATAATGCTGTCCCTGTCCCTTATCACACAGCTCTGCATTTGTCCATGATCAGTGCATGATTAGTATGAATGTCCTTGCTTTATGTCCTAACTTCTCTGCAGTTCTAAAAAGATACAGGTACTGTGAATGCAGAACGTAAGCTTCTTGTCATAGCTTTCTCTTAAAAGTGACATCTCTAGCTTACTAAGCTATCTAATGTATAGGAAGCTGGCTTCTTACAGTCTGTGGTTATGCCATTTCTCTACCGCTTTAAATAAAGCATAGGAGTTTTGTTAGTTCAGCATAGGGGTTCTTTTACTACAGTGGTCCCTCAGTTCTGTTCCCTAAGTGACATGCTTATGATGGAATTTAAAACCCTAAATGGCTTCGGACTACACAGGCATACCTGAGTTAACAAAAATTTTGACAAAGAAGCTTTTATATCTATATCTATGGCCCTTTTCACACGTGGGTGGCGAAACGGGGCAAGCCACGCCAAAACGGGGCTTACCTTGTTCCGTCCCCGCGCAGAGCATAGCGTTTCGCTGCTCCACACACTCACAGCGTCTGGCGGAGTCCGCAGTGCTCGGCAGCACCCAAAATGGCGGATTTTGACTGGCGGAGCCTCTCCATCAATCAGAGAAGCTCGCCAGCCAGAAATCCCACCCCCGCCTGATTTGCAGGGACGCCCTTTTGCGCGTCCGCAAATCCACACGGGCTCTGCGACGGGGCTGGACGGGGCTGCACGCCCCGCACTTTTTGAAAACCACTTGAAAAGTGGTTTTCAAAAAGCACGCGGCGCTGGCACTTTCGCTCGCCCCAGCGTGGATTGGGGTGTGGAACTACACAAAAGTAGCCCGCCCCAATCCACGCTATGGTGTAGATGACCTCCGTTAGAGGTCGCTCTACACCATTTTTTTTACCCCATGTGAAAAGGGCCAATATCTATATCTATACCTATAGATAAAGTCTTTTAATCCCTACTCAGGTCCCGTTTTCCTCCTTTTCCTCTGTCTAACTGGAAGTTGTTTATTAGCAGCGTCAGCATTGGAAGGGTACTAGAGAAACACGTACTTTTGGTGTCTAGTCGCAGCAGCAGTTCTTCAGTAAATGCAGTAAAGCTTGAGCTGGGCAAGAATGAGACTCTACTCTAGCCAATCCAAATGTAGCTAGGTATGACTGTCTGCAACAGGCAAGGTACGCAGCAGCTGTCCCCACAATCCGTGACTGAGTATGCATGAAGAACAAAACAGAAAGAAAAGGAGAAAGAAGATAAGCCTGCCTCATTCATCAGCTACCCCCAGCATGTTTTAAAAGTACAGATCTGTAAGTTTGGCTATTAAAATGCAAATCATAAAAAATAAAAAGTGGAGGCTGGTGAAAGCCATCCCTGGGTGCATTTTGGAAGAAGCCTTCAAATGGTCTCTCTTCAACATGTTTTTGTTTACTTATACAAAGCTTCCCTGACTTAATTGTTTCATGTCACATGTTTATATTGTTAGTTTTGTAAAAGGGCAAAAGATTTATATGATCTGAAGAGAAACCAGAGTATACTCCCGTACCATATTATTAGTTTTTTTGGGGGGCGGGGGGAGGTTTGGAACATGTGAGACTGTTCTTCTTTCTTGTGACATAGGAACCTAACCCTATTCTTTACATGTTATTTCTGCTTCTGGTACCAAATTTTCTGTGAAAGAAAGCCATGCCCAGGAACATATCTATCTGATGAACTGAGGTATGCTTGTACTTCAGGGGTGCCTGTCCCTATATGTACCTGCCTGGTCTGATAGTTGAGGTCTGCCATTGAGACATTCGCCATTTCTGCCCTACACTGTTATAGTCCTATTATTCCACTTTCAACATCTTGTGGAATTCTGGAGTTTGTAGTTTACTGAGGCCAAAGAACTCTCTGGCTGAGAATTGTAAATGCCCCTCCCTAAACTGCAAACCCCAGGATTCCATAGGATGTTGAAAGTGGAATCATCGCAATATAACAGGCTAGTGTGGAAATGGCCAAAGAGTTTGTAGATGATAAGAGTCCATACGTTGTTGGTGGACAGAGAAAGCCAGGAGACTAAAGCCTAATGTTATAGCTTTAATTGTGGTTTAGGCATAAGTAATCCAGATTTGAAAATTACCTGTGAACAACTGTTTCTTCCCTTATTCATTTGTTTTCTTTCAGTCCTTGGAAGTAATGAGTCAAATTTAATTGTACTGCAATTTTTTTTGACAACTAGAGACTGAAAAAAAATCCATTTGTAAGGTAACAAATGAGAAACATGTTTCTCTGGGGTGTGTGTGTTAGTTATAATGTTACTTTTAAAGAGATTGTTAAGGCGTTTTAGAGACATTTGGTATGGAAATTTCTAAGATTGTTTGTCTTTCTAATCCCAGTCTTAGGATTCTTTTCTCTGCAAAGAATAATGAAAAGATAGAGAATAATTTGATAAACAATGAAGTGGTCTACGTTGGGTTTTTTTTAATTAATGGCATTGAATTACTTCTTAGGCTTCTGCAACAATTTGCACAGCAAATTACTTTCAGAAAGTAACATTCTAAGCTGCTTCTTTTCTAACCTGTCAGCTGGGTTAAGATTGTCAAGAGTCCCAGTGCAGGTGTCAGGACCCTGGCACTCCAGGACTCAAGCTCTGAGTCTGAACCAGAGGACTTCAAAGCCATGGAGCCTGCTGCACCAGCAGAGCCCACCCCAGAGGCTGCCATGGAGCCTGCTGCACAGCCCACCCCAGAGGCTGCCTGGACACAGAGCCCTTGGCCCTGGTAGCCCAAGCAATGGAGCCAGGGGCTACCTTAGACCCAGAGATTCAAGAGCAGGTGCCTGCTTACCAGCAGCATCGGGAGCAAAAGAGAGCTCTCAGAAGGTCAGAGCGTTTAAATAGGAAACTCCAAGCAATCAAGCTCCAGCTGAGGTAGCACCTGGGTGAGGGCCTGCTTAATAAAAGCACTCACTCAGGCTTGGGTCTTTGTTAGCTCACAACTGTCCATTTTGGGTGTGCCTGCTGGGCTACTGGGGCCCTTGCCTTGCTTCCTGGAATGCTGCCCCACCGGCTGAGGAACAAGCTCCGTGGTATGTGGACTCCATTTGCTGTTTTGCCTGGCTGTGCAGTAACAGCCAGGGATATCCCTGTTGCAAAAGTCTCTTTAATTTACTGCTGTCTTACCTACTTACTGCTGAAGTAAAGCCCTTTGATTTATTGCCTGTCTGCCCTATCTGTGTAAAGACCTATTAGCTGGCTCTTGGCTGCCTGCCACACCTTGGTGCTGACAGCAGGTATTGACTGAGGCAGATAAGATAACTTGGGGCCACAGGCAACATTAGACAGATTTTTTGGACTATGTTTATTTTATTTTTTTAACTTAAAAACAACACAGTAGCCATTCCACTTTCATGAGGGTTCAGGGCGCAGAACCATTGCAAAAGTGGAAAAACCATGAATAACTCCCCACTAACACCAGTGATTCACCTCCCATTCCCCTCTGGAGCACCCCTCTCCCATTCCTTTGCCTCTGGCCCTGGCACTCCTGGGAGGGGGGAGAAAAAAGACAAGGTAAAGGGCTTACTGGTACTTTTGTCTTGGATGGGGAAGAGCAGAGGGCTGAGTTCTGCATTCTAGCTACTTCTGGTTGCCATCTTGAGAAAGGAGATTCCTCCCAGAGGGCAGGGGCAGCTTTGCTCTCCTGAAAGGGGAAAAAAATGTCAATTTTAAACACAAGCCTTGCAAGGAATACAAGGGATTGAGAGGCGGAGAATCGGGAGAGGGGAGGCGAGCATATGCCGCATGAATAATCAAATTCATGATGGTCAAACACGCAAATGTAGACGGAGGACTGTAATAGGAAGGTGGGCCTGGATGGGACACATCCAATTATTTTTTTATTTTACAGTTAACTATGCCTTTTCCCTCGGCTGACTAGATACTCCAGAGTAGGGTACAGTAAAGTTATCTTTTGGGGTCTACCTTCAAAGACAGTTTGCATGAAAATCTCACTTTTTTTTTTAACTTGATAAACTGTCTGAAACTTGTCTGAGGCTGATTTTACAACTTTCCCCCTGCTGTTCAGTACATAGTATTTCCCCTGTCACTTTTCTGGTGTTTTTTTTACACCCTGTTGCAGTTTCTTCTTCCATTAATGTGTGTTGTGCTGGCCAGTCTAACATGGTGGATGGTGCCATGTAATGAGTATCATGTGTTTCTTTGGGTTTGTTCGTTTGTTTGAGGACATTTGGAACAAAATGTGACCAAGGCCATCTTTTGAAACTCCTATTGCTTTGTTTCTGGACTATTGCAAAAGCAAAAGATTTATGGTATTGCTATGCTGAAGGACGGTGGTTGTGGCATCACTGGGAATATCAAGAGAAGGCCAGTAGACCACTGCAAAGTATTTGTATCCAGGCAAGGCTGGGAAAAACTGCAGAGAGAAACCCTAAGAGAGCTGCAGCTGGTCATTGTAAATTCGTTGTTGGTGTGTGTCTTCAAGTCATTTCCGACTTAAGGTGACCTTACGAGTTTTTCTTGACAACATTTCTTCAGAGGGAGTTTGTCTCTGCTTTCCTCTGAAGCTGAGAGGGTATGACATGCCCCAAGTCATGTAGTAGGTTTCCATGGCTGAAACGGAGATTTGAACCCTGGTTCTCCAGTCATAGGCCATTTCCACATTAGGCTGTTATAGCGCTATGATTCCACTTTCAACATCCTATGGAGTCCTGGGGTTTGCAGTTTCGGGAGGGGCCGGCCGGCCCCTCCCGAAACTGCAAACCCCAGGATTCCATAGGATGTTGAAAGTGGAATCATAGCGCTATAACAGTCTAGTGTGGAAATGGCTATAGTCCAGTGCTAAAACCACTAGATCAAGCTGGTTCCCTGACCATTTAATTTGTATGCCACCTTTCTCCCAGTGTGGGACACAGGGCAGCTTACTACATAGATTAAAACAAAATACAGCTGAAACAATTTATAGTACAAAAGTAAAAATTACAAGTACCAAAAATAAATCAGGAGTTCTATTAAAAATGCTACTTTAAAACAATTTTAAAAGTATTCAAAGCATAATAATGAAAATAAAAATCCAGCAGCCCCATTAAAAGACCTTTCTTACACAGCCAGTTAACAGCCAAAGATCTGGCTAAATAAAAGGGTCTAAATAACAAATATTAAACTTTAGTTGATACGCCAGCTGAGCTTTCTCCTAGAATTGGAAGACCTAAACATGGTAGTGCACATGCTGGTCACCTCTAGGTTGGGCTTCTGCAATGCGCTGTACGTTGGGCTACTTTTGTACCAAGTTCAGAAACTTCAACTAGTTCAAAATATGGCAACCAGAGTTGGTTACAGGTACATCCAAGAGGAAGGATATCACACTGATATTAAAATCACTCCATTGGCCGCCAATTAGTTTCGAGGCAAAATATGAAGTATTGGCTGTTACCTTTAATAGCCAGTCTTACGTGGTTTAGCCAAACCAGTCTTACATGGTTGGATCCAAATTACCTGCAAAATTGCCTCCTCCCATGCAATGTGCCCCATACACTCAGGCCCTTTTCGCACGGGCTTTCTGTCGCGCGAGAGTGCCCTGAGCCTCACGGGAGTGGGGGCGTCGCTCTGCACGACGCACTCCCACTTCCACGGCGCTCACGGGGCTGAAGCTGCGCGAGTGCGTATTTTTTTATTTTCGGCTTGAACTGAAAATAAACGGTGCTCGTGCAAGGCTCCCAGCAGTGCCTCACACTTACCGGAGTGCGGAGTGCCGTTGCAGGCGAGCCTGTTGCGCTTCCTCCCCGCTTCTGCCCCCAGCGCCGCCTACAGCTCCCAGGGGCGCTGCGGAAGCTGGGGGCGTGGCTGAAGAGCGCCCGTCACGCAAGAAGACTCCACGTGCGGTAAGGAGGCGGGGGGAAGCGGCGGCGTTTCGGGAGACGGTTGATGCATGAGCCACCCTCCTCTGTTGCGCAAGCGCCGGCGCTGCAAAAAGGGCCTCAGATCCACTGGGGGCCGTTTACTTAAACTAGCCAGGACTAGACTGGCAATGGTCACCCAGATGACCTTTTTGTTGGCTGCACCTATCCTGTGGAATAACCTGCTGGAAGGAATTCGACAGCTAAGCATGCTGTCTGAATTTATAAATGCATTAAAGACTTATCTCTTCTGGCAGACCTACCTGGTTAATTTTAAACTATGAATTTTAAATTGGTATATTTATAAATTTAAGTAGAGAGGATGTTAATGAGTGGTGGCTGTATTTTAATATAGATATATGTGTTTAAATGGTGTTATGTATTTTGAGGTATATACTGTATTTTAATCTGTGTTGTACCTCTCCTCAAGCCTTGGGGAGAGGCGACCAAGATTTATTGATTGATTGATTTATGATTTGGTGTAGTCATGGGGAAATAATGGTCATCTGTGAAGGACCCAAGTCATGCAAGCTGGGAGTAGTTACCTTCCAGAGGCAGAACGAAAATCTATAAAATCTATAAAATGGTCACCCAGGAGACATTTTCTGAATCCCAGAATTCCTATTGAGGTTGAAGAAGATTTGTTCCTTCCAAAACTACCTGCATGAACAAGAGTCACTAGACTGAAGAGCTGAAAACATTTTTGTCTTCCTCTCAGCAACTCATGGTTTTAGGTATTTTTTTTTTCTTTTCCACTTTCTCTGCTATATTTCGTCTCAGCTCCATAGGCTTACCCATTTCCATATGGTGTCTTCTCCTCTGATTGGATTATCTCATGGTCTCAGCCTCGTTTGTCCTTTTGTGCCCTTCAGCTTTTTGCTTTTTATCCCTATGGCTCTTGTTTTGGGTTCTTTTCGGGAAGGGATTGCCTCCTCTCGTTCAGTGCATGTATCAAAACAGCCTTCCTACTTGCTGGAGATGAACCTGCCTATGCAGCCAGCAGGAGGTCATCTCCCTTTGAGCTTCTTTCTGACCTCTGGTCTGACTGTTTTGGCCGCCAGGTCAGGCTTAGGAGATCAGACATGGCGCTTGTGCTGATGCTGTTTCTGTCCGCCACCTAGTGGAACTGTAACAAAATACACAACAAGCCTTCATTACCATGCTAGTGCTCCTTTATGCTGCTAACCTTATGCTGATGCTTTTCATTGTACAATCTATTTCTGATTGTGCAAGGAAGAAGCACGGTTTATGTTGTAACCTCTGATTTCCCAACTTCAGTTGTGAGTTAACTTCGGCCATTTCCGCACTAGCCTGTTATAGCGCAATGATTCCACTTTCAACATCCTCTGGAATCCTGGGGTTTGCAGTTTCGGGAGGGGCCGGCTGGCCCCTCCCGAAACTGCAAACCCCAGGATTCCAGAGGATGTTGAAAGTGGAATCATCGCGCTATAACAGGCTAGTGCGGAAATGGCCTTCCTCTTTCTTTTTTGCTAAAGCAAAAGACCTGTGCCTTGTTAAAGAGCCTCAGGCTTTTCCCGTAATGAATTTTGGCTGTCAGTTCTCTCCTGACATTGCCTTGTGTGAATGGAGCTGCCTTATACAAGATCAGAAAATTGTCTCAGTACCGTCTGTTTTGACTGGGAGAGGTTCTGTCATGTTGCTAGTTCTACTACTGAGATTCTTTTAATGGAAATGCTAAAGACTCTGAAGTCACCATCTGCATGCAAAGTATGAACTCTTCAGAGATAGAAAAAAGTGTTGTCATTTTTATTTTTTTAAGGTAACGCTCTGAAATCTCCCAGTCACCAAGGACATTCGCCATGCTGGCTGGGGGATTCTGGGAGTTCTAGTCCAAAAAAGCAGTTTTCCAAACTCTGTTGTCATAATGCTAAAACCATTTTTGTCCTGATCTTCCTTAATCATCAGTGCAGCCTTTTTTGTACAGTAAGCTTTTGTGCTTGTATTCACATCCCCATTCACCTAGACAGCCATTTGATTTCCACTGTTTAATTATTTAACCCAGTATTTGCATGATCCATCATAAATTTCCCATCTATGGTGAGGCCACTTTCTTGCCTTACCACCTCTTTTTTGCAGAGTGATTAAGGGTGCAACTGATGCTTAAATAGACATATGGGTGTTTTACATTTTTAGAGAAATCTAGGCTTAGGGAAATAAGAATATCCCTGCCCTCTGCCCTCCTTACATATGTGTTTGCTTTGTGTTTTGTGTTCAAAATTTGAGCCTCAATACAATTCAGTTTTTTTAAAATTTATTTTTTATCTAAAAGAAAGTCCACTAAAAATAGTTATAACTTCATAAAACAATTACAATATTAATTATATACATATAAAAAAGGAAATATATCGTATTGCCTAACAACACATGTCTGGAAATTACCATATCTTTATTAACTTCCTTCCCTCCCCTGATAGCATACAGAGCAAATATTGAATTTTTTACAAAAGTACTTCAATAAACTTCGTGTTAACTTAAACTGTTATTCCTTATTCTTTTACAATACGTTATGGGATTAAGCATACTGAATAAGTACACTAAAATTTCCCAAACTGAAATTCACAACACCTTCATACTTCATTAACCATTTGAGTGTGTTGAATTTATATTTGTTTCTTATCATATCTCATTGATTGCACTTACTATATGTCTAATTGCTTGTTTTGGCTGCTTGTTATTGAAAAAGATCTCTATTGGTGCCCATTTGTCTATTACATTCTCATCTGGAATTTCTTTAAGTCTATGGGTTAAAATGTCGAGAGATTTTGTCCCTACAAGCTTATTAAGCCAATCATCAAACTTTGGAATTTCTTTATTTTTCTGTGTTTTGGCAAATACAATTCTCGCCGCCGTGATCATGTAAAGCGTGATCCTCCAGTATTTCCATGTAAAATTGATGTCAAGATCATGAATCATGTTCAGCAAACAAAGGCCCTTTTCGCAGCGCCGGCGCTTCCGCGACGGAGGAGGGCGGCTCATGCGAGAACCCTCTCCCGAAACGCCACCGCTTCCCCCCGCCTCCTTACCGCACGGGAGTCTTCTTGCGCGACGGGCGCTCTTCAGCCACGCCCCCAGCTTCCGCAGCGCCCCCAGGAGCTGTAGGCGCCGTGGGGGGCGGAAGCGGGGAGGAAGCGCGACAGGCCCGCCTGCGACAGCGCTCCGCACTCTGGTAAGTGCGGGATGCCGCCGGGAGCCTTGCGTGAGCGCCGTTTATTTTCGCTTCAAGCTGAAAATAAAAAAATCCGTGCTCGCGCCGCTTCAGCCCCGTGAGCGCCGCGGAAGTGGGAGTGCGTCGTGCAGAGCGACGCTCCCACTCCCGCGAGGCTCACGGGGCTATTTCGCGAGAGAAAGCCCGTGCGAAAAGGGCCAAAGCTTCAGGGACATAGGGAAATTCACTTGAAAAATTTCTGAAATTGTATTATGATTTTCAGTCCAATGTTTTCTTGTTTTTTGACACTTCCATCACACATGAAATGTTGTGCCTGATTCCTCTTGACATTTCCAGCACTTTCCATTGCCTGTTTTATATATTTTGGTGAGCTCTTCTGGGGTTAAATACCATCTATGGAATATCTTCAAATAGTTCTCCCTCAGACTCTAGGCTGTTCTGAATATTTGAGTTAGGAAATGTGATTCAAACTTCGATCAGGATTCCTCCATGGCAGAAAGTTGGACTTGATGGCTTGTGTGATCCCTACTAACACTATGGTTTTATGATTCTATGCAAAACAAATGTGTACATTTACCAAACAGCAGCGGCTGGTAGTTTTCATATCAGTAGAGGTGGTGAATCCTCTTTGGGTTTTGGTCTGAACTTCAAAGGAGCTATTTAAGGTGTTGGACTCTACCCCTCCATATCTTTAATGTCTTAGATAGGGTCTTTAAGGTTTGGAGGAAAAGTCAGAGTGGATTTGTCACACCGCTAAAGGCACTGCTGTATTGAACAGACCTTCTGACTAGAAATCACATTTCTTCACAAGCCAGAGCCTGGACGTATTTTTGGCACAGAATGCACACAAACCCTGATTATACCTTGTCATGCATCTTTTCTCAAGTAAATCTGACGCTTCACGGCAAGAGGTGTACAGAGGCCAAATCTCATCAAGTTAACCTTTGCTGAAGAGCTTTATGGTCTAAAGGTACAAACCAAGATGGTTAAGTTAATAGAGCAAGTTGGAGCAGAGAGATGCTTGAAGTCTGAGGCATCCAGGAATTTAAGATGCAGAAACTTAAACAGGGAAAGACAGCTTCCTGGGAAATGAGACCAGTTGCTGCTTCCAGGATTTGAAGTGTGGTGGAAAACTTAGGCAGTGCTTCTTAATCCCCTTAATTAAGAAGAAGTGAGGCATACAAAGCAGGGATTCCACCAGTGTGCTTCTGATGCTCTAGAGTGCTGATGTAAAAAGAGAAGTGTGGGACCATAGCACTCGCTTAGCGCCAGTTTCATGTTCTGGCAGCTCTATCTGAAATGGATCGGGGAGACAGTTATAGAAAAGTTTCTGCCTGAGTCTCCCCCAAACCAGCTGCTAGTTAGAGTAAATGGACTGGCTGAGTATAAGGCAGGAGAGTTTTGGAAATGTCCTTTTCCATTTCCCACATTCTCCAAAGGCAGCTGGATGTGTCCCTGAAGGCAGTTGTCTCTTTCCTTAAAGATCTAAGAAAGGAAACTTTGTAAAGGGAAGATCAGTCATGTATAGACAGAGTACTTGCTGTGCCTGCAGACAGTCCCAGGTTCAATCCCTGGCAGCATCTCCAGGTAGATATGGGAAAGCTTTCTATTTGAGGCTTTAGAGAGCCTCTCATGATGTGACCAAAGCATAACAGCCTCAGTTCAGTTGTTTTGGCTTCTAGTGAGAGTTCAGGCCAGATTTGCTTTTGGACTGTTCATTTGTCTTCTTTGTGGACCATAGTATATTTGTGGAAATCCTCTGTGGAACCACAATTCTAATGCATTTTATTTTCTTCCTCATATTCTGCAGCATTTCCTAGTTCCAGAATAATGTAAACTAGTGATGTACTTTCTCTGCTTCTTTGCACAGTGGTGGCATACTATGTATTGTTATGCTGTTACCATGTCCCACACCAGAGGCAGTTGTATGGTGTCTTATTTTGTAGTCTTTTGTAGTGTCTTTCTGGCAAACCCATTAAATCTGCAGAGTGTCCTTTTGGGAACCAATGGAGTGACGAAAGGTGAGACGCCTTTTAAAATAATAAGGATGGCGCCTGCTGGTAACACTATATTTTAAGTATCTGTCAGCAGTTCCATTTATAGACCTGTGTTTTCTGTAGATTAAAGGTTAATTGAGAAACTCCTCTCTGTGCAGTTAAATCATTAAAGGAATATCTCTGACTGGACTTGTGTAGTTGAGCAGAAAAGGAATGGCTGGGCTAGAAATTTTGTTCATCTTTTTCTCCCCCTTCCCTTGTTCCTTGATTGCATCTTTGCTCACAGTGGGCACCTGATCTCCTGTCGGTAAAGAGGGTGCAGCAAAATGATTCTGCCTGTACATGTTTGTTAAAGATGTATTACTTCCAAATTTTTAATAATGGTTATAAAAGAAGCCTGCAGAATGGGTCGCTCCCTCGCCTAAGTGCTTTCTGGCACAAGACCTATGTTTGTCCTTCCTTTGGCAAAGGTTGCATCTATACTGAATTAATTCTAGTTTTATGGAAATGTGGAGGATCCCCATTTTAGGTCTGATCTATGCATGCAACAAAATGAGGCGGAGGACCATTCAGATGCTAAAATGTACTGTTTGCTAAGTTAAAGAAAAAAGAAAGCAACATACAGGAAGGAGTCCTGTTGGGTTGAGTGCCTTAAAGTCATTTCTGATTTATTGTAACCCTAAGGTGAACCTATCAGGGGGTTTTCTTAGCAAGATTTGTTCAGAAGGGGTTTGCCTTTGCCTTGCTTTGAGGCTAAGAGAGTGTGACTTGTGGATTTCCTTGACCAAGTGGGGATTTGAACCCTGCTCTCCAAAGTTGTAGTCCCAATACTCAAACCACTACATCATGCTGGCTCTCTGTTGGTGTCATGCATATATGTAAGTTTCCTTATGCATAGGGTTGTACTTTCTTGATCACTTTGGCCATTTCCGCACTAGAGTGTTATAGGGCTATTATTCCACTGTCAACATCCTATGGAATCCTGGGGTTTGCAGTTTAGGGAGGGGAAATGGCCTTGGTTGCAGATATCTTCAGTTCTTGGTTGCATACATAAAATGTTGTTAGTGTAGCCATCTCATATTCAATTGTGTGTTCATGAATGCTGTACGACTATTCATCAGTGCCTTCATTGTACCACTTTATTCATTAGGATTACAGAAACAACTACTGTGCATTCCCCATTGCAGAATGTGACAATAAACAGGTACATTAGTAGATGTGTGATTTGTTGCACAAGGTCTGTATTTAAAAGGAGGGTGGGTTAAGGCATCCACTACATTACTGTGTGAGTGGAGGTTTATGAACACACACATAGATTTACAACTGGCAAAAATACCTCTGAGTAGTACCTAAGGAACTCTATAAAATTCATGGGGTCACCATAAGCGGACAGGCAAGTTGAAGCGCATGGGCACATGTACTCACATGCAGATTTACAATGTGCAAGCATAATGGGATAGCAGCCACAAACTCCCCAGAAAAAGAAACCAGCACAGCAGTCAAAGGGCTAAGGAACACCCTTTGTCCCTCAAGTGCTAGTTTTCTACATAAAAGTAACTGGAAAATTTTCATGTGGTTGATTTGCACAAAAACCAGCATTTTCTACATATGAAACATATTTTCTACCTAGAAGGTATATTTCTGCGGAAAATGCTGTTTTCTTTGCAAAACAACCACATTTGAATTTTGTGCAGAGTGAGTCCCAGATTGTGAATAGGCTTCGAAAACTGCATGGCCTTTAAAGACTTTCTCACAGAGAGAAGAAAATTGATAAAAATTAATTACCTCACCTTTTTCTGGTGCTGGCTCCAGGTGCGGCTCCGGAGGCTCTGCACGCCAGTTAAGTGAGCGCGGGGCCAGGGAGCAATGTGCAATCGCGCACCATTTTCAGCTTCCAGCCGAAAATGAAAAGGTGCGCGATCGGCGCCTGCCAGCCCCTGGACCATTGTGCGATTGTGAGTGCGTCGTGCAGATCGCTCCTCACAATCGTGCGATGCTCCAGGCGCCCTTTTGCATGGCAAATGCCATGCGGAAAGGACCACTATCTTCAAGCAGAAAAATAGTGAAGGATTACATCTCATTGTAAATGCTGTTACACCAGCAATTGCACCATCTCAAGGGTTGCACAGTGGTGATGTCCTATTCAGGTTTGCACAGGCTTGGAGTAAACTGTTGCAGTAGTTGTTGTACTGTCTAGGAGGTTGTTTTTAAAGGGCTGCATGGCTTAATCGGAGCTGCCAAAAGGGAAGGTTTTCCTGGAAAAGAAACACTTGACCTGGGGGGGGGGTTGGCGAAACACATAAATAATCAAATTGGTAAAATTTAAATCCACAAATGTGGAGGGTCAACTGTAGTAATCATAAAAGCAACTTTTATGATTCAGGGGAAAGTGACCGTGTAGCATGGCAGCAAGTGTGGCCTGGCGGCAGTGGTGGAACATTGGCTCAGCTGGTGTAAGTCTGCATCACGTAACTGTCTTGAATGGTATTGTAGCCATATTTTGCAGTTACAGGACATGGCAGTAGGCAATTAAAAAAAAAGCTGTTGAGAAAATTCATAGAGGACTGTGCCACTAAGTATGTGTTTTTGGTAATGATGGTGAGGAAGGCTTCAAACAGCTTTTCAGACTTTAGGAAGGGAAGATAGACTTCACCTGTTGATAGCTTTCCCAGACTTCAGAGGACAGCTCAGGACTTTTTAGGTGTTTAAAATTTGAACAGTTAAATCAAAGTAGCACATTGCAGAGGACAGCAAGTGATTTTTACAAATTTTTGCACTAGCCGATGTATCTTGGAATATAGCACAAAACAACTTTTACTTTAGGTGCCGAATACACATGCGCACACACACACACACACACACATGTTTGCAGGAAAAAAGAAGCGGTCTTCTGAAATTTAAAAATATTGGAAAATTGGAAGCATACTCCTAAACAAGAAGCTGCTGTGTTTTCTTTTTATCTTGGTCAATGGCTATTCAAGAATATTTTGGAGAGGTCCTTGACTCTTTAAGTGACTGCGTGAGGTCCCCCCCCCCAGATGAGAGGGGCCTTTGTGCTTAACAGAAACTTCAGATGCTGCGTCCTCTATAAAGTATTTTCTGCTATACATTGGGGTGGAGAGATAATCCAACTTATCCGCACTAGCCTGTTATAGCGCGATGATTCCACTTTCAACATCCTCTGGAATCCTGGGGTTTGCAATTTCCGGAGGGGCTGGCTGGCCCCTCTCTTAACTGCAAACCCCAGGATTCCAGAGGATGTTGAAAGTGGAATCATTGCGCTATAATAGGCTAGTGTGGAAATGGCATTAGATTACAACTAGGAGGTTTTCTTGGTTGGGCCTGCATTAGTATAATTCCAACTCCCAGGATATGTGTATTGGCCCATCATTGTTGGTTTTTAAGAGAACTGTTAAGGTATTTTTACTTCTATCCATGTTTGACTAATTGTCACTGCTTGTCTTTAGGAGGCGCAGCATTGTGGTTTGGTGTAATGTTATGTTTTTGTTCTACAGCTTTCTTGGCTTATGAAGGCAATGTGCCCTGAAAGGTGGGTTTTCAATTTTTAATAAAACAGTGAAATAAAATCATAAATATGATGAGGATATATCAATCAAGATTCACACACCAAACAGCCTGGTAACAACCAGGCTGGATGAGAGCTGAATGAAATCTTCCATGTCAGGATACAGTTTCCCTCTTGGGCCATTTCCGCACTAGCTTGTTATAGCGCGATGATTCCACTTTCAACATCCTCTGGAATCCTGGGGTTTGCAGTTTCGGGAGGGGCCAAGTGGCCCCTCCCAAAACTGCAAACCCCAGGATCCCAGAGGATGTTGAAAGTGGAATCATCACACTATAACAGGCTAGTGCGGAAATGGCCCCAATTACAAGATGATGGATATGAATGGATTGAGGCCTTTATCTCATACTTGTGGACTTCATATTGGCCACTGGTGCACCCAGCGTATAGGGCTAGATGGGCCTTTTCCCTTATAAAGTAGGACTTCTTCTTACCATTGGTATGTGATTGCAGCAGGTGCAGCAAGAACGTTGCTCTCATCTTTCGGCACACTTCTGAACAAAAGTCGAGAACTGGACATAACAGGGACGCTTTCTCATTCACAGCCACTCTTACAGAATCAGCAGTTTGTTCCATACTGCTGTACTGTAGACCCAGTTAATTATTTACTCTTCCATCACCCCCTGTGCCGTGTTTATTCGTGTTCCCATATGTCATGCCAGGCTCAGCATTGTTCATCTGTCAGTTCTGCGATAAGAGCTGTAGCGATTGATGGTGTTTTATAGCTTCTTTCTATTGTAGTGTTGCAGAGAGAGGTACAATGGATTGTGCTTTCACTTTGAGATTTAAGCAAAACCTTTTGTCCTCACTTATTTCTTTGAGGATTGGCCTGAATGTTGCATAGCTGAGTTGGAGATTCTCTTAGCTTTTCCCTCACTTTAAACAGCTAACGTATCTTCTGTTCTTCCTCCATTCCCTTCTTCCCATTCTGGGCTTTCACTATATATATTTTTCTTTGCTAGTTAACTGCAGTAGCACACTTTGGTAATTTTAGACTCTGGATGTAATGGACCTACGGGTTTCTCTCTTTTGATGATTATGAATATTATCTCAAAATGTGTGCTGTAGGCTACTGTGTTTTGAGACTCTCATGCATATTCCTCTGAGTGGGGTCCTGTACTTGTGCCCCTGTGGTCTGCTAGGGGTTGACCTTGGAGATATCCTCATTGCCCAGTAATTATAGTGCTTTGATACCACTTTAACTGCTATGGTTCCATACCATGGAACTTTGGGTATCTGCTCTTTGGTGAGGGACTTAAAATACTCTAATATACTCCTCTGGATTCTGTCGGAGAAAGTTCAAAATCCCTCTTGAAAGGACAGATCCCAAGATGCCACATTATGGAATCAAAGGCCCTTTTTGCACGCAGTTTCTGTTGCAAGAGGGCCCCTTGAGCGTCGCGTGAATGGGAGCATCGGTTCATACGACACACTCTCATTCATGCGATGCTCATGAGCCTAAAGCGGGACGCGCACGCATTTTATTATTTTCAGCTGGGAGCTGAAAATACTGCGTGGTCACGCAATGCTCCCGGGCCCTCGCTCACTTACCTGCCATGCAGTGCATCAGATAAGTGGGCTGGTCACGCTTCCTCCCCCAGCACAGCCTACAGCTCCCAGGCTGCACTGCAGAAGGAAGGGGTGGGGCGCTTATGCGACAGTCACGCCACCAGGAAGCCAGCTGCGGGAGAACGGAGGAACGATGTGAGTGCCTCACATAAGAGGCTACTTGCGCGAACGGCACCCTCCATCTCCGAGAGCAGGTAATGTGTGGAAAGGGCCAAAGTAGGTAACATGGATCAAAGCGCCACAGTTATTTAGTATGGATGCACCTCTTCTTAAATGGTTCTTTTGCTCATCCATCTTTGGTTTGCTGCTAGACCAGGTGTAAACCACAGTGCAGAAAAAGCAAATTGCTTCATATAATTAACCTGAAATAATATGTTCCCCCTTGCTTAAAAAAAGAAAAGAAAAAGACATAACTGGCTAACATTTCAAAAGCAAAAGAGCAAATGGAAAGGAAGTTTATTTCAATAAAGTAATGATTAACTTTTCTATTTCTTTTTAAAAATTACTTTGTAAGGACATTTTTGCACATTTTGGTAGGATATTTTTTAATGTTGTGACATCCTGTTATCAGTCTTTGGGCCTTTTGTGTTGCTTTAAAAAAAGCAGTAATGCATTATGAATGAATTTCTAAATGCTGTAATTGATAACAGGAATAAATTATTTTCATAAGTTACAAAGTTCTGGCATAAATAATCATATCAACTATTAATAGCTGCTGTTTGCCTTCCAGAAATGGAGATATATTCCCAGATGTCCACAATTCACATGTTGTTCCATTCTACTGTATGTGTTGCCTTTCCCACTTAGGAATGCAAAGAATACTCACAGATTTTCTTTTCCTTGAGAAAATGGTCAACCACTGCATTTTTTTTTTTTTACAAATATTCGTTTACCAAAAAATTTCTTAGATTTCGCACAAAACTTATAGTCATTATGGAAAAGCTCTATTTTTGAACAAAATACAGTGCCTTACTTTGCAAAAGTTAGGGAGGTTTTTTTGCACAAAAATTCCAGGTTTTGGGATTTTTTGCACAAACCTGAATAATTAATAATAATAAATAATAATAATAATAATAATAATAATAACCTATTCCCACCCAGACCTCTTACATTTGCAGTGTTCACATTCCCTTGCTAACTTTATTTGCCCCCTTTCTTTCAATGCTTAATCTGTATTTCTAAATGCTTGATTGAAATCTTAAGTAACTGCAGTGCAACACATTTGGGGACTGAAGGAAAGTTTCATTGGGTGGGGCAGAATTCTTGTTTGGAAGAGCAGTGTTGTCATATTACCACCGCCCCCTAGAGCAGAGCTTTTCAAACTTTTCATGTTGGTGGCAGACTTTTTAGACATGCACCATTGTGCGACACAGTAATTCAGCAAGTAATTTAGTATGTGGAGGCAGCCCCTCTGCCTGGCCCTGGCCCGCCATCACCCCCTTGGCCAGAGTCTTCCTCGGCCCCAAGCAGGAACAGCAGCAGCAAGAGAGGCAGCCCTTCCATCTGAACCTCACCCACCGCTGACGCCCTTGCGGAGATCTTCCATGGCCCAGGGTGGCAGCAGCAGAATTAGCCCCTTCACCCGTTACGTTCACGTGACACATCTACAAACTGCAGCTGACACACTAACGTGTCATGACACACAGTTTGGAAAGCTGTTCCTTAGAGATATAACCCTGGGCCTATTGAAAATGAAGTGTTCTTGTACCTTATCTGGCACAAGGGAACAGGTAGTACCTGGGCAGCTGTTTGCCCCAGTGAGATTTTAGGCTGAGCTGATTATATATTGAAAATTTTGAATGGAGAGAGAGTGGGGATGTGAAAAATCTCTGATTTTTATTTTTTTAGTAAAAAAAATCTTTGTCATAGTAGAAGTTATATAGTCTACTTAATTTTTTCACCAGGTACACCCCTTCTATTCTTGATTCCTTATCCAGAGTGATGGAAAACTCCTCAGTGGCTTCAGCCTCATCTGAGGCGGGGAGTAACCGTTCACAAGAGATTGAGGAACTAGAGCGGTTCATCGACAGCTACGTTTTGGAATATCAGGTCCAAGGCCTGCTAACGGACAAGACAGAAGGAGATGGGGAGAGTGAGAAAACGCAGTCTAACGTCTCCCAGGTTGGTACAGGATGGCGTAAAATGGAGGCTGAACTGAAGTCATTAGGTTCTGTTTTTACGTCAAATTGTTTTATTGGCTGTTGTTGTTGCTGCTGCTGTTGTTGATTTCTTACTTGCTTCTCTCTCTGGATTGAGGTAGGAAACAACATATTAAAATACAGCAACAAATGAACACATAACACAATTAAAAACATGAACAGCAATTAAAAATACACTGTCAGTTAAAAGAGCATCAGAGTTAAAAAGCATACATGTTAAAAACAATGAATTCATAATGTAAAAACTCATAATTTAAGAACCATCAGGAAGATATTGGTCTTTAATGCTGTTTTAAACTCAGACAGTGTATCTGGCTGTCAGATCTCTTCTGGCAGGTCATTCCACATTTTGGGGGCAGTGGAAGAAAAAATCTTCTGGTTAACAGTTGCCAACCTGAGCCTAGCTGACTTAAGTAAGGCCCTTTTCACATGGCATTTTCCATGCAAAAGGACCCCTCGAGCATCGTGCAAATCTGAGGAGCGGTCCACATGACGCACTCACATTTGCACGACGCTCCAGTGCCTGGCAGGGACCACTCACTCACTTTTTCATTTTCGACTTGAAGTTGAAAATGGTGCGTGGTCGTGCATCGCTCCGGGACCTTGCACACACTTACCTTGTGTGCGGAGCCTCGGGAGCTGGGCCAGTCATGCTTCCTGTCTCAGTGCAGTCTGGGAAGATCCCAGGCTGCACTGTGAAAGGAAGAGGCGGGGCTCTCGCTTGAGCTGGAAGCTCCTGCACAGCTGAAGAAAGCTGGACGCGAGGGCTTCTCACAAGAGGCTGCTCGCGTGAGCGCTGCACCCTGTGCCGTGAAAAGGTGAGTTGCAGAAAGGGCCTAAATCTCCTTCAGAAGACCTGAGTTTACAGGGCAGATTATACTGGAAAAGGTGATCCTGTAGGTAACCTGGACCCAAACCACATAGGGCTTTAAAGGTGGCAACCCAGCACTTTGTACTTGGTAAATTCCGCCCTCAGATCTGTTGATATAGGAAGGGGTAGAAATACTTTTAAATAAATACATGAATAACAATGCTCTGTATTCTGTTGGTAGACCTGTTGAATCAACCACACAATGGTGAGTCAACATTTACTATGCCATTGATCCAGTGAGTCTGTTTTTGTTGGGACTAATAAAAGGATTCAGGTCAATGCTTTCCAGTGACTAGGGCAGGAAACCTCTGCAAGATAGAAGAGAGACTGAAAAAGTTTCTTTTTGGATTATCGCTCCCAGACTCATTCAAAGCCAACATGGGGACTTGAGGAGTTGAAACTGTTCCACATTCTGGTACTGATGTGCTACAGATGACTATTATGTGGATAGTTATATGTGATGGACAGCAGAGAAAAGGGCCTATCCAGCATGTGTAACCAGCCAGGCGCTTCCCACTGAAAGGGAAGTAAAAGCCTGTTTAAGAGTCAGTTTTTGCAGTTAGTTTTGTTTTGGAGTGAGGTTGACAAAGGAGCTGATAGGGGATCATATGAAGTGAAGCAAGGAGGAAGGTGAGAGTTGAGGAGGGGTTAAAATAGAAACAGGCTATGACTTTGGAATAAGTAATAAACTAGCATTTATGATTCGTGTTTTAAAACAGGCTTTTCTTCAATAGATCATTTTGTTGTTGTTAATCTCTTCCTAAGGCGATTGTGAGAATATCGGTCACACACATACAATAAAAACTGTGCATTTGCAAAAAACATATTGGTGGTAGATAGTGATAGCTGCCTTCAGTAGTAAATCCTTAAGCAGTAAACCCAAGTTCTGATTAAATGACAAAGTTGGTGACAGGAACCCAGGGTTAGGTTCTGTTTGAACAATCTAGTATGGATGATCCTTCACATAACGGCTAAAGACTGGCCTACATTTGGTTGGCTTTCATTGAAGCTCAAGTCCAGAGGCATTTCTCCTTCTGAAGTCATTCTGCTCTTCCGATGCCCAGTTTTAACTTTGGCATCCCTCAAATCAGTGACTTCATTTAGTGCCTTAATGTTTCCATCTTTTTTTAGTGGACAGCTGACTGTAATGAACAGATAGAGGGCACTGGTTCTTCCTCAAGAGGCAAGGGCATAGCACCTCATAATCAAAACCAGGTAAGGTGCATGAGAATTTTTCACCAGAAATAAGCATGCTTGATGTATATTTCCCCCACATTTGCAAGCCTCAGGGTTCATATTGATGCCTTGAACTCTTTGACAATTTGCAAGAATTTCTAGCATAGAAACATGAGAAACTACCTTATGTTGAGTCAGGCCATTGGTCCATCTAGACCAGCATTGTTAACTTTTGACTAGTGGCAATGGATTTTTGGGGTGTCAAGCAGGACTCTTTCCTAGCTCTACCTCGAGATTCCTGATGGTCCACATTAGTTTCCCATTCAAGTGTTAAATGAGCTTGATCTTATTTAGGTTCCAAAATCAGATGCAGTCAGGTGTGCTCAGGGTGGTATGGTGGTACTGTGATTCAAGGAAGGATTTATGAGTAGGACGTTAGGTCAGTGTTAGCAATGAAACACAAACTCTCCCTGACAAATCCACTTGGATTTTCAGTTCCAGTGTGAGATGTCTAGGTAGCAATTTTCTTTAAAGGAGATCACTCTGAAAGTTTTCTTCAGAAGGAGAGTGTTGCTTCTGGAAAGGACAGAGCTACCACTTGACCATTTCGGTTGAACTGGAGGTAATTAAATTCGAAGGCTTCCTTTCCCTTTGCAGTGTGTTTCCTTTCAGACCAGCTTCCTAAATAGTGTTGGCTATTAAAGTTGTTTGGAACAACTTGTACTCTGATACTTGTACTTAACTGGAGTATAAAAAAAACATCTGCCTTTAGAACACAGTACACTCACACAGTTACAGCAGTTTGATTAATCCTACTGAATCCTAGCATTTGTAATTTGGTGAGGACATAGAGTTTTCCACTAAAGAGGTCTTGTGCTGAAGGCTAGTGTGGTAGAGCTGTGTGACAGAAAATTTTACGTACCTCACCAAAACATATTTCAGAATTTCATAGAATGGAGCCATGGCATTTGAAGTGATGTCTACACTACATCATTACAGAAATTTGATATGGTCTAAATCCAAGGCATGAACTGTCCAACAGGAGTGTGTCTGAAAACTTTGATAAACCACAACCATCCTTTCAGTTTATTCAGTCCTATGCTAGCTTAGTAAAACTCAGCGTCATTGGGACTTACATCTCAGTAGATGTGCTTAGGATTGTGCTGTTAATAGACGAAATCTATCATGGCATGCAACCTTTTCCTCTCTCCTTGCACACACCCCAGGTCAATTCTACAGGACTCCTTTAATCCTCCATAGCAGCTTTAGAAGATCCAGGGGCTGGTGAATGCAGTGTAGAGAGGGGGAATTTGAACCCCTACTAGTATTAATACCATAGGTGGAAGGATTCTGATAAATAAAACTCAACATATTGACATTCAGGAGTTTGTATAGTCAGGAACAGTCATGCTGAGTCACAGAGGGGCATTGACCCTTTACTTCTAGTGGGATCCTTTCATCTCAAGAGCAGATCATCTGGCTTTTTTCAGTTCCTGTGGCTTCTCCAAGGGAAGGCTGGGACAGACTCTTTATTTGAAACCCTGGAATGCTGCAGCTTCTGGACAGCATTACTAACACTGGATTGGATGGAACAATGCTATATTCCAAAGGAATTCTGTGAAATATAGCTAGTTTTGTTAGTGTCAGAAACTGAGTCCATAACTTGGATTTGCATCACCCCAATGAAGATGTATGAGGAGCATCAGTTGGTGGCTTTCATGTCAGCTGGGGTAGTGAATCCATTCTGGATTTTAGTCTTAACTTTAAAGTAAACCAAAAAAGGACCCAAAAGGACACTTGGGTGGTTCCTTTAAAGTTCACCTAGCCTGAACACAGTCATGCGTGCACCTGCTGAAACAAAAGCCATCAGTCACCACTATAGTCAGCAAGGGGAATGAGGTTGAGAGAACAATCCCATTCTTGGATGGCATTAGCATTCCTCTTTCACATGCTTCTTAGTTCTCCACCCCCACTGATTTTTGAGTCGTTCATCTGTACAGCAGTGAGGGAATCACAGTCCACAGACTGCGTTTAAAGAGCCCTCATTGTCTAGTGTCCTGTTAGTGGTGTAGACAAACGTAAGTCAGTCTAATGCCTGCAAATGTCTTTTTGATCGATGCAAAGGTTGGATTTCCCTATCTCCCTCTGCACCCGTCAAAGCCTTGCATCAATTTACTGTAGAGCCTCTGCAGGCCTCCTTCCCCTACTAACCATTACATGCCTGGTGGAGACTGCGGGAAGATTGGAGAGTGATGATGTCATCTGCTGAGACCACTAGAGGATTTCAGTGGATGTAATCATTTTGCATCTGGTTACAGGAACATAGCCAGACACTTCTCCATTCCTCTGAGCTGCTCTCCACAAGATATTGTATGGTCATGGGAGGCAGGGTGCAATTACAGCAGCTAGGTAGGACCAGTGAATGGTGAACTGTAGTGTCATTCTGTATATGACACTATGCTAAGACATACAAAATGCTGTTCATTTTCTGTCTTCTTGCTCAGCCTCAGCTTCATCTTGCATGTACATTGAACAGAACTCCAAACAAAACTAGAGACTGAAAGCTCATTTTGAATTTTGTGCTCTTAAAAGATCTTGTAATCTTAGAAGGGGCATAGCTATGGCGATCATGAAGGAGGCCTGCTCTGCTGAATTTTCTTCTACAATATTATATCTGAACAAATGCAGGCTATTATTTACCTTGCTATCCTCCTTTTGGGGAACTTCAAGGCCACGTTACAAAAGCCATCTCCCTTCACTAGATTTGCCAAGGCAATGGTAGCAAAGCTTCTTTCCCTAAACATAGGCCTAGGAAGCAGACTTCCTTAAGGTCTTTTCCATGCTGCATAGTTATAGCATTTTGGTACTGCTTTAACTGTCATGGCTGCTTCCTACAGAATCCTGGGATTTGTGGTTTGGTGAGGCAGTAGAGCTCTCTGGTAAGTAATTCTAAATACGCTGTTCTTGTTAATTGCCATCAAGTTGGCTTCTACATATAACCGCACTATGAATGAGAGATCTCCAGGATACAGTGTTATTGACAACCCTGCTAAATTCTCACCACCTCAAATCCATGGCTTCCTTTGCTGAGCCTATCCATCTATAATGTGGCTTTCCTCTTTTTCTACTGCCTCCAACTTTACTAAGTTTTATTGTTTTTTCTGATGAGTTGTATTATCTCATGATAGAGCCAAAGTATGATAGCCTCAGGTTACTTATTTTGACTTCTAGGGAGAATTCAAGCTTAATTTGCTCTAGGGACAGTTTAAACCTTGCAAAACTTCTTGGACCCATTTATACCTCACAGTCCTAGGGTTTCGTAGGATGGAAACAAAACAGTTAAATCCTAGGATTTCATAGGATGGAAACACAGCAGTTAAAGCGGCATCAGAATGCTATAATTGTGTAGCGAGAAAGAGACTTTAGATCTGAAGAAAGATCTACCATTGTTAAATTATGTGGAATAATTTGATAGAACTGTCATTGCTTTCCAAACATATGGGCATTTTTCTGCCCTGTGATAAGCTCTGGAAAATAAACACTTTCAGTTTATTTCTGTTTGAACAAGCAATGTGTACCTGTGACATCAATCACTTAGACCCTTTTCGCACCTTACCCGCACAGCTGGGGTGCAGGGCTTGCGCGAGCAGCCTCCAGCGAGAGGCTCTCGTGTCCCAGTCCCATTGGCTCCGCAGCTGCTTCCTGGTTGCATGAGCACCCCACCTATTCCTTTTGCAGTGCAGCCTGGGACCTTTCCCAGGCTGCACTGGACAGGAAGCACGACCAGCCCGGCTCTGCGTGCCAGGTAAGTGCATGCGGGGCCCCGGAGTGATGCACGACCGCACAGCATTTTCAGCTTCAAGCCAAAAATGAAAATTGTGTGCGCGGCCTGCATCAGGCCCTTGAGCATCGTGCAAATGTGAGTGCGTCGTGTGGACTGCTCCTCACATTTACGTGACGCTCAAGGGGCCCTTTCACATCGGAAGTGCCGTGCGAAAAGTTGCAATCCACCCTCTCTTCTAGTGTGTCCCTCCTACCTAATTTATTTTTGCCACTCCTGCTTTAAACCTCTGTCAGAAAGGTAAAGAACCTGTGATCCTCAAGATGTTCGAATCCAAGTTCCCACCATCCATAGCCATTGGCTATGGTGTCTGTGACTAATGGGACCTGTAATACAATAGCGGGAGGGGCACAGATCCTGTTCTGCTCACCTCCATTGGTCATTTCCCCCCACTAAACTTAAGATTCTTAAAATCCTTTAAGCGCTGGGAAGTTCTCTCTGGATGTAAGCCTAATTGCTTGCTTTTTATTTTATTTTTTATTTTTAAATTGTTATGACCAGGGTCAATTCCATGAGTGTGAAGGATATAAATCATGTAATGTTTTAAAAGCCAGATACAAACAATGCTCTCATTTTTGCTTTTCTGAGTGAGCAAAGCTCTAAAAAGTGAAATACTTTTTACTAGTATGTAGCTCAGTGTGTGGAGATGGGTGTGTTGGTCTGAGAGGTGAGGGCCTTATTCCCCAAAACATATATTTACATACTTCTGGCATTCCTAATAGGATTGTCTTTGATGTTGTTGTTTTTTCCTGCAGTAATGCAGTTGTATGTGGCTGTAAATTCCATAGGGATGTCCATACATGAAAAGGCTTTGAATACTAGTAATCTTTGTAAAACTCTATTGGTGTAAATTTAGAACTCCATACATAACACAGTGGCAGCCAGCTTCCTTGTGTCTCAGCTGTAAGGCAAGAGTTGAATTCCTGGGAGTGGGCCAGCTTTGAACTTTGAGAAAAGTTTAGAAATTTCTTGGTACCCGTTCCTCTGCTTCTGTTAATGATGAAGAGCTGGGAAAAATTGCTCTTATTAGACTACAAGTCCCAGTATCTCATGCCTGACATAATTTTTCCATGCTCTGGAAAATGACTTTAGAAATCATAAGTGCATCATGTAGGAATTGCTCATGTAAATTTTCCCATCTATGTATGTATATGTGTGTGTAGGGATGGGCCAACTCAATCCTCGAATCCTGGGAAGGATTTGAGATTCGAGAATCCGAATTCCTGTGCCAAAATAGGCAAACTGAATATTTTGAATCCACCAACCAAATAGTTTGTTGGAGACCAGGATGCCTAAAAACCTTGGAGACTGGGACTCCTGAAAACCTAGGAGACTAGTCACGTAAGGGGAGATGGCAAGTAGGTGAGTTTTTCCCTTGAAGTAATAATAGCCTTTGCTAACAATTTCAGAAATTGTATTCTAAGATATTTAAGTGGAACATTTAATATTTAAGTTCAGCACTTGACTGGAAGGTACAGTCTTGAGATTTCAAGGACAGCTGAAAGACTCCTTTGCATAGCTCCCTTGCAATACACAATTCTGGGGTTGGTAGTTTTACAAGGAGTCACAGCCTTCTCTGCCAAAGTGTGCTGGTGCATCATCAGACTACAAACCCCAGGATGCCATGAGGAGCTATGCAAAGAAAATCCAGTTTTGACCTTGATTTTCTCTGTACTGTAGTGTGTGGCCCTGTTTGCACAGGCAGGAAAATGTGGGATTAATCCACATTTTCCTGCCTGTGTAAAAAGGGCTTTCATGTCATTTTCAACGTGGGGAGGTCCTGAGGCAAAACTATGACAATTGTCCTGGCCAGATTTCTTGAGAGGGAGGTTTGCCTTTGCCTGGGCTTTTGCTAAGGCTGAAAGAGTGTGGCCCTTTCTGCACCTTACTTTTTTCTGGTGCTGGGGTGTGGGGATCGCTTGAGCAGCCTCCGGCGAGAGGCTCTCACATCCCTGCTGCTTCAGCTCCTCATGAGCTGCCTGCTCGCGCAAGAGCCCTGCCTCTTCCTTCTGCAGCGCAGCCTGGGAGTTTCCCAGGCTGCACTGGGGCAGGAAGCGTGACTGGCGCAGCTCTGGAGGCTCCACACGCCAGGTAAGTGCATGCGGGGCCCGGGAGAAATTCGAGATCGCGCACCATTTTCGGCTTCAGCCGGAAATGAAAAGGTGCGTGATTGGTACCTGCTGGCCCCTGGAGCATCGCACGATTGTGAGTGCGTCGTGCAGATCGCTCCTCACAGTCGCGCAATGCTCCAGGCATCCTTTCACATGGCAAATGCCATGCGGAAAGGGCCTGAGTCTTGCCCAAGATTATCCTTCTTTCCCTTGCTTTTTAAACCCTTTTTATAAAATGAATTTGAAAGATTCGAGGTTCATGGATTCCTAGAACCTTCCAGGAATTTGGATCCAGATTCAGGTTCGGAAAATTCTGGATTCGTCCCGTCCCTATGTCTTTGTTTTACTGTACAATGAATATTGGATACAGTCTTAAAATGATTGGCAAGTTTATTGAGACCTAGCGTCTGCATGCTCACTAGGGATTACATTCATAGGATTGTAACCTTTCTTCTTTTTCTTTTTTCTTTTATGATGAGTTGGGGAGAGGACTGCGCCTGAAGTTTTGAGTTTTATCACAGCGTTCCCTTGAGGAGGTTGCACATGGCTATTCCCTTCTTTTTTGTATTGCTTTATTGTTGCTACAAGGCCTGAGTTTGGTGTACAGAAATGGTGTAGTTGCTGAGTTCATATAAAGGCAGTAACACTGAAGGGCAGACATAGGAAGACTTTGGCTCTGCAATTCATATTAATGCTGACAACTTAGATTAGCCTTGTTTGTTTGTTTAATTATATTACATAAAATGACATAAGTATACAGGAATACAATAAAAAAAGTAAGACAAATGATTTACAACAATAGTTTACATCCATAATTCAAGTATAATGCCTACCGTTGTCTATTAAGGATCTCATCGTACGTCCGAAAATTCTACAGAGAGTTTGGGATAACCTTGTAAATCACCTATTGCATTCATATATTCATTGAATGGAAGCCATGTTTCATCAGAAGTTTCATTCCTTTTTATTCCCCTATACACTTGCATATTATCTGAGAGTTTCTCTAAAAGTCATAAATCCCATATTCTTCCCCACCAAGCTTCCATAGAAACATCTCTAGTTTTCCAGCATCTAGCTATTTCTATTCGAGCAGCCGTGATAAAGATTACAATCAAATTCTTGTGTTCAAGGTGTTCGTTATCTTTAGAATAAATGTTCCACAATAACAGTCCATGACATTGTTTAAGACCTCCAACTGTAATGGAGAGAGCAGGTGAGAATTCTGAACAACAGACTAAAGGCTTGGCCTCATCCATATATAATTGTTTAAATATGCGTATGTATGGAAACACACTTATTCTAAAAACAAACTTGAAAATTGCAATTCTAGAGAAAGATTGGAACAATGTTTGGTTATCATTGCCATTTAAATCCCTGTCCACACTAATAAGGGAACATGCCTTTAAAACAATCCACAAATGGTACCTCACTCCTCTAGGCAAAGATAGGAAATAATATTCCACCAAAATGCTGGAGAGGATCTGAGGTTATGGGTACATATAACCCTTTGTGGTTAGAATGCCCTAAAATAGATCTGTTTTGGCGAGAGGTTAAAGACAAATAATAATAATTACAAGACAAGATTAGCCTTGTTTGTAATTGAATGTTCACAGTAATGTACAGCCCATTGTCCTTTGAAGATGAGTTAGATTTGTAGTGATAGACCATGATACATATTTGCCTTATTAACTATGATTGGGGGAGGTAGGAGGAAGAGGGATTTGAATCTTGTAATTTATTTATAAGTTATGGGATATTTGTAGTAGAAAAAGTGTAAATAAAAATAATAATTTTACAAATCTTCCCAGAAGTTCTGGCCATCATGGCCAATTGTAAGGAACACAATTGGCCGTGCTGGGAACTACAATTGGAAATCATTGCCCTAAGTTGTGCTGGAGTTGCTCAGGAAAAATCAGCTTTTGCCATACTGCTAGGACAATGGTAGTTAAAGGGCCACATTCAATAAGTTATGCAAAATGAGAAAATGTGCAAATTTCGTTAAGTAACATGATGCAGAATTTAGCTCCCCTAGCTACAGAATTTGGGGTTTAATTCTTTTTTGAAAACACGGAATACACACAAGCAGGGGAGAAATGGATTAAATATTTTGTTGCAGGTCAGAGTTGTTCAGAGATGTTTCCTAGGGAAGGCAACCTGAAGTGAATGTAGTTCAAATAAGTTATTAACACAGGATACATAAACAATTTCAGCCTTATAATAAATAGCCCGATGAAAAATACAAGCCTGTACACTTTTGTTTGTTGGGGTAGCCTTCTAAATGTCCCCGGTGTGTAGTCAGCATGGAAATGCAGAATATTAGCTTTCTAATAGGCTTGTAAATGAAGACCAGTGTGGGGGTTGTGTTTGGCCATTTCCACACTAGACTGTTATAGCGCTTTGATTCCACATTCAACATCCTAGGGAATCCTGGGGTTTGCAGTTCCGGGAGGGGCCGGCTGGCCCCTCCCAGAACTGCAAACCCCAAGATTCCCTAGGATGTTGAATGTGGAATCAAAGCGCTATAACAATCCAGTGTGGAAATGGCCTTTGAGTGTTGAACTAAGATTCTAGGAGATCAGGATTCAACTTCCTGCTAAGCCATGGAAACCCACTGGCTGACTTTGGGCGAGTCACACTTTCTCAGTCCCAGAGGAAGGCAATGGCAAACCCCCCTTGAACAAGTCTTGCCATGATAGTTTCATCTTAGGGCCTCCATGTGACAGAAAAGACTTAAAGGCACACAACAACAACAGCAACAACAACAACAACTTGTGCATAAATAAAACTGCTTTCTGCTCAACAGGTTGGTAGAGAGGGGACAGAGCCAGAGGTGTAGCTGTTGGTGAGGGGAGACAAAATCAGGATATTATCTCCCCAATAAGAATTCTGACTCACCAATAATTGATGTCCCTTCAATTCTCAAATTTCCGGTACTGCAATAACTTAAAACTTCAATTCGACATTTAGAAATATGGTTGGTCCTATGACCTTCACAGATTTGATTATTTGTGAGTTTCCCAAACCTCTGCTCTCTCACCTCGGGCACTTCTTTTCTGGGGGAAACCTTCCCTCTCAACTACTCTGACGAAGACTTGAAAACCTTTAAAAATCCACCCCACTTGCCAAGAGGAACAGATTGATTATGAATAGAAAAAAAGCTGAAAAAGACAAGTAAGCTAAAATGTACAGCTATAGGGCAGTCAACAGTGATATTAACTGCAGCGGGAATAGAGATAAGAGAAATAGAAGAACCGAGTAAAGGAAAGTAGGAAGTGAAAGCGACGGGAAGCAAAAGGACCTAAATATAGGATCCTTTAGGAGTGAAGAAACGAACCATGGGAAAAATGAAAGATTGTATATTTATGTTGTAAATATGACAGTATGTGCATAGAGGATTTTTGTGGTTTTATGTATACAATCAAAAATAGAAGATGTCAGGGTAAAGATGTATGTAAAGTATGTTTTTTTAAAAAAAAAAAAATCCACCCCTGATCAAGTAAATGGTCCTGACCAATTACTTAGCCCATTACAAAGAGTAATTCAAGAATCAGAAAAAGAAGACATCCCTCTGTCATGGAGGGAAGCAAATATTGCCTTGATACCTAAGGAAGGGAAAGACCAATTAGAAATGAAAAACGATAGGCCTGTCTCCTTGCTAAATGTTGATTACAAAATCTTTGCCTCAGTGTTGGTGGAAAGATTTAAAAGAATCCTTCAGAGGAAGTATAGAACCATTGGACCATTACATCTCCTTTTTTCCTCCTTTCTCTGGCCCTTTCCGCAACTTACCTGTTCTCGGTGCTGGAGCACAGGGATCACGCAAGCAGCCTCTTGCGAGAGGCTCTCACATCCCTGCTGCTTCGTCGCCGCAGCTGCTTGCTGATCGCACGAGCACCCTGCCTGTGCCCCACCCCTTCCTACTGCAGCGCAGCCTGGGAATTGAAGGCTAGCACTGAGGCAGGAAGCATGACTGGCACGGTTCAGGAGGTTGTGCACGGCAGGTGAGTGCGCTCCGTGCCCCTGAGTGTTGCGCGACTGCGCGGCATTTTCGACTTGAAGCCGAAAATAAGAAAATCCATTAGCGGTTCGCGTCACGCTCTTGAGCTTCACGTAAATGTGAGTGCGTCGTGCAGACCGCTCCTCACATTTACGCAACACTCAAGGGGCCCTTTCGCTTAAGAAACGCCATGCGAAAAGGGCCTCTGACTTGCTTTGGACCTGGGTGTCCATTCTCCCCACTATGCCTCAGCCCCCTTCCCACAGATAGATACACACATTTTGATATTTGAAATTTCCCCACTTTTGCGGGGGTCCTGCACCCCTAACTCTAGTGAATTTGGAGAGCTGACTGTACAGTGAAGCAACTCAAAGCAAATAGGCAGATGAAGTGATGAAGGGAATGCAAACCCCACAAACAGAACATTACCAGATGTGAACAGTTCTCAGCATCTCGCTCTCTTTAATGCTAGAAGCATGGAGACAGAAGGAAAATTTCATGGCCGGGAAGGGGCAGAATTCTTTTTTGGAGGAGCAGTGCCCTGATTTTACTGTCCCTCTCCTGGTAGCTGCATCCCTGTACATTGCTGGGGGACAGGTTTCTCTTCTTCTGCAGCCAAAGGAGAAACCAACGAGACTGTCCATTCTCCACTTACCTGTGCAGAATCCTTGACCACCTGTGACTTCCAAGGGAGTGATTGGACATAGTAGTGCATAATGTGGATGCTTAAGATAGGAAATTCCTAGGCTTTTCACCCTCCTTACCCTTTTCACCCTCCTGTTGCCTTTCAAAGGTGTTTAATAGCTTTGGTAAGTTGTCCTTGACTAAGGCGAGCTGTTTATTGTTTCCAGGAAGATTGGGATTACAGCAGCAGTGGCAGTTCAGGATCCCGACCTAGTTCAGGCTCCAGGCGTGGGTCTGTATCAAGGTCTGGCGACCGAGGGAGAAGCAGCCAGTTCAGGCATTCAACCAAGGTATCCTCTGGTGCTGGTGGTGCTGGTGATGCAAGATAGACTAGGAGAGCTGGAAACAGCCTCTCATCTGTTGGTTACTGCTTGTTGTAGGCTTTGTCCAGTAGGGACATGATCTTTTTTGCTGTGTGTGCATTGGTGTGTTGTGTGTAGAATCTGTGGACAAACAAGTTAGGTCTTGCTGCTCCCTGAGGAACCATGTTGAGCGACCATAATGCCCCAGAATTCTGCAATACAGAACTGTGAGTATTATCTAGAAACCTGTACATATTTAGATGAAATCTCTCTATTTGCTTAGTTGCCCATATTCTGGATGTAACGTGGCGGGGATATTTTGAAGCATATTTTTCAAATCCAGGTTTTTATACCTTGATTTTGCAGAGTTTCACAATGTATGGGATATGAAAGCCAGAGAACAGACAGACAAAAACGATATCTATTCTGAGAAAAGCCCAGTCTTCTGATATCTTAACATTGAAAGCCCAACATTTTTTTCCCTCTATGTCTCAAATTGTTTAAAGAGAAAAATTGTTCGGACCATTCTCTTTCTCCTCACTATTTTTCGGTAGTATATACAAAAAGAGAATAAAGGGCAGGAGCACATGTTGTAAGTTGAAAAGTAAATTATGTGTATAGAAAAAGCAAAGCATAATGATAAGTAACCACAAAAGGAAGTTATTTCTCTATAGCTTTTTATATAGTTCTCAAACACTAACAAGGTTCTCAGCTCCTCTGAATTGAATGTGAGGGTCAGCCCATCTGTTTAGCAGTTTGGACCATTGTAATCAATAGCCTGCCATAGGCCGCCCTAATATTGTTTCTTCCAGAGTTTTTCCAAATAGATTTCCCAGCAGCTGGCGTAACTAGCCTAACATAATAATTATGTTTCTGCACAAAGTATAAAGGTAAATTTGCCCACCCCTCCTGTAGAGAAAGGAATGAATATTATTGATTAAGACATGTGTGCAAGGCTTGCTCAGCCTGTGCCCCGTAAGATATTACCTGCAAACACTCCTTTTCCAAACAGTCCTCACTACACAACATAAAGCAAGAGGTGGCCCGTAATAGATTTTATACTTTGCTGGTGCACTGTGTTGTTCTGAGTCACAAGTTGTATGGAGCTTCTGTTAATGTCTTGTCAAGTAAGAAATTACATTAACATCCATCTGTGAGCCCATCCACATTAAGGAGAAAAGAACTACAGTCATCCCTCCACATTCGCTAGGGTTAGGAGCACAGGACCCCCATGAAAGTGGAAAAAGAGTGAAGAAGTCTAGGCCTTCCCAAACCATATTTAACACACACAAAAAAGTATGATCACCATATTCAGCCCACCATGGATTCCTCTGAGGCATCAGGGTTCCTCTACAAGGCAGAAGTGGGTGGCTGGTGGGCTTACTGCCACCTCCACTGCTGCCCCACACCATTTTTAATAGGGAATTACAAACCTCATTTGCAGTTTCTCAGTCTCACAAGGCTTGCAGTCCCTATTAAAAATGGCACAGGGAGGCAGCAGAGCAAATAATCCGTGAATAATCAAATCCACAAAAATGAAACCTGCAAATGTGGAGGGCTGACTGTATTGCCTAAAGAAGAAATGTTCAGCTTCATTTCCTTGCTTCACAGTGTTTCTGAAGCTTCACCCACTAAGATAACCAACCTTCGGATTCTCACTTTTTAAAAAATTTATAACCTACCTTTCTTCCAAAATGAGACCTAGAGTGACTACAACATTATGTTGTTGTTGTTGTTGTTGACAGCAGTGGATCTGAAGCTGTCTGATATGAAGGAATGCCATTCCTTCCAGCCATGTGCCAGATACAGGTACCATATTTGTGTCCATTGACTACAGTTCTTTCTTTCCTGGAAACTTCTCAGGGACCAGTAGCCCTGGGAATTGATACCAGTCCATGATCCATCAGTTTGAGTAGCATTAGTTTACAGTGTAATTTCTGCATGGCTGAAAAGTAGCATAAAAATTTGTTGGTCTCACTAGAGTCAACCGTTTCAGACATCTCTCTCCTCCAGTCCTCTCCAAGTGACCAAAGGGCCATTTTGGGGCTAACTACATCCATGTTGAGTGATATTCTGCATGTATTCTGCAGTAAGTTACATCTAAAATCCAAATACTGATTTTTTCCAGTTTCTTGCTAAGGTTTATCACATTTACATTGGCTTAATTGGCCAAAAGCAAGATTCAGCACAGCGAGTTACATTGTACCAGCTACACAGTAAGCATGTAGTCCCACTTGAAAATAATAATTTTTCTCCATTCTTCTTCCTCCTCTTGTTTTCCTTCTTCTTCTTCCTCCTCCTCCTCCTCTTCTTCTTTAACTAGAATGGCAACAAAGACAATTCCCTGGACATGCTGGGCACAGATATCTGGGCAGCCAATACTCTTGAATCCTTTAGGTAAGTTTGTATTTTATGAAGACACTATCCTTTCTGTTTAGTATGCTACTAAAAGTTGTTGCTTAGTTCCCATCCTTTTTAAACATGCCATTCAAAGTTATTCCACAGTTAATGATTATGTTGGGAGGCACCATATAATTCTAGTTGTTAATCAGTACTCTAACCTCTCATGTTGGTCAGTTGAAAAAGTTGGTTATTACTTTGAAAGTAGAACTATGATATCACTTACATCAATCATCCCGAAACCTTTGAGAGGCTAGACAAAGATGGGCCATTAAAATGAGCAACAGATCTGTCCAACATAGCACACTGTTCTAAAACAAAGATATAAGTACTGTAAAAACTTCAGACAGCAAGTTAAAGAAAAATAATTTTTGGGGGCAAATAAATTTTTCACAAAAAAGTCTCAGCGCAAAAAAAAGGAAAGGAAAAGAAAACGGCACAGTAATCTATTCATCTTGCCCATCAGGGAGAAGACGTTTGAAATTGTGTGCGGAAAAACAAAATAAGCATTTATTTACAACCCTATCTGGTGTCCCATAGATGTGTTGGCTGTGTAAATCCTATCATTTCTGCTTAGCAGAGCATGCTGGGTGGGGATGATGGAAGTTGTAGTCCAGCACATCTAGGGAAGGGGTTCCGTATTGTAAAAGGATTATGCTGTCATTGGCTGGAGCTGGAACCTTGACTGCAGCAGGCAGGAGATTCTTCCAAGCCATTTGAGCCATGGTAGAAGGCCAGGTGAGCCACTAGTTTGTCTAGGACAAGAGTGGACAATCATGGGGGGTGGTAAGGAGTATTTCTCGTGCTGTGGCCCCCAATGAGCCACACTCTCACTCCTGAATAAGAAAGGGGACCCAGGTGCCACATTTGGTGGCTATTTTTTCTGTTTTAGGGCCAAATACTCAGCCAAAAAAGTCCAATTGTTTTGGAGGTATCTGGGGATTTGGGGGCTCTTTTGAGGGGCTTTAGCAGACCACACTTTCCACCCTACTGGTCTAGAGGGACAACACCAGAAGCTTCTAACTGCCTGCCAATTACCAGGAGAAACTGTGTACTTCCGTTTCCCTCTGTGTTTAGAGGGGGGTTTCTGAACTCATATGCTTCTGGTTTGACTATTATATTCTGATGCTTGGGTTTTCGTGGTATATCTAACTCCTGGATCTCCTCATTAGATACATTCATTACTATGTTTAATTAAGTCCAAGCCTTCTGTCCCTCATTTGCTCTGTTTTCTCCCTCCTTTCTAGCGGTGCCACCTGGGACTTGCAACCTGAAAAACTTGACTTCACGCAGTTCCACAGAAAGCTCCGTAACACTCCCAAGCATCCGCTCCCACACATAGACAGAGAAGGGTGAGTAACTTGTTTTCACATCAATGTCTGAACTTAGAATTTCAGCTTTGAACAGCTTTGCGTCTTCTGAATTCAAGAAGGGAAGCCTTGAAGGTATGGCTGTTTGAAAAATTTCTCTAATATTAACAAAAGTAGGTGGAGACCCTTAATAAATATTGCAATGCATCACAAATCTCTTACAGCAGTGTTTCTGTTCTTCCCTTCTTTTTCCTTTTAACTTTCTGTTAAGAATCTCCCTCTTCCCATGCATAGATCCTGGAAACCACTTAACATAGGACCTATTAGGATTTTCTCCCCATTTTCTTTCATATTGAAGTTACCAGTCAGTATAATTTGCATATCTGCACAGTATCTCTTATATTCGGAAACCATTACTTTAATTTTGAGTGACCACTTTTACTTCCAAAGTGACTGATGTGCACCAGACCACTCTGATTCAGAATTAGAAAGGATGATGTTGATACTAATAGCAATGGTGTGTTTTTTTTAAAAAAAAGCGTGCGTGCATGCTTGCAATATTGTGTTCTCAGCAGTCTTGGGAGTCAAGCTATCATTTTTATAGAGAGAGAAGCTGAAGCAAAATGTTAGCAAACTGACTTAGGCTAGCCCGTGCAATTGTTTCTTGCCTCAGAATATAGGTTGCCTAATTTTAAGAGTTTGATGTATCTCAGAGCCGAATGCCAGAGCATTTGCACTTCCATCTGTACACTTTATAGCATATAGTCAGTGTTCCACTTGCTGTACATGTGCACACCCCTCAGTTTTATGTGCTGAAGTGACCCACATTTCACAATAGGGAAAGCCAGATTTTGCAAACTAAATGAATGATGTGGCTACTTTGTTTGTTTATGGGTGTTTGCAAACCAGTCACATCTAAAGATTTCAAAGCATTTTCAAAGAGTTGTATAACAATCATAAAACATGCAGTATAAACAGTATATAAAAATGAATGCGCAACAGCTATGTGTTCTATAAGAGCAGGGCTGATCATGCCTGATAGGTGTTAGACTGCAGCTCCTGTCATCCCATCCCACCCAATGGGGTCACGGGTTCCTCAGGCCTGCGCAAAAGGAGAACATATAATGGATTGAACTACAGGGGGAAGCCTTACAAAAACAGATGGGTTTAAAACATAGGCTGAGACCCAGCATGCTGTAGTGTTTTGAGTGTTGGACTGTAGAATCATAGAAATGTAGAATTGGAAGAGACCCCAGGGGCCATCCAGTCCAACCCCCTGCCATGCAAGAACATCCTCAAAGCACTCCCAACAGATGGCCATCTAGCCTCTGCTTAAAAACCTCCAAAGAAGGAGACTCCACTACACTCCGAGGCAGCATATTCCACTGCCGGACAGCCCTGACTGTCAGGAAGTTCTTCCTGAGGTTCAGGTGGAATCTCCTTTCCTGCAGCTTGAATCGATTGCTCCTTGTCCTGGTCTCTGGAGCAGCAGAAAACAAGCCCTCTCCTTCCTCTAGATGGCATCCCTTCAAATATTTAAACATGGTTATCATGTCCCCTCTTAACCTTCTCTTCTGCAGAATAAACATACCCTGCTCTCCAAGTCTATCCTCATAGGGCATGGCTTCCAGGCCTCTCACCATTTTGGTCGCCCTCCTCTGGACTTGCTCCAGCTTGACCATGTCCTTCTTGAATTGGGGTGCCCAGAACTGGACACAGTATTCAAGATGACCAAAGCAGAGTAGAGTGGAACCAGTACCTCCCTCGATCTAGACACCATACTCCTATTGATGCAGCTGAGAATTGCATTGGCTTTCTTGGCTGCTGCATCACACCGCTGACTCATGTTCAGCTTGTTATCTATTAAGACTCCTAGATCCCTTTCACACATACTGCTATCCAGCCACGTGTCCCCCATCCTATATTTCTGTATTCCATTTTTTATACCCAAGTGTAGGACCTTACACTTCTCTCTGTTGAATTTCATTTTGACCCTGAAGACCAAGGGTTCAATTCTCCGCTTGGCCACGGAAACCCACTGGGCGACCTTGGGCAAATCGCACACTCTCAGCCCCAGAAAAAAACATGATAGGGTTGCCTGAGGGTCACCTTAAGTTAGCAACAATTTGAAGGCACACAACAACAGCTTAAAGTTAAGAATTGTCAGAATATACCTACTATCAGGAGGAAGAGTATCCTACCTGGTGGATGCTGCCTCCCTAAAAGCCCTGCTCTGAATGACTGGAGCACATTTATATTCTTTCTCTTACATTCTTGCTCTCCCATTACTATCACAGACACGTTTGGTGGGGACACAGGAAAGAACCTTCGCAGTGGCTTCTCCCATGTAGGACTCCGGTTTGCTTTCTTTCCACTGGGAAGCTAAGACCTTTTTATATAGAAAGACTTCTTTGGCTGGTTTTGATGGTCTTTTCATGGGATGTTCTATACTGCTGTCTTCTTTATTATAATTTAAATTAGGGATGGGACAAATCCAGAATTTTCCAATCCGGATCCAAATCCCTGGAAGGTTCTGGGAATCCACGAATCTTGAATCTTTCAAATCCTTTTTTAAAAAAGCGTTTAAAAAGAAAGGGAAAGAAAGCACCTCCACTGGACAGTGTTTTTGAAGCAGAATTTGACATCTTTGTTTAATGAAAAATAAGTTGAATAATAGTTTTCACTTTCAGGAAAACTTTCTGGGCAGGATCCCACCCGTAGCGGGCAGGAAAAGAATGAGGAACAAGAGATCGCGCTCCCTGCAAGCTTCTCCTGCCTGCCCTAGGCCAGATCACACTGGAGGCAGGTGGGAGGAGGTGTGGATTCAAAGAATTTGATTCTCCTATTTTGGGGCTGGGATTCGGATCTGCGAATCTCGAATCTTGCCAAGGATTCGAGAATCTGAGGATTCAGTTGGCCCATCCCTAACTTAAATGCCTTAAACTGTTATAGATTAGTGTTTTAAACAAAATTGAGTAAAAATTCAGTGTGAGATACTGATGGGAATTAGCAGCTATTTGGTTGCCAAAGAGTCTTTTTGGCCATTTCTTTTACTTTCTGTTACACATTTATTTCACCCCTCCTGTGAGGTATTCAGGATGGTTTGCCTGAATCTTTCCTGTTTTGTTCCTGCAAGACTGGAAGCAGGTGAGTGGCCCAGTGAGTTCTAGTGAGCTTCTTGATATGAGTAGATATGAGTAGAGATCTGAATCTGGGGCCATTTCCGCACGAGTCTGTTATAGCGCGATGATTCCACTTTCAAACTCCTATGGAATCCTGGAGTTTGCAGTTCCGGGAGGGGCCAGTTGGCCCCTCCCGGAACTGCAAACCCCAGGATTCCATAGGAGGTTGAAAGTGGAATCATCGCGCTATAACAGACTTGTGTGGAAATGGCCTGGGTGTTGCTGGTCCTAGTGTGACACATTGACCATCATGCTTCACTATCTCTCAGATTTCCTGTGCATTTCTGAGGGAATCTTTTTAGTCATATGGCAAGAAGTTTGCTTAACAAAATGAAATATAAATTTGGTTTCCTGATCACAGAGAAGTTTGTAAGTCTGTTGAACACATTCACACCACTTCCTTGAAATCTTCTAGCTAATCATGCAGAGACCTCTAAAAGAGCCCCCATACTCTGGAATGTTGGCAAAGCAACACTGTTAGCTCCTGTGCAAGTAAACTGAACAAAGTGATAGTACTTTTCTACATTTTTTTCTTCCAAAAACTCATGCTGCACATGCCATCTTTCCTATCACATTCCTTTATATTGCTGAAAAATTGAGAGACAGTGTCTTAGGTGGACAGTTGTTTTAAACTTACTGTGTTCTAAGTTTTGGAATCATTTCATGTAAAAGTCAGCAGGTTTTAATTCTTTCGGCAAAGAACATTTAGTCCAGTTTTTGCTGCTGTTTCAGAAGAAAGTCAAGTATACCACTAGGGAAAATGGTTACATCTTTTTCGTATGTCTGATTTGATCCATAGAAAGCTACAGTGTATATTGTTTAATTGCAGTGTGTACTTTTCACAGAAATGGAATCCAAGCGTCATTAACCCCTATTTTTATTGCATGGCACTCGAATACAGGCGCCACTTGGTTAATGCCAAGTGGTATTAACCCTTACTTTTATTAGGCTCTGTTGTTTAGAGAGATTGTAATTAGCTTGTCTGACCTTCTGTACTGGCTAGAAATAGGCACGCGTGTTTCCATGGGCATATCTATGCTGAAGGTTTAAATTGGCATAATGGGCATTCTCCCTTGCTATACAGTGAACTTTGAAACCTGTAGTTAAAAAATGCAATCAGGGATCGTGAACAGATTAAGATTGAATTATCATTGTGACCATGGTCTCACATATTCTCACATTCAACTTAGATTGGCTTTGTTTGTAATTGAAAGTTAAGAGCAATGTACAGCCCATTGTCCTTTGAAGATGAGCTAGATTTATAGTGATAGACAGCGATACAGATTTGCGTTATTAACTAAGATTAGTGGGAGGAAGAGGAATTTGAATGTTGTAATTTATCTATAAGTTATGGGATATTTGTAGTAGGAAAAGTGTAAATGAAAATAATAATTTTACAAATCCTCCCAGAATTCCTGGCCACCATGGCCAATTGTAAGGAACACCATTGGCCATGCTGGGAACTATGATTGGAAATCATTGCCCTAAGTCATGCTAGAGTTGCTCAGGAAAAATCAGCTTTTGCCATACTGCTAGGATGATGGTAGTTAAAGGGCCCAATTATAGCTATGCACTTTGCAACAAAGTGAGGTTCGGTATTGCTTAGGGTACCCATGTTGTCCCTCCCAAAATGTGTTCTTAGCACATATGAAGGATTTTCATGGCAGTTGTAGATAGAGTTTATTAACAGGTGAAAGCACTACTGCCAGCAGATGGAAAACCTATAATTTGAAGAATGCAGATGTTCCTTGGGCATTTGACATCACGTTGGCATAGGTCTTAAGATCCACCAAGGCATATGCATTTGCAAAAACTGCCTTATAGGTGGGTAAGGAAGTTCTGTCTCACCAAGTACTGTCTATTCTACAAGTGCACAACCTTGAAGACTTTTCAATGTGGCTTCCACGAGTGCCCTGACCACACTGCTATGGAACACTCCCTACTCCAATTTTTGTTGACTTCATTTCAGTCTTTTATTTCCTATTGCTAGTAAAACAAAGGAAAGGCCAATCTGTATCAGGATCATGGTGAGGGGGAAGTGGAGGAAAAGGCTCTTCCTCCTCCCACTCCCAGAAACGAAGGAGAGCTTTGTAGCTGGCATTCTGTTAGTAGCATGTTCAGAAATATTTTAGTCTTATGCCGATGCATGTCCATTTTAGCTCAGCATGAGACCTAGTATTCACTTTGCAGTATCCTAAACCCACCCCTCCTTGGATCTAACCTAGAACTGCTGTGAATCCCCCCACTACACCTTGTAGCCGTTCCATGCCTAGTGGAGAGCAAGGGGTGAGATCCCACAAAAGTATTTGGCTATGTCTCTATAGCCAGATGCAAAATGATGTATCAGCCCCTGAGACCTCTGGAGCACCTTGGCAGACCTCAGTGGATAATGTGTGTTTAGTTATGCCATGGGGACATAGAATCATAGAATCACAGAGTTGGAAAAGACCCCAGGGGCCATCCAGTCCAGCCCCCTGCGATGCAGGAACCCATATCAAAGCACTCCCAACAGATGGCCATCCAGCCTCTGCTTAAAAACCTCCAAAGAAAGAGACTCCACCACACTCCACTGAGGCAGCATATTCCATTGCCGAACAGCTCTGACCATCAGGAAGTTCTTCCTGAGGTTTAAGTGGAATCTCTTTTCTTGCAGTTTGAATCCATTGCTCCCTGTCCTAGTCTCTGGAGCAGTGGAAAACAAGCCCGTTCCCTCCTCAACATGGCATCCCTTCAAATATTCAAACATGTCCATCATGTCCCCTCTCAACCTTTTCTTCTGCAGACTAAATATCCCCAGCTCCCTAAGCTGCTCCTCATAGGGCATGGCTTCCAGACCCTTCACCATTTTGGTCACCCTCCTCTGGACACGCTCCAGCTTGTCAATTTCCTTTTTGAGCTGTGCCCAAAACTGGACACAGTATTCCAGATGAGGTCTAACCAAAGCAGAACAGAGTGGTATGTACCCAGGCACTTCTGAGATCCTGCCCTTTCTACCAAGTGAGGAGTTGTCAGGCTCTGTGGTGGGTTGGTGGAGTGGGGGGATAAATGATTCAGCACAGCACAGTTCTGTAGTTCATGTGAAATTACTACAGTACAGTGAGCTGTGTACTTTGTGGCCTCTCTGGGTGAGTTTTTCCCCGTGTGCTGCCCCTGTTTTAAAGCCAGCAGTGGAGTTTCAGAGTCTCTGGTCCAAAAAGATCATGCATCTCTAGTTTGTTCAAATTGGCAGTGACTTTCCAAGGGCTCAGACAAAACTTTTCCCTTCATATTGTCCCAGATCCTTTAATCTCTGGGTTGGAGCAACTGTGGTATATCTGGAGTCTAGTTTTCTGGCTCTTGGACTCTATGGGGGCCACACAGACGGTCAGAAATGCAAAATGAAAACAACAACTCCAAACTGGATGCAGTTAGAAGTCCACTTCTGTTTTTGAGAAGTGTGTGTGTGTGTGTGTGTGTGTGCACGTGCATTAAACAGTGTTGGGAGTCTGAGACTTCCAGGAGGAAATTTACTCACCTTCGCTTTTTTGGTCAGAAAAAGTACAGTTTGAGGGGCCTGGATTAAGAGACACAGTAACAACTTGGGGGGTGGGCTGCACTTTGACCAAACTGAGGAGAACAGAGAGGAAACTGGGAATGACAGAGACTATTTCCATAGGGAGCAGGTGCTATGCCTTTAATTCATATCCCAGCTGCTCACTTGGTTTGATATATTAAATCATTTATTATAAAAATACTGTTTAGATTGATGGGGGAGAGAGGGTAAGAACCATTGAACCAAGCTCATAAATAGCCAATTCCTGGACTCCTGTAGTTAAGAATGATCAGTTTCAGGCAACTGGACTGGGAAATATGGCTGTGTGCTACAAGTTATTAAAATAGGTATCTTTAAGAAGACAAGTAGGCTAATAAACTGATTTCCGGGTTAATAACTTCTTGGGTTTTAACTGCAAGGTTAATGTGAACAGAAAGCCTGAGTTCAGATGTCAGTCCAGCCATGAACTTGCTAGACTAGTCTTTCAGTCTTCTCTAGTGCATTGTGGGGATGGCAGTCATCAGCCAGCACCAGCAAGGTGTAGTGGTTTGAGTGTCAGACTGTGAGTCTGGAGACTCATAATCCCCATTCAAGTCCCCATTTGGCCATGGAAATCCACTGGGTAACCTTGGGTGAGTCTCATTCTCTCAGCCTCAGAGGAGAGCAATGGCAAACATCCTCTGAACAAATATTGCCCACGCTATAATAGGATTGCCTTAGGGTCGCCATAAGCTGGAAACGACTTGAAGGCATGCAACAACAGTTACCCACCTTCCTTGCAGAATAGTTGTGAAAGCCTACTGCAGTTGTGTATGCACTCACCAACTTTGCACACTTCTGGTATGTTGACTACAATTCCTATCACCTCCACATGGCATAAGAACATCTGGATGACACCTGGGTTAGAGAAGACAGCTGTATAGCTCTCGGGATGCCGTGTAAACGCCAAGTGGGAGTGCTTGTTTAAGAGTAGTATCAATATCTCATCACTGCATATCCTACTGTGAAACTGGCATGCCTCTCCTAATCCTGAGTGATGATAAAATGGATTGTAAGTGAAAAGAATAAAACCTGGAACCCAGAGAAGGGGGAAAAAAGATCTTATCAGGAAGCAGGAGTTCTTGGTCACATTTTGAGAAACGCTCACATGTATATGTGCATGAGTATGTATATGTATATATTCTCTTGCCTAAGCCATTTTCTATAAAGCAAGTGTACAAATTCATTTGCACACAATGTTTTAACTCGCTCTTTTTTGCGTTCGTTCTTGACTCAGGATGGGAAAAGGAAAATGTGAAGATGGAGATGGAATCAACCTGAACGACATAGGGAAGGTTCTTCCAGCCTGGCAGGTAAGTGTTTTCCTCCAACTGACCATCCTGAAGCATGCATGACATTGAATAATAATAAGAGGCTTTTGATACCTCCCCTCCTACCTGGCTCTATCACCATAGCCAGATGCAAACTGATGATGTCATCCGCTGTGATCTTCCAGTGCCTTCCAAATGATGGGGACACAATCAGACCCATTTCCCATCCTTGCCCTTTGCTCTCCATCAGCCACTGAATGACCAAAGAAGAAGGTCTATCATAGCAAAACAGTGAGCCCTTGGAGGATTTGATTATTGCAGGGGAAGGAAGAGAATACCAGCCTCTGCGTTGACTAAGAAAAATCATAAGGAAGTGTACATTGGACTTACACTTGCATATGTTGCTAAGAGGCTCCCTCTCAAAGACTCTTGAATGCAATATTTGAATACCTGTGCTGTGAATTATGTTCCATGACTGTTACTCTTCCTCAGAGAATGAGAGTTCTTAGAGTTCCCTGGGGAGGGAAATGGTTAAAACTGTTTGGGTGGTATCTACTTTCCAAGCATCAGACGAATGTGCCCCTCCAGATGTTTTTGGATTGTAACTTCCATCAGCCCTAGCCAGTGTAGTCTCAGGAATGCTGAGCGCTGCAGTCCAGCAACATCTGTAGGGCCACATTTGTTCCAATCCTTGCTACATTCAAAGTCTTATACTGCAATTCAATCAGAGCGTTGTGGCCATCTGCTGGCCATGGGTGTAAGGACACTATTTTGTTACAGCACCCGCTTTGCTGAGATTGAAAAAAGAAGGGGAAGAAAAGTAGAAACTTTCTCTGGGTCCTCTTTTTGCATTCACGGAACTTGTGTGCTGTCATTTATATAAGTGGAGTCAATTAAGTGGCAACATCTGCTTCCTTGCCCATCTTGAAAAGCAAATTAAGTCACTGAGCATCAAAAGCTTTTTTCAGTAGTGTTGACAGATTTATAGATGCTCTTTTTATGGTGGGCTGTTCTAGTTTGGGGTGTTTTACAGCAAGTGATAGTTGTCATGAAGGTTATACAGGAATAGCTAGCCAGTAAATGAACAGGCAGGCAGTAAGTGGCTCTGTTAATAATTTTCAAGAATTCTTAGTATACAGTCAGGTTCTTAGATATAGGTAAGTGTGACTTCCATCTTCAAAAATTGCAAGGGGAAAGGAATTCACTGACTAGTTGCCTTGCTATAGGCACTTGGAAAGTTTTGAGAAGTGATCTAAGCAATTGGTTTGTGAGCATTTGGAGAGAAATGCTGTGATCTCAAAGAGTAGGTTTCTCAAGAACAAGTCATCTCTGGCTAAACTGGTTTCTTTCTTGATAGTTATAAGTTTAGTGGATCGGTGGATTCAGTGGATGTAGGATATCTTGGTTGCAGAAAGGCTTTTATAGATGTTCCGCACAGTATTCTTGGTGACAGTCTAGGTTATACTACAGTAAGGTGGATTTGTACCTGAGTGTATTCATCAGTGGCTGCTGCTTAAAATATCAACCTTCTGACTATCTACCACAATTTCGAAGTAGTTTTCTTGGTTAGCCTCAGGATATATTTCAATTTTGGTATGTGTATATGTATGTCTGTGTGTGTGTCTGTCTGTCTGTCTGTCTGTCTGTCTATCTATCTATCTATCTATCTATCTATCTATCTATCTATCTATCTACCTACCTACCTACCTACCTACCTGTCTACCTACCTACCTGTCTACCTAGTTACCTATTTACCTCTGCCACAGTATGCATAAACTGTACACTTTTTTTACATGGAATCTCATTTGCCATTTTGAGGCTTATTCTCCTAATTTGGAGAGAACCTTTCATAATCCAGTTTGGTTCTCAACAACTGAAATAAAACTGCATCATATACTGACTTGGCCACTTTATTTAACTCACTCTTAATCATAATTCCAGGTCATTTATGTACAAGTTGAAAAGCACTCATCCCAAAACACAGCTCTGAGGGACTCCAGTGTTTAACCTCCCAGTTTATGAGAACAAACCGTTGATTCCTACTTTATGTGCCGCTTTTTTTTGGCCTTAAGAGGAACTCTTCTTTCATCCCATGGCTGTTATGTTTGCTCAGGAGTCTTTGGTGAGGGACTTTATCAAAAACCTTTTGGACATCCAAATAGACAGTGTGTTCTCTCCAGGCCACTCATTTGTTGACACTTTCAAAAACCTCTAAAGGGTCTGTGTGAGAAACTGTATCCACCTGAACCTCTTTTTTAAAAGTTAGGTTATATTAGCCACTCTGCCATTGTCTGCCACAAAGGCTAACTTTCGAGGCATGTTATGTAGTTTGGTTAGAAGATCACCAATTTCACGTTTGAGTTCATTAAGAACCATCAGGCAAGGATGAAGCATAGAATCATAGAATCATAGAAATGTAGAGTTGGAAGAGACCACAGGGGCCATCCAGTCCAACCCCCTGCCATGCAGGAACACCCTCAAAGCACTCCCGACAGATGGCCATCCAGCCTCTGCTTAAAACCCTCCAAGGAAGGAGACTCCACCACACTCCGAGGCAGCACATTCCACTGCCGGACAGCCCTGACTGTCAGGAAGTTCTTCCTGAGGTTCAGGTGGGATCTCCTTTCCTGCAGCTTGAATCCATTGCTCCTTGTCCTGGTCTCTGGAGCAGCAGAAAACAAGCCCTCTCCTTCCTCTACATGGCATCCCTCCAAATATTTAAACATGGCTATCATGTCCCCTCTTAACCTTCTCATCTTGGAGGTAAGCATCTTGGAGGTAAGAATTAAACAGCCCCAAATTATGTAGGGGAGGTACAGAACATTCCTCATGGCTGCATTTAGTAAAACAAGATCAACTGGAAGATAATCTGTGGGTCTGCCAGTGTATTTAAAGGCTTGAGGAAGGAAGAGAGCGTGTTTTGTCTTCAAGAAGAAGAAGAAGCAATGAACAAGAATGATCAATGGCAGGTTATATCTCACCAGTTGTTTCTTCCTTTTTTGTGCTCCTCTCCCTCTTCACTGTTTTGTTAACAATCCCATCAAATCTGACATAAGAAACAGCATAAGAAACAGCAATATTCAGCAACCAGTGGGAGATTTTCTCAGTCTCCCAGAATACAGTGTCACTGATATTAGAGTAGCTGTTGTGGTGCAAAGAAATATCACAGGAAGGTCACAAGGAGAAACTGCTGAGTTACAGTTTAGTAAATTCTTGTCTATCAGCAGAGGTTCAAACCTAGATAATGGTTATTTTTCACATTCTATGTATTAATCGGTTTACTTAGTATCGATTTGTTATGAGCATCACATTTGTGAGTGGCCAGCGCTGGTAAAGCAGTTCTCCCTGGCAATATTTTAATTTTCCTCTGATTTCATTGTTTATAGTACCACTGCCCCACTGTGTATTGTATATGTATCTGAAATTCTGGCTAACACTTCATACAGCTGATGCATGCACCTCGCCAAAACACATGCTATGAAACATCTGTTAGTCTTAGTGACACAAAAACGTTTTTGTTCTTCCTAAGCTTTCTTAAGAGAGCCAGTTTGGTATAGTGGTTTGAGTGTTAGACTGTGACCTAGGGTTAGAATTGCTGCTTAGTCATGGAAACCCACGGGGAAGGGCTTGAGGAAGTCACACTCTCTCAGCCTCAGAGGAAGGCAAAGGCAAAGCCCTTCTGAACAAATCTTGCCCCCCCCAAAAAATAATAGATTCATTTTAGGGTCACCATAGCCAGAAAAGACTTGAAGGCACACATTAACAACAACAGCAACACAATTTCTTAATTTCCTTAATTTCTTTTTTTTTTGTAGCCATCAGGGGGCAGCAGATACTTGCCAACTAAACATCCTACCACTGTTTGCCAAGAACTCATTCAGTTCTATAAAACCTACCGCATGACAATATACCACAATTCTGCTTTGGATTATAGTCAGAGATGATAAAGAAGACCTTTTTATCTTTTTTATTGGAGGAGGAAGTACAACCAGTTGCCTGTTAAAGCCAAGTATTCTGTGAGCAGATAAATGCAGTTTAGACCAGAGATTGACCAGCCATTTGTCCTTCATTCCCCTTTTCAGTAGCAAAGGTGGAACTGCAGTGCATTCAGTTGTAATTTAATGAGAGACAGCTTCACTCCTTTCTAATTATTTTTAAAAGGTACAGGGCTATGGACTCACTAAATAGTAAAGGAGGAGTATCCTTTGGTTCCAGTGCTGTTTATTTTGTGTTTTATTCTGTTGCCATATGTTCTGCTATGGGTATTGAGCTACTTTTATGGTGGGAGGTAGAAGGATTTATTTATTTGTTTGTTTGCTTGCTTGTCTGTTTATGTATTTATGTATTTATTTATTTAATAAATACACCAGCTTTTCTCTCACATGGCACTCAAAGTTACTTGTACTATACATTATAACAATACAGTCCTCCCTCCACGTTTGTACATTTGATGTTTGCAAATTTGATTGTTCCCAAGGTGCATGGGTGGCTTTCCCCTCATTCTCCTCTTCCCATTCTCTTGTGATTTGCCAGACACAGAGAAAAAAGGCAGGAGTGCCTGGGCAAAGCATGTGTGCATCTTCTTTCCCCCTTCTGGTGCTTTCTTCTCCCATTCTCTTGTCTTTGGCCCCATCACAGAGAACGTGTGCCAGGTCAAAAAGCAAGGGGATGGAGGGGATGGAGGGGAGCTCCAAAAAGCAAGGGGATGGAGGGGAGCTCCAGAAGAGAGTATGAAGGGGAGTTATTAACTGTTTTTTCCACTTTTCTGAGGGTTCTGTGCCCTCAGAATCTGCTGCATAGCTAAAACAGTCTGAAATACAAAATTTTTAAAAAGTCACATGTAAACTTTAATTTAAAACAGTTAAAAACAAATTAAAACCTGTACACTTTAAGAACCAGCCCACCTGTCTCTTATGTACAAAATATGTTTTGTAACACAAACCTGGACGCTGAAGCATTCCAATGTTTCATTTTTGAAGGCTATTAAATATAACTGGTTTCTCTCTAACTAATTACTTTTTAAAAACACCTTTCCAAGCTTTGGCTTTGATTGTGCACACAGTGGCAAACCACTGGAGTATTCTTTGCCTAAAAAAGCCCTATGACAGTCATGCGGCCACCGTAAGTCAACATATGTACATGTACCCCTGCGGAGGACTTTATTAAGCAGCACTTTCTAATGTCAAGTTCTTCGAGGTTGAAGCTTATTACAAGTGCTTCACACAGGCCATTTTTTAAAAAGATGTGTATCTGAGACCAGAGCTGGATTCTCACTTCTCTTTAGAGTTGTTTCCCTGAATTCCTAAAGGCAGCAATTCTCCCCCAGGATTATGCGATGCCCATTCTGTGGATTGTCAGCGGTTTTAGCCCTATTTCTGCTCTGTGCTTGAACAAAACCAGCTTCCTTATAAAATCCAAGCCATCTGCTACTTTTTCTTCTGGGAAATAAATTTAACAGGGCAATAGAGGGCACTATACTGTTTTCAACACACGGAGATCCAGCAGTTGTTGGCATGGAGTCACTTAGCTAAACAAAGCTCAGTTGAGAGGAAACGGCTAGTGTCACTTTTTCCAAATAGTAAAATATAGTGTGTGTGTGAGCGTAGCAGCAGCATTTCTATACACATCCTGAACAAGGGTCAGGGCGCGCTCTTTTTCCCATTGAAGTCATCACGGCTGACCTCAGACTACCTAGCAAAGATCCTTGCTTCTGTGAAAAGTAGCACCCACCCAGCCCACAACAGCCATGCATACGTGTCCTACAAATATGTTGTTGCTCTCAGAAAGGGAGTGGAATAGTTGGAGCTGCAATGTATTTAGGTGTGTGCTTGATTAGTCCCGGCATCGGGGTTTTTTAGCACCTTCCTAATTTCATTCTCTCCCGACACTTGGCCTGCAGATGCCTGCTCTGGCCTGGGTGGTACATGCTTTAGTTACATCCTGTTTGGATTACCGTAATGTACTCTACATGGGGCTGCCTTTGAAGAGTGTTCGGAAATGCCAGCTGTACAAAGAGTGTTGGGACCATACAACTCCTCTGCTCCAACAGCCCCGCTGGCATAATTCAAAACACTGGTTATGACTTCAGGTCCAATGCTAATTATGACCTGGAAGGCTTAGGGGCAGATCGTATCTCCCTGCATGAGGCTGCCAGGGCCTTGAGGTTCTCAGGAGAGGCCCTTCTCTTTGTTCCACCACCTTCACTACCTGGAAAGGACATGAGAGAGGGCCTTCTCAGTAGTTGCCTCTAAGCTCTGGAACTCCCTTCCCAGGGGGAAGCTTGAAGGCCCCCCCTTGCTGTCCTTCTGTTGGCAGGCAAAGGACTTCTTTATTCCAAGAGTCTTTTAAAACTGAAGGTTTTTAAAGAAGGATTTTAGAGACTACTCTTCTTGTTTTTATTCAACTTTTTAAAAACTGCATTTTATTCTTTTTAGGTGTGTTTTAAATTGTTCTAATGTCTATGGTTTAATTCTGACTTACTCTTGACTTTCATATACTTTTGACTTTTAGCAATATAGTGTGCCTGCTGTATATGCACGAGTTCCATTCCAGGAAACACGGTGTAAAATTAAAAAAACAACTCAAGAGTTGTGTCACATTGTAGTCAATGGACACAATGTCCGTACACCTGTGGCAGTGCAGGTGCATGCCTGTCACATCCATTGACTTTAATGGGGTGCAATGCTTTGTGTATGTGGAGGTCGCGCCAGAAGAGGGCGCACTGTATTGTACTTGTTTTAAAGAGTAATCTGCCTTGAGTTGCAATCTTGGGAAAACGAGGGAATATAAATTAGTAGCAGCAGCAGTGGTGAGCTCACGGTTTCTCCTTCATTTTGAGGCCTTTTAGGGAACTTGCTCAATGTGTGATAATGGTGTTCCTGGACTAAACCACTTTAGATTGTGCTTGGGTGAATTGCATGATATACCGACCACACGAAACATCCAAGAGGATCACCATGATCAAGGCATCACTTTTCAGTGATATGATCAGTTTTTGTGTTTCTATCTGTCTGAGCGTGTGTGAGAGAAAGAAGGATGGAGAGTGTTGTATGCATACTTGTATGCATACACACATTTGAACACACACACATCCTTTTCACCAGGAGTGGCTCAGTCTAGGATTTTTTTTAGTATGTGAAAAAGTGTTTATCTTAGTTCAGTTCATACTCCATGAGAATGTTTGCATCTAACCCTTTAATGATTAAACTGATCCGTTTAATAGTATTTCGATAGAGATTTTTAACATTAAAGACAATAATTCTTTTGTTATTGTATGCCTTCAAGTTATTTCTGACTTACGGCAACCTATCATGGGGTTTTCTTGGCAAGATTTGTTCAGAGGCAGTTCGCCCTTGCCTTCCTCTTAGGCTAAGAGAGTGGGACTTGCCCAGGGCCACCCAGTGAGTTTCTGTGGCTGAGCATGAATTCAAATCCTGGAGTCCTAATCCAATGCTCCAATCACTTTTCAATAACTCTCAAGCAGAGCATATTCTCTATATGCAGAACGACCTGGGTGAAATTTCTAGTGACTTCAGATAGCAATAAGAATCACCTATTTCTGCTACTCTGATGAGTTGCCCTTGCTTAATGTGGACAAAATTGAACTAAATGCATGAAAACAGAGCAGTTTTCTACAGCCAAAATCCACTTATCAGTCCAAATTAGAGTATCTCCGTTGATTCACTGGATCTATTGTAATTGCAGAAGTTAGACTGTGTTTAGGCCTTTGTACTTAAGTAACTGAAATTACAATCAGCCCTCAAAATTTGCGGATTTAACTTTTGCAAATTTAATTATTTGTGGATTATGTATTTCTTGCCACCTCCACTGCAGCGCTGGGTGCAATGCCAGTGGCCAGAGTCATGAACTTCCCACAAAGAAGAGGCCCCAGCAGAGTTGCAGCAGCCTCTGCAGTCTGGTTGGCGGGTGAGGGTGGGTTGGGGAGGCAGGTCAAGGTGGCATAGTCCAGTCCCTTTCACTCATTGCCATCACCTGGCCAAGAACGAACAAGGGAAGGGACTGTTCAGGCGAAGGCAGCCCCCCTGTGCAGAGGCAAGCACATACAGTGGTGAGAGCTCCAGACTCAGTTGGAGGAGGAGCTGGCCTGTGGGGCCACCTTGCTTCCATTGTCACCCCAGTCCCATAGGTAGGGAAAAGAAGGGTAGGGCTGGCAGGAAAACAGAGCTGCAACCCAAGAGGAACCATCTCCTCAGCCGAAAACCAGCCTCTCACCAGTCTGCTTCCTCCCTTCTGGCATCCGTCCACTGGCCTGTCTGGGCTCATTTGTGAGTAAGGGATGAAGAGAGACAGCAAGCGTGTTAAATATGGTTGTGGGGAGACCTTAAGATATTCGTGTTTTTTCCACTTTCACAAGGATCTTGCACCCCTAGCCCTAGCAAATTTGGAGGGCTGACTGTATGTAAAATATATAGTACTAATATGTAAATGTTAAAAAAACCCCAACAACCTTCAGTTAAATAAAGTTTGAAAGGGTTCAGAACAAATCAAAATTGTCTGCATTTCATTATTAAGTGTATGATATGAATTGCAATTAATTAGTACTCCAGTTGGTTTTTGATCTGTTCCTATATCATTCCTAGCTTCTATAAAATTTGCTTTATTGATCCAGGTTGAAAGATTCCTATAATTCTAATATGCCTATCTTCATATTCTGATCATTCTTCTTCTTCTGCTATTAAAACTAAATTATCTCATTGTGTAAAGCAAGACTGGGAAAAGTCAAAGGTCCCAAGTCCTTTTTACAGTTCCCCAAATCACCAGGAAACTCCCAAAGTGCTTGCACAGCATAAGTTTTTTTTTAAAGTGGGTGAGACTTCGCCCCAAATTTTTAAACTGTTGAAAAACACACCAAAATGTGACAAGTTGGGCTTTGCAGCTCCTCCGTGACCAAACAGCTGAAAATAGACGGAGAAGACGAAAGCAGAAGTGACTGGAAGTTTTTGTTTTACTTTTATTTTCTCATTGTCATGGCCTCCCATCACCTGGCCTGCAGAAAAGGAGTCTATGCGGTGCCTTTGAGGCTTTATAGAGAGATGGCTGGATTATGTGTGGTAACATTATATAGCATAGATTTCAACTGAATCTTAGAAGGAACATCTGAATAGTAAGAGCATTTCAGCCATGGAACTAGGATTGTTTTCTCTGGACATCTTCAAAAAGAGGCTGGACAGCTACCTTCTGACGATGCTCTAGCAGGAGTTCCTGCACCGAGCAGGTGATTGGACTCCATGGCCTATGGTGACCCATCCAACTCTGGGAAAGTAGAGTGTTTCTGGGTTGTACCACTTCAGATTATGGGTTGAGTGAGTTGCTTGATATCCAAGGGGTACTAGTTGTTGAAGAGGGCTGTTGTCTTATTTTTGCATTGGCACAGCCTGCTGTGGAGGTCATATTGAGGAGGAATTTCTTGCTACCCTCAATACAGTTGCCTAGCCCTGGGATGGTCATTTTTTGATCACCATTTTTTGATAACTTAACCAAATTTTTGAATAAAATTTTTGTTGCACGTTCATGTTTTGTGCCATGTGTTATGTTCCTGTCAGAGATGTTATTTTTTAAAAAAATAGCTGAGTTGAAATTAATATATTTGCAGTTATATTTTTAAAAGCTGCTGTGCAGTCCATTCTGTTTCATAAGGAAGCAGTTGAGTTCATAGGTGATTTATACCACCTAATATTTTCAACAGTCATAATTATATTATTCATAAAGAGTGTTGTTATCTTGACAAGGCCACTAATATATCATTATGACCACACACTCTATTTTAAAGCATTAGGCAATTTATGTATCTGCTATAGCTTATAACTTGTTTAATACCTCAAATAGCTCATTCTGTAGATGTTTCCCCTTGTAGCAGAAGACTACTTGGATCTTTTCTACTTCTCGTCTTCCATTGCTTGGCAAACGTACTCCTATTAAAATTTTCCCCTCCATGCTTGCACTATTCTGAGGTTAACATTTCAACTGGTAGTTATATAGTTCTGATACCAATTCCTCTTAGAAACACAGTTGTTTTTTAAAAAATCAAACTTAAATATCCTGTGTATGTCTAATCAAATAGTATGCATATGTTACTTCTGGACATTTTGTTTGTTCAAACTTTTATTTATAAGAGCTCAAATATAGGTACTAATAAGTGCACTCAATTTTTTCTCCTTTTTGTCTTACTCCTTTCTGTTTTCCAAAGTTTGCCAGTATAGAGGAATCACAGCACATCCTGGCCCACTGGCAGTACTGGGGTTAATAGAAGAATAACAAGGGTTCATTATAAATATAGCATTACCTCTTGTACAGCACTAAAATGGTATATTGGTTTTCTTTCTGTTCTCCATCTTCATTATTGTAGTGGTATTTGATCTCCCAAGTTGTTCTAATGCCAGTATCTGCTTAGGTTTAGGCTACTAAATTATAACCCTCCACAGAGGGAAAGGTATTGGGGATTGTGTTATTTTTTGTTGTAGTTCTCAGGGGTAATGAAAATATCCAAATGGTATTTCTGTGGTTCCAGATTGTTTTCTCTTAATTCCCAGCAAGAGCAGCAACATTTTATTCCCATCCTTGACTAGGTTTCTTTTCAGTTCCAAGACAGATTAGAACAATATGTTCCTTTCTCTTCTAAAAAGAAAGAAAGACTTACAGTGCTGTAGCGCAGTGGTTCTTAACCTGGGGTCCAGGAAGTCCAACAGCTAGTCCTAGTCTCTAGAAGCCTTTAATACATAAATAATTATTTGAATCTGTAAATAATTACTTGAATATTTAAATCTAAATTTGAATATTTAAAACTAAATTTGAATATTTTAATCTTGACTTAAGTCTTGGGGGTCCCTGGCAACAAATTGTATTTACAGGGGTCCCCGGTAAAGAAAAGGTTAAGAACCATTGCAAAGTGCATCAGTGGAAAAAAGCACTTGTGCAGTATTACTCTATAACTCCCAAAATACTTCTTCAGGGTCAATGTGACTCACACAATTGGGATCATTGTGCTCCTGAGCAGCAGTAGTTCCTTTTCAACCACTGCAGGGTCAGCAACTAGGTTTGGAACCTCAGTACTTTGTTTTTCTTCTCAGCTCTGAGTATTGGTTGTTCAGTATTGACCTTATTGATATGGTGAAATGCTTTCCATCCTGTGATGTGAGCGTAGCTATGCAGTCTCCCAACTGTGTGAGTCACAAAGGCCATGAAGAAGAAGGAGAAGAAGAAGACATTCATGGGTTTAACATTCATGGATTTTCTATTTTCTTATTTTCCATTTTTGGAGATTTCTCCAACCCCTGCCCCCACCCCCAGTGTCTCTTTTCTGGGGGAACCTTCCCTCTTGGCAACTCCAATCAGGCTGCACAGCCCTGTAAAAACCTGCCACTGATTTTCCTCCTCCTCTACCAGCCTGTCCTGTGTGTCCACCAAAATTAGCTGAAGACCTCTAGTTGTTCCAAACTGCTGCTGCACAGTTGCACAATGATCCCCATTATATGAATTCACAGATGGCCACTCGGTGAACCACAATTACAGGTAAGCAACAAATAAGCAACTTGTTGATTAAAATAAAATAAAATTGCCCATTGGATCATAGGACTACCTCTGTGAACCATGCCCAAGTTTTAAATATATTTGGATGAGCCCTAGTGCAGATCCAATAAATGGCTACAAACAGCCTCCCCGCAGAATAGCAGAAGTGCACATGGAGGTGACAATAACCAACAACTCCCAGTAAAACCAAGGACCTGTATTTTGAGAACTCGTACTTCTTTAGACCAATCTGGAAGGGCCCATAGTTGCTTAGTAATCTCTAGCAGTGTACATCATGGTGATTCCCACTTCTTTGCATTTGCCTTAAAAATAACCCTAGGAATCCTTGGATCTGAAGATGAAACTACTTGTATTATGTTATAGTGTTTAGGGTATTTTCAGTGCACAACTTATACTATTGGAGCAAAATCCTAATCTCATTTTTATTGATTAGTTATCTTGCCCTTGCATTACAGCCCAGCCATTTTTCCCAGGCAGATTTGATATTGTTAATCAATAACAATTGACAATCTCTTCAGAGCTTATAAATGGCTTAAAATCTTACTTTAAAAAAAATCAGTGAAAACTCTCATTTTTGTTCTTTAAGCTGTGATCAGAGTTGTTCTCCTGCTGTTGCACTGGGTAGTCTTACAACTACAACCTCCTGACTATTAAACTGGAGACTCCTTGCTAAATCAGTGCTAATGTGACATCCTTTTTCTGGTAGTTTAATGGGTTAATGTTTCCTGCTAGGACTGAAATGGGTTCTTAACTCACTGAGTCATCCCCTGTGGTCTTTGCCCCCCCCCAGCCCCCTTCCCTTCCCCCCCCTTTTTTAAGCATTTCCTCTGATGTTATGAAAATAGCAACCAATACAATATGCGAGACCAGAAGTTCTTAAAATGCTAGTTTCCTGTCTGCAGTAGGCAGGTAAGCACTTGAGAGCTATTGTAGAATGTGGTCAAAAAGTCTGGGATCTCTCTCTCCTTTTCTTTCTCTCTTTAATGTGGAACTAAGGCCTCAACTTCAATAAAAAGGTCTTCCAGCCATGTAAGAAAAACTTAGCACGTGGCATTTTGCACGTCTAGTTTAAACCGGGGCTTTAGTTGAACAGAGCTTGGAAAAGTTCCTTTTCTTGGATTGTAATCTCAAGAATACTCCATTCAACATGGACACTGGCCATGCCGACTCGGTGACCGTTGTGATTACAGCCCAGAATGTAACATTTCCAAGCTTTGTTTTTTGTAAGGTGTTCAGTGTTAGCACACTAGACACGAGGGGCAGAGCTCAATTCTAATTCACTAAAGCTGTTTATGTAATGGCTGGCGTCCTAGCTTAAATAAGTTGCCAGCCACACAAAATGATACACCAGTGTGTTTTTCTTATACAACTGGTGTCATGTTTAATTTGGGCCTGATTCATAGCAAAGGGAGGTGATTAACTTTTTGCAATTCACAATATAATAAGACATTGCTTTGGGAATTTACTTGGATGCTAACTTGGGTCAGTTAAATCCCATCTAATTGCCTGTTGTACCCTGGCTTGCATTCAAGCTATGACAGAAAAATGTTTGTTCAGTTTCGCAGCCGAAAGTTACTATGGTAGGACTTTATTGCTCAGTGCTTCAACTGTTCTCCGCCATTTTGTACCCCAGGTGATTATAAAAGAGTGGCCTAAATCTAATTGGCAATATCAATCAGAGTAGATCCATTGAATCCATCAGGTTTATGTAAGTGTTGAGTAACCATGCAACAATTGATTCAGTGGGTCTGATGTAGTTGGCACTAACCTATAGGGTAGGGGTAGGAATCCTACAGCCCTCCAGATGTTCTTGAACTGCTAATCCCAGCAGCCCTAGCTAGCATAGTCAGTGGTCTAATAGCCACAGTCTAACAACATGTGCTTCTCATGTTCCCCAGCATTGTATGTACAAAGGCTTGCTGCCTTTGGCAATGGAGCTGATATGTATAGCCCACTAGTAGCCACTGGTGGTCGTCTCCTCCATGAATCTAGCTTAATCTCTACCCTCTGCCCTTTAAACCTGTCTAAAGTGGCAGCCATCCTTACATCTTGGGAGGGAACAATTCTAGTTCTTGCTTGTCATAATTCAGCCTGTAGAATGTGAGGAGTCTGACACATGAGTCACACCTAGACAGGCCTGTGGTTCCAGATGGTGGCTCCTTTCCAGAATTCAGGCAGCTATCAGCAGATACAGATACAGCCTTCAGCAAAATGGGCTCCCAGTGCAGCCAGAACCGGTGGACACTGAGGATTCATCCCCATCATTAACCGTGCGCTGACAAGAAAAGCAGCAGCGCTGAAGAGTCCAGACCAGTTGCAGAAACTTAAATGAGAAATTTCAAGTAATTAACCACTTGATATCTAAAGGTCAGGCAGCTATACATCTCCTAGTAGCTGCTGGGAGTTGTTCTTGTGTGCAGCAGTTTGTTCTACCTGTCTCTCAGTGCTTGGTTTTATTTGGCTTTTTGAATCCTTGGCTTGTTGAACCTTTGACTTAAACGATACCTCTTCTTGCTTTTCTCTTTTGGCATTGGTAATCGTGACTGCTGGCTTCTTGTGATTGATTCTGGAATAGATCAGCCCTTACTACTGTGCCTTTCTCCATCCCTGGTGAACTCCCCATATTACCTATATATGACCTGGTCTGGCGTGACTCTCCTGTAACTGCGTTACCCAACTATAGCTCACCTTTCTTGGCACTTGTTTCCTCTAGGCATAGGATGTTGCTAAATATTGCATTTAGTTCTGCATCTGGCTTACTGCAAACCTTTTATGGCATGGTCATCTGAGCACAGTTGTCCTGTGTTGAGTTACAATACTCAAACAACACCCTAGATGAAGTTGATGTAATTGAGAAGAAGTCATCTTGTCAGGCTACCCCATCAAAAACCTATCAGCTGCTGCACAATTTTCATGCCAATCAAAAGCAAAAAAGACACATACTTTTTTGTTTTTTGTTTTTTTCATTTTCTCTGCAAAAAATTGTGTATATTGTAAAAAGTGATACATTTTGCAAAATTAAATGTTCTGTGCAAATGCAGATTTCCCCCCAAAGTACTAAAATGCAAAAAAATGATAAAAAAAATGCACAAAAACTCCCATGGTTTTGCCTAACAGAAGGACAACACTTCTGAAATATTTCATTCATACATGCACTGTCTTAAAGCTTCCTATGCTTTCTATAGTAGGCTTGGACATAACACAGTATGGATTCTGAGATATTTTCACAAAGGAACCATTAAATACATCTGTAATTTAACAGTATTTCATTTTTGGAAGCCTGATCCTTGATAGATAGAAGTAAGTCCTGTTGTATTGACTGGGACTGTCTGATAAGTGTGCTTTAGATGGAGACCTAAGTATGCAAAGGACCAACGTTCTTTATCTTGCTTACTCTTATTGTTGGCCTGTGAGCTGTGCTTCAATTTTTAGCTTGAGGTCTAAAGAGTTGTGAAGTCCAAATAAAATGTTTGCCATATATATAAATAATATGCAACGAATGTACAGAAGTGCCATAGACCAAGATGAACCATTGATTAATCTAGCGTTGTCTGAACTGACTACCAGTAGATCTTAACAGATTTGGATTTTACCAGCTCTATATGAAGATGCTAGGGACCTTTTCCGTGCAAAGCATACGTTTCATTGACATGTAGAATCCTTCCTTTACTCTCTATGAACACACATACAGAGCACATATAAGAAACATAATTCCCATTTAAGGAATGCAGACTAAAGGAAACTTGCCCAAAACTACACAGTGAGAAGAGTAATTCTTTAATGCTGGTTTCCTCAAGCATGTCAACAGAGCTCTCATTCTGCTTCTTATTAAGTGATTCTGAGGGTTATTTGCACTTGCATATTCTGAATGCCATCATTGTAATTGTAATGTTTACAGGTCACAGTGTTAATGTGTAGAGCACATAGACCTTATCTCAGTGGCTTTCAGCCAGTGATAGGTCTATTACAGGTGGGAGGCAAAAGTGGTTTGGGTGTCCTTTCTTACTGTGCTTCCTCTCTGTGTCATGGCCTGGCCAGCCATATTCTTAAGTTTCAGCAGTGGTCTCCCATAAGTCTGGCAAAGGAGTAGGAAGAGAAGGTCAGAATTGACTGTGGCAGAGTCTAGACTAAATAGATCGTTGACGGTGCTCTACAAAGGGGAAGAGAAAAGTCAAACATGCGCCAAAGGGCCTCTTAGCTCAAAAGAGCAAACAAGCACAAAAAATAAGCCCATCAGTGTGTGAAGAGCACCCTTCCTCTCAATCACATTATCGTTTTCCTATGTTATTTTTTTAATGCTTGGTTTAGCAATTAAAAGGCGACACTGCACTTTGGGTTTTTCCAGTCGGCTGCGTTGGGCAACTCTTGTGACACTTGGTTTAAAAACATCGTTATACAATGGTGCCCTTTATTTCTGGAAAACCTCCATTATTCCTTTAGAGCCAAATATGGATTTTTATTTTTTTTTATTTTGCCTTTTAGTTCACAGTCTTTTGTAGACCTCTGTCTCCAACTCTGTGCACATTTCTTGCCCTGTGGAAGTGCCAATCTTAGAAATCTGGTATTTTCTTTGTCCATTCATCCCCCCCCGCCTTTTTTCCCCTTTTTTGGATTTTTGTGAAGAAGAGAAAAAAAAAGGGTTGTTCTTAGTTTCCTTAGGTCTTTGCTCCTTTCCTGAGTGAGTGACTGTTGTGTGTGTGTGTGTGCGTGAGGTGGGCGAGAGGTGGGGGACGAGTACGTGATTTCAGGCAGGTATTTGTGAATGGACTTCAACCCTGTGACTCCCTGTGGCTCGGCCAAACGGGGACGGGAGGCGGCAGCAAGGGGAGGAATCAGAAAGTGGCTTGACTTGGCTGGAAAATATTTTCAGTCTGGCCATTCAGAAGCCGGGAGGAAGCTTTTCTTCTGGCCCAAGAACAATAAAGAGGTCAGCGGCTTGATCCTCCCTCCTACACCCTCTTCCTTCCATTGTGAGAAATATCCCAGGCTACCTTAGAGGCCTAAGAGTTGAGCGGAGGCACACGACACAACAGGAGCTTGTGGGGTGTGGGGAGAGGGAATGCATGCCTGTGCTGGTCCAGTACGGTTTTTGTAATCTTGGTTACACCAAACAGAGTCCCAAATCTCAGGTCTTCTGTGTGTTTCCTCCATGTACTGGGGAAAAGGGGTATGTGTGTGCATGCAAAAGGATGGTAGTACTTGTAGAAATTGTAGAACAGTGAATTTTCCAAAGTGTCCAGGCTTTTTCTTGTGAGAGAAAGGGGTGCAGTGTTACCTTGATCCTAGGGATTTGTGAGGCTAAAATAACAGCCCATCATTGAAGGCTCTGTAGTCCTGGTTTGGTTGTCCACCATCACGTCTGCCATCCCAAAAGGGGGCTGTAGAGCTAGGTTGTCATGCACAAGGTGATAACTTGTAGCCCAGCTAGGAAATCATGGAGGTCTTTGAGGACCAGTCTCCATGTTACACAGTTCTACTGAGAGCTATTAACCAACATGTTGTCCCTTTCCGGTCAAATGGAGGACTTTTTTCTATCTAGGATTGGGTGGGTGGTAGGATATTCTGGAAGGATATATGTCTTTGATAGATAGATCCAAATATTTCTCTTTCACTTCTTCAACTAGGGATGGGCCAACCAAAACCTCGGCAAGGATTCGCGAATCCAAATCCCTGTGCCAAAATAGACGAACTGAATCTTTCAAATCCACCAACCAAAAAATAGTTTTTGTTTTAAAAAAGTTATGTTTTAAAAAAGTTTTTAAAAGTTTAAAAGTTTTTTAAAAAGTTGCTTTTTAAACCCTTTTTAAGAAAAGGATTCGAAAGATTCAAGATTCATGAGATTCGAGGATTCCCAGAACCTTCCAGGGATTCGGATCCGGATTCGGATTCAGAAAATTCTGGATTCATCCCATCTCTACTTATAATTGTTGAACATTAAGATTAGTTGTGTAATAAAAGTAGAATATCCATCGGGAAGAAATACAGCTAAGCTACATAGTCAATGAACAAGATTGGTATGTGTCTGTGGAGAGACTGACAGTAAAGCAATCCAGAAAGGTGCTTTCTCTGAACAAAACTGGATGTTCTATTATTAGAGAACCCCCAAATGCACAAATTGGCTGTGAATGTGAGAAATCTTAACAGTCCCACCACCCTCACAGATACATCTGGTGGGAACATGGAAGAAAACTTTCTGGGTGGTTGCCCCCAGGCTGTGGTACCCCCTTTCTTGAGACTGGCCCCCTCCATCATTTCTTTTTGGTGGCAAGTGAAGACTTTTTAGTTTCATCAGGCCTTTGAGAATTGACTGCTTATGGGAACAGGGCCTTTAATAATGTGTTACATTGTCTATTTTTGTTTGTTTCAGTGGGTATGCTTCTAATGGTATACTTCTAAATTGTTTTCCATTCCATTGATACTTGTATTTTAATACTAGCGTATATACCCAGCGTTGCCTGGGATTTTATTTCCTCATAGGTAATACTTGTTAGAAAGATTTGAGATCCCATGTCTCTAAGTCCCCAAACTGTCTTGTCCAGTACCTGTAACTTTCCCCCATATTCCCCAATCCAGTCTGTATTCAGAGGTATTAACATATAGAGGTTGAGTTCCTGAGGGAATACACTGCCCTCCTCCTTGCTGCTAGGCCTCATCTCCATAGCAACTGGCCTATTCAAGACCAACACAGTTGTCTAAGGCCCAAGAGCTTTCTGGCTGAGAATTCTAAAGGCCCCTCTCTAAACCCCAGGATTTCATAGAATCTTCTCAGGCAACCAATCATATGAGGTCTTCGCCTCACACACCCAATCATATCATTCACCTGACACAGTCAATCATATAAAGTCTTGGCCTGACATAGACTAACAAACATAGAAACTTTGACTTTTATATATTACATTAGATTGTAATTATATGTTTTATTTATGTTCTTAGTGATGTGAACTTAAAGACAGAAGCAGCTGGGGAAAAAGCAGAACCCTCAGGGACCTTATGGGGATCGCAGGGACTGCCCCCAGTCATAATAATCATAGGGATAGATGCTCTGGGAGCAGCTCCAACACATGAAAGAAATTGCCATAGACAGGGTCACAATAGCACAGTTGCAAAGAGTGACACTACCCTGAATGTGGCTCATTATCCAACGTATATTATTGATTCCTAGATTCTTGGATCGAATTAGGGTTGCTGGTTGAAATAAGTGATAGGGTTCTGTACCTTGACTGTGTGGAAGAAGGCATTTCACCAGGTGTTGCTTGTCATACTGAAATTCCCTCTTCTGCACAACCATTAAAGGTACAGGGATCCTATCTCTGAGAGTCCACATAGTGTAGTGGTTTGAGCATTGGACTGTGACCCTGGAGAGCAGCGTTCAATTCTCTGCTTGGCCGTGGAAACCCACTGGGTGACCTTGGGTGTGTTACACACTCTCAGCCCCAGAAAACCCTGTGATAGGTTCACTTTAGGGTCACCATAAGTCAGAAACAACCTGAAGGCATGCAACAACAACAACAAAGCTTGTCTCTTATTTCACCTGGCAACCTTAGGCCCTTTTCACACAGTGTTTCTTATGCGAGAGGGCCCCCTGAGCATCACATAAATGGGAGGAGCGGTCCGTATGACACATTCCCATTTACGCGACGCTCAGGAGCCTAACGTGGACCACGCACGCATTTTTTTATTTTCGGCTCTAAGCTGAAAATGCTGCACGGTCGCGCAGTGCTCCCAGGGCCCGCGCGCACTTACCTGCCCTGCAGTGCGTCAGATGAGCCAGGTGGTCGCGCTTCCTCCACCAGTGCTGCCTACAGCTCCCAGGCTGCACTGCGGAAGGAAGGGGCGGGGTGGTCGCGCAAGAAGATGGAGCTGCGGAGCCCGAGCAGCAGAGAAGCGGCAGTGTTCCTCGCAAGGCTTCGTGCACGAGCTGAGCAGCCCAGCACCGGTAAAGGGGAAGGTGCGAAAAGGTCCTCAGACAAAATCTAAATCACTTCAGTTGGTAAAATCTGGTAAACTGTGAAACAATATCAGCAGTAGCAGCAGATGGAAATCTACTTCTGGTTTTAGAAAATCGGGTATTTTTAAAATGCTAAAAAGTTGTGAGTGGGTGGTCTTGCAAACCTATTTAAAAGGTGAATTACTTTTCCTTGAAGGTTCCAGAGAAACAAGCCACCCTTTCTTTTTCGTCCAGAAAAGGAGTGGCCTGTGGCATCTGAAACATCAAGGACCAGGAAAAAAGACAGCAGAGGCCCACACTTTGCACACCCATACTTTGCAGAAACTCCAGGTTGTCTGTTCCTCCATTTGCTGTCCCTGCCTCACTCGCCAAATCTTTGCAATGATAGCTAATGTAGTATGGTAGCTAAGACGTTCAAAGCATGCCTCTGCAAGTACTTATGAGGCCATTTTTCTCCTGCCTCCACCTCCCTGATCACAAGCTGGGGATGAAATACTGGGTGACCTTGCAAGAACGATTCCTTTGATCAAGCATTCTGAGAAATCAAATGCTAACTTTTTAAACACAGGAAACTGCCTTATGCAGAATCAGACTCTTGGTCTGCCTAGCAGAGTATTGTTTGGCAATACCTCTCTGGATTTTCAAGCAAGGCTTTCCCAGTTGTGTCTAGAAAGATGCTGGAGGTAAAAACTGGGACTTCTTGCATTCAGAATGAAGTTTGGAAAAGTTACTTTTGGGACTATGGCTTTCTAGGACTTGGAGTTCCCCAAAGTGACCTTTCCAGGTTGTTAAAACTCCTTTATGTGCTTCGTTGCTGTACTGTGATTCTTCCTCCCCAAAGGTGCATGGCATGTTGCTTTTCTTCACCACCTCCTCTAAAATATTTGGCTCCTGGAGAAGTCCTTCTCTAGACTTGAGAGATAGCTCAGTGGCTCTCCATAATAAGTTTCAGGTGACACTGGAGTCCCTCTAGATTAGACAAGCCTCCCCTGAAATACATCTCTCTCTATCTCACTCTGGTCACTGCCATGCTTCTGTGTATAATCTCAGTTTCAGAATGGTGACAGTGTGGTCTTAGGAGAGGTACACAGTTTTCATGTGGAGTAAATAATGGGATCAACAGGCTTGCTTGTGAACAAGGTGTTCAAAGAGAATCTGTAGGGCAGACCTCCTCCAGATATGGTGGACTCTGTGTCCACTGTCCCCAGTCAGCATTCTTTCTTGGGATGATGTGTGCTTTAATGTTGGGGAAGACAATGCTAAGGAGATGCACAGATTCCCTGTCCAGAAAAGGCAAATCCAAAGAGTAGCCGATCCACTGCATTTTTAAGTTAGTACTAGTCAGATCATTGTCCTTAATTTGGCCCAATAACACAAACTCTCCAGATCTCAGTATTTGCTGTTTGAAATCCTTCAATGAGAAATTTGCAGGATTGAATTTAGAAAGAGCATGTGATCTCTCGCAAGGAGTTAAAGCACCTCTTGTAGCTTGTATCTGAGAATATGAATTGCTTGTTATGTTGATAGCCTTCTGTTTCTTTGAGGAGTTTAACTTGGCGTCTACATTTTTTTTGGGGGGGGGTCCTCACAACAATCTTGCGAGTTTTGTTGGGCTGATAGTGAGTGAGGATAGAGGTTGGTCCAAGGATATCCAATGAACCTCAAGGCTGAATTTAAACATGATGAGTAGAAATCTAAATTAGGGAAGCCTCAGTAGAATAATCCATTGCTCCACTGACTGCATTGTGGTGGCCCTCACTGCTTCAGTCACCTGAGAAGATTTTCTTTCTTGATAAGAACCAGTACACATGTGCAACAATCCCATGTGGTGCAGCTCCTGTAGACTGCATTGGTTTGGATTGCAGCTGAATTACCACAGGTTTGAGTCCTTTTAATGGAAAGAAAAAAAATGCACCTTGCATGTAAAAAAAACTAGGGAGAATGTCAGCCTTAGATTTGGCTTTCTGAGAAGCTAGTTCTTTATCTCTTTCTTGGGGGAGCAGCAAAAAAAAACTGTGCAAGGCAGGGTGAAAGACCATATCTCCCTATACAAGTCTACCCAAGTTTTAAGATCTTCAAGGGAGAGATTTCTCTCAGTCCTACCACCATCACAGATATAGCTTGTGAGGACCTGAGAGAGAGCCTTCTCAGTGGCTGTTCCCAGGCTATGGAACTCTCTCCTAAGAGATGATCACTTGGCCCCCTCCCTGATCTCATTCCACCTTCTTGTTTGAACAGGCCTTCAGCTTTTGACTGGTTGAGGTACTGCTAGTTTTAATGTGAAAAAGATTTTAATGTGCTTTTAGCTGTTTTAAATGGGTTGTGTTCAACACTTTTGTAATTTTTGTATTTTAACTATATTCTTTTAACATTTGGTGTGAGCCTTCTTGGGTATGGGAGAAACGCAGGGTATTTGTTAATTACTGTATTTGCTGGCGTATAAGACTCACTTTTTCCCCTGAAAAATTCTGTTTGCAAATGAGGTGCGCCTTCTTACAAAGCCCTTGTGGCACAGTAGTTAAATGTCAGTACTGCAGCCACAACGTTGTGAGTTTGATCCTGCAGGGCTCCAGACTGACTCAGCCTTCCATCCTTCCGCAGGTCGGTAAAATGAGTACCCAGCTTGTTGGGGGAAATTAGCTAAACACATTGTAAACTGCTTAGGGAGTGCTTAGCACTGATAAACAGTATAACAATGTAGCCGCTATTGCTATTATACACCGGTGTGTCCTATACACCAGCAAATAGTATTTGCCAGTGTACAAATGGGGTGCGTCTTATACACAGGTGCATCTTAAATGCCAGCAAATACTGTAATTAATTAAATAGAAGATTCCAGTGTCTACAACCTTGAGTAATGGTAGTGAGTTCTTTCACCTGCATATGCAGTAAAACACATTGTTTCACCTGTCTTGTACAGCAAATTGACACCATGCAAACAGAACACTGTTTACTCTCGTGTTATTTTATTTTTTTTATAATTCCTTAGTAAGCGACAAGCAGTACATGCTTTGCACGTAAACTCATCTACATTTGTGGTTTCACGTGAACAGACAAAAGCGGCACCAGGCCAATATCAACCATTTCTTTCTTTCGTTCTTTCTTTTGCAAAAAGTATCATGTAAATAGATCTCTTAATGTGTCAGTGCAACTTTTTTGGGGTTACTGGAGCCAAGGATTTCTGAGGAAATCCTTTCCTGGAGACAGGCTGTATCTCAGGAGAGGAAGTTGCCGTGAAAAGGGCGAATTCCCTATTTTCACAGAACTATACAGCCAGGCTTTAAGTACGTGCAGCCTGACACAATCTGTAAGGAACCGTGGAAGGCATGCCGCCGCCTCCCACCTTCCTCTGAGCCTATGTGTTCTTGTGGGAAACCCTGCAAAGGCAGTGAGAATCTATTGTGCATCATTCACAGGATATGTAAGGTAAATGGCACCTTGATTTGTTGAGGCCCTGCCTTTTCTGGCCCCGCATGGAGTGGGGGGTACATACACAATGTAAATTCCCTTAGACTTTGCTTTTAATGAATAATCCAGGAGCGCTTTACCTTACACCTTACTGCAAACATAGGTGATAGCAATCAGTAGAAAAGGAACTAGTGCTGTATTATAAGCTTGGAGCCTTTTCACACGACACAGTTAGAGAACTTCAATACCACTTTATTCTGGCTCTGTTCTATGGGATCTTGGGATTTGTAGTTCAAGGAGAGGTACTTAGAATTCTCTGTCAGTGAGGTCTAGTGCCTCACCAAATTATAGATCCTAAGATTCCATGGCAGTTTGAAAGGGTTGTCTGTGAGGGCCAGTTTTAGTTATATTATGAAAATAGTGTATTTAACTGACATTGCCCGGGATTTTATTTTCTCATAGGTAACACTTGTTAGAAATATCTCAGAAATTACCTTACCTTACCTTAGGAATTAGATGCGGTTGAAATAAACAGATCTGACATCCTGTGTCTGTAATTCCCCCAAACTGCCTTGTCCGGTATCTATAGCTTTTTTCCCATAGTCCCCAATTCAATCTGTATTCAGAGTTGTTAACATACAGAGGTTGGGTTCCTGAGGGAATACACTGTCCTCCTCCTTGCTGCTGGGACTCATCTCTATAGCAACTGGCCTATTCCAGTACCTATAATGTATCCCCATATTTCCCAATTCAATCTGTATTCAGAGTTGTTAACATACAGAGGTTTGGTTTCTGAGGGAATACACTGCCCTTCTTCTTGCTGCTGGGACTCGTCTCCATAGCAACTGGCCTAAGGCCCAAGAGCGCTCTGCCTGAGAATTCTAAAGGCCCCTCCCTAAACAACTGCCAACCCCAGGATTCCACGGAATCTTCACAGCCAGCCAATCATATGAGATCTTCTCACCTCACACAGCCAATCAAATGAGGTCTTGGCCGGCCTGCCGCAGACAAACAGAAAAACTCACAAACTTTGACTTTTATATAGTAGATAGGAATTTAAAGTGTGTAATTTGGGGTTTTGGAGTTAAAGTGTGAAAAATATGTGAAGATTTGCCCAAGTTCCAGTAACAAATATATGTAATTAGATTGAATGTTTATGTTCAAATTTAAAAACTTTTTCGAATGCACAGTCACAGAGTGCAGCTTATTTACATTTAGAACCTAGATGCAGGACTCCTTGAATTCAGTATTTCTTACTTCTGAGTAAACAAAAGGGCAAACATTTTTTTTTAAAAAAAAATCAGAAATGTGTATAGCTTTAACTATTTTTGTTGCTATGGCCTTCAGTTCTTGCTACTGATAAAATCATTCATTCAAGACAAATACTGAGAATGTTTCCATCTAAGGAAACTGGATGTTTCTTATAGACCTCTTCCTTAATCACCAAAGACACGAGACCATGTTCGGTAAGAGAGGGAGAGAGAGGAGTCATTTGCCTCCTGCAGTAGAGTTCTTTTTTTAAAGCTCATTAGAATACTTTTTCCTCTTGGAAGCCTCAGGCGTTTCCTCCACTTCCTCTCTTCAGGCTTTGTTTGGGTGCAGATTTTGGGAAGATTCTTCCCAAACACAAAGCCGGCTCAACATTATAAGCAAGGAAAGATGCCACCTGGGGCATTGTTCTAATTGAGTGCCAGCGAAGCAGGGAGTGATCTGGAAGGTACATTCTCACATCCCTTACCACAGTCCAGGGAACTTTCAAGTTGCAACGTCCAATCTGTCTTTCATGCTGTACAACTGTAACACTTTAATTTCACCTTAAGTGTGACCACTGCATCCTATGGAATCCTGCAATTTCAGTTCATCAGTCAATCGTTTTATTTTTATTCTACCTTTTTCCAAAGAGTGGGACCATTTCTGCACGAGTCTGCTATAGTGCAATGATTCCACTTTCAACCTCCTATGGAATCCTGGGGTTTGCAGTTTCGGGAGGGGCCACTTGGCCCCTCCCGAAACTGCAAACCCCAGGATTCCATAGGAGGTTGAAAGTGGAATCATCGCACTATAATAGACTCGTGCGGAAATGACCTGGGACTCAGGGCATCTTACAGAATAAAAAGAAATAGCACCACATATAGGTAAAACACAACCTCAAAACCCTTTAAACATCCAACAGGTACTATTAAAGTAATGTTAAACTGTTTATAGAAGTAAAAGCATACAAAACGTTCATTTGAAAGACTGAAAATGGCATAGTACTAAAAAAGAAAAACTATTGCATAAAAGAATTCCCAGATGCATACTGGAACAGAAAGGTGTTTACCTGATGACAACATCGGAGTGGCTGACTAGGTGGCAAGGTATGCATGGGGGTGCATTCCAATCACCTTTTTTCCCCCCTAAGAATGTGTCTGACACCTATGTTTAGCCTCCTATTTTAAAAAAAATGAAAATGTCAGGAGGGGCAGGTATCTTACCATATTGTCTGTCTGCAGGTACAGTGGGGAACATAAGTATGCAAAGTGGCACCCTGGGACAAGGGGGGTGGGTGTTGTGTGTTGGGTGGAGGAGGCAGTTCAAATTACTGGGTCCCAGCAGTCTGGGTGGAGGCCTGGGACCCAACTATGTTACCTATGTTTTTGTCTTTCTCAGAATCATCGTTATTTGTAACTTGGTTTTGACACCAGTTGTAAAATTGGCGAATTTAAAAATAACAGTGACATACAAAAATTGCAACCCCGTGTAAAGACTTGTAGATTGGTTCTTGTGGGTTTTTCGGGCTTTGAGAATTCCTCTGAAGATGCCAGCCACAGATGCAGGTGAAACATCAGGAGAAAATACAACCAGAACACGGTCTCAAAGCCCGAAAAACCCACAAGAACCTATGGATTCTGGCCGTGAAAGCCTTCGACTCAACGTGTAGATTGTTCACCAGGGGCTCAAAACTACTGCTGGGCTGGCCAGGAAAGGGTGCAGGACTTCTTGGGAGTTGTTCCTGCAGCCATCAAGCAAACTGTCCTGACTTTGGGTGCAAAGGAGGAAAGTTCTCCTGACCACCAAGCTGCTCCTGATGCCACATACCCTTCGCTATTTTTCCCCATCCACTGCACAGAATGACCACCACTCCCCCAGCAGCTTGCCGGAGTGAAAATTAGAGAGGGTTCCTGTGCCTTTAGTGGGTGTGTTCAAGAGGGAATTTCAGCAGGTGTGCGTTGTCATGCAACCAGGTAACAACTGGAGCTCTCTCTGGTTTTCAGTGTGGCAACCCTCCCTCCCTGTTTGCCCACCCACCTTCTTCGGTGTTGGGATTGCTGTGGGAGCGTCCACTAGGATCTCCCCCTGGGGTAGGGTGACAGGTTTCTTGCATCTCTTCCCACCCTGCAGGACATCAGGGAAGGAGAGAAGGAGTTTGTTGGGAGAAGTGTCCCTTTCTCAGATCCCTCCTTTCCATAATGGAGCCCTGGTGGCACAGTGGTTAAATGCTAGTAGTGCAACCACAAGGTTGTGAGTTCGATCCTGCCCAGCTCCAAGGTTGACTCAGCCTTCCATCCTTCCGCAGGTCGGTAAAATGAGTACCCAGCTTGTTGGGGGCAATTAGCTAAAATACATTGTAAACCGCTTAGATAACACTCAGTTGATAAGCGGTATAGAAATAAATGCTATTGCTATTGCTATTGCTATTGCTATATACACGTCGGCAGCCCTTTCCCTCTCAGCCCAAAGCTGCCATTCTGAGCCAGAGGCATTATCTGCCCAGCCAACTGGTCCCCCCACCAGTGGCCCCTGGGCAGATTTGCTGTGCGTAAACAACTGGGAGGCTTGCCTGAAAATATTTTTTTTCCTATGTTCTGAACCAGATCTTGGCAGCTCTGGTAGCACCCCAGGTATATTCCATCCCAGATTAGAAGGGAATGCGAGCAGGCTGCGGAGAGCAGCCTAGTGGCCACATGAAGTGTTGCCAAACCGTTTTCTATAAAAGAAGGTAAAGGTCATCTTTAAAAATAAGCTGACTCAGAAGTTGTAGATGCTCCCCTCCACAGATACATAACAAAAGCTTCTTGGGGAATTGATGGTCCTCTGAAAGTGCGGGAGGGGGAGAGGTTTTGTTCCAACCTTAATTTTATGTAGTTTTACTTTCTGACTTGGGGGTGGAGGGGTAGCAGCAATGGAAGGAATCTTTGGAGAAAACCTGGCCCTTTAAAGTCAGGGAGAATGGGGAAAGAACTGGCATAAGCAGGTGTTGTCTGCCTAGCAGTGTGGAGTTTGCTTTCTGCTTTGCCGCTGCTACAGGTGTCAAGTTTCTTCTGAAAATATTCATACAGTTTTCTCTTAGGCAGCACAATAAACTGAGCTTGTAACAACTTGTTGCTAGTTTTTTTTAAGTCCAGCATAACTACAGGCCAGCTGCCACAGCAGTAAAGTATCTATTGGTGTGTATTACTAGTTCTGGGCTCTGAAAGAAGGAGCACTTAGCCATGCAATTTTACGTAGATGACCAGGCAGTATAATATATTTTAAACTTAGCGCTGTCTAGCTCCAAGGGGATTATAGTTTATCGAGCACAGATACTTGCACAGCACTGGATATTGTTTCCATATACAGACCTCAGATAGTAAGGGTGTAGAAACTTTGGCCCTCCAGTTATTTTGGACAACAACTCCCACAGCCCCTTCCCATTGGCCAAACCACCTGGGAATACAGGAAGTTATACCCGTAAGCATTCAGAAAGGCTGCTAAAGCTTTTCTTAGATACAAAAAGTGATAGCTGAGAACAAAACAAGATCTGAAATGCACAGGTGGGCAGTGTTTTTATTAGGGTAACTAGAATTCCACAAAAGCTTTTCAGTGTTTCAGAACTCTTTGTCAGGCTAGTTTGTAGTATGATGGGAAAAATAAATATGTTTATGCATCTTTTGATGTGCAGTATATTTTAGGATATTTGTCCTATTTGTCTTTACATCTGAAAATTTTTTATGACTTTTTGGAAGATCAGAAATTAGAAATGTCATAGAATCATAGTCATTGAATCATAGATTTGGAAGAGGCCACAAGGACCATCCAGTCCAACTCCCTGCCATTGCAGAAATCCAAAGGCAGAGCACTCCCAATAGGTGACCATCCAACCTCTGTTTATAGATCTCCAGGGCAGTCCATAGTACTGTTGAATAGTTCTTAACTGTAAAGAAGTTCTCACTAATATTTAGGTGGAATTTTCTTTCTCGTTTGAATCCATTGGTTCTGGATTCTGAAACCAACGGATTCTTAGTTTCTGGAGCAGCAGAAAACAAACTCACCCCGTCTTCTACATGACACCTTTTCAGGTATTTAGAGATGGCTGTCATTTCATCTATTATTCTTATCTTCTCTAAACTAAAGATACATGGCTCCCTAAGCTTTTGCTCTTAGGGCTTGGTTTCCAGACCTTTGACCATGTCAGTCACCCTTCTCTGGGCAATTCCAGTTTGTCAATTTCCTTCTTGGACCATGATGTCAGAACTGAACACGGTGTTCCAGGTGAGAATGGCCTTGTGGTTCCAAAATCCAGAATACCACAACTCTGGTGCTTGGCGGGGAGGTTATTAACAACTGAGATTAAAGCAGCTATAATCATTTGGGAGGGGGTAATCACATTAGTTTGCTTCAGCAAAACCAATAAAGAATTCTCGGGCATCCTAAGACATCCTCTAGGGCCACTTTCCATAAAAGATCTGACTTTGGACCTTTTAATGTGTTTGCTTGCTTGCTTTCTTACTTTGCTTCCAAAAAAAAAGTGTGGGCTTTCTGAATTCAAGAATGAGGACCTTTTGGTTTTCTTCACTGGATTTCTAATAACATGGAGAGGTCTATCTTAATTCAAGGGAGATGCATGATTAGCGCATACACACTCCACAATGGTGGTATAATTAAATTCAGAATTTCTGGGCTTGTGTTTGAATAGTTATTGTTGTGTTTGAAGATCCATTCATGGATTTCCTACAGCGTGTATTATTTTGTCCCTGTGTTTCACCTTAACCTACCCCACATTTTTAGCAGGGAGGGACAGCCCTATACACGTAATTAATTTTAAATGAGCAATTATCTGGTGTCTTCTAAACTTAACAAGAAATATAGCTGTTTACATGAAATAATAACACTAGCATCATCTTTACAACTAAATAAAGATGCAGATACCTGTTCTCCATCATTGCTGGATTTTCCCTTTTCCCGTCTGTCATTTTCTTAGCCTGTTCCTCCAAAGTTTTCAGGATTTTGTAGAGGGGGGCAGGGGGTGAGGTCTGCTTTCTGCTACTTCTGGTTTCTGGAGCTGGGTGCAGACGTGGTTGTCTTTATCTCTCCCCTCCCACCCCCAAATCCACAAGAGTGAGATCAAAGCTATTTGTTCCGGCCTTGTGTAAATGAAAATGAAAAGCAAAGCATGGAGAACAAAATCCTCTCTGGGAAGTGCCACTTCAAGAGGTTAAAGGAAATGTGCATCTGGAACAAATATAACCCTCCCTGAACTTCCTCAATAACTCAGCCCCCTGAAGCTGGCTTTTGCCAGACAAAAGGGAATGTGGTTTGCCATTGAGTCTTTGAATGTGGCTCTGTTGTTTTCCCCCTCCAAGCCCATGGAATTTATATTAACCTCCAACTTTCCGTAGCTAGTGGGAGACCATCCTATGCTTTACTGGGGGCAGTAGAATGGGATTTTTTGGAGGAGGGGGAGCTATACTAATTACAGTTGGGGAGGAAGGTCTAGCAGGGTTTTTTTTGCTCCCCACTCCCACGCTGGAGATCGTAGTAAACATACTAATCAGCACAAGTCAGTAGCATGAGTTTTCTGAAGCATAGCCAAAATTTGTCATCATCACTATCATTGCCATAAAAAATTAGTTTAAAAATGGCTTTTCCCTATTAGAATATAAGGCACAGAATATGGTAAGTTTATACTGTATTAATGTAAATACCTAACCCATTTTCCTATCCTATGTACTCTCCCTTTTCTTTTTTTCTTTTTTCCTCCTTCCTAGTCGTACTTAAAAATTGAAATTTAACAAGTATACAAGGCACTGGGTGGAAAACCTGAAAGAGTTCCTGGGGGGGGGACTACAATTCCCATTATCCCTTGTTAGCATGGCCAGGAAGGATCCCATCTTGCTTCTTAATCAGCTGTCCTTCTGAAAGTGGCTGGGGTTGTATCAATTTGTTTTTGTGTGCCTTCCAGTTGTTTCTGACTTATGGCGACCCTAAGGCAACTCTATCACAGGGGTTTTTGGGGGCTGAGAATATGTGATGTGCCCAAGGTCACACAGTGGGGGTGTATCCATATCTCTAGATATTCAGCCATCCTGGGTTGGCAAGATTATATGAGAGCTGAGTTAATAAAGACAATTAGCAGCTATAAATTACCCCAAGGAGGACTGATTTTTCAAACCTATCATTTACTTATTTAAAATGTGTCCCACCTCAGTGGCTTGAAGCTCTTTTATTCATATGATGAATAAAAACAATATGCTCCCTGCTCACAAGTTTATAGTCTAAATAACACAACACACACACACACACACACACACACAGGGGTGTGGATGGAAAGAGGATGAAGCAGACTTCTTCACCAATCCTTACAGTCATCAAGTAGCACTTGTTAAAATCTTAAACAGCCATTCTTGTAATAACTAACTGGAAGAGGGAGAGCTCAAGGAGAAGAATTCAGACTGAGTCCCATGGAATGAGCCTATTGCCTTTCTCTTTCTCTGTCTGGACAGAGAACTTCCACACACAGCCCAGGTGTATTTATTTTTACAGTTGTGGAATAGGGAAACTTAGCAAAAGACTTCTGGCTTAGCGTATTCCTTTTTTTTTTTTTTAATGTCAATCTCCCACCTAACTGGATGGACATGGAGATGCAAGGATTTCATGTGTTTTCAGACTTTTAAACAACATGACAAGAGTTGCAAGTGTGAGATCTAGTGCTCTCTCTTCTTGGGGTTTATACAAAGTGAAATTTCATGCACTTCTGAGTCTGGTGTGCGCGCGCTTGCACATGTATGCCTAGCCCATGCAAAAAGGCATCAGTGCTTTATTGGCAGAGAGAGTACAAGCTGGATGGTAAACTTTCTGCTTTCTTGGTAAGATAGTTATGGGAACAGCATAAGTTGTTTTTTGATTCTCACTTCTTGCCAAGAAATCAACAAAGAAGGAGCAATCCTAGCCTCCCCAGGAAGGGAGTTCCAGAGTTTGGGAGCAGCCATAGAGAAGGCCTTTTTGTGTGTTCCCATCAAATGTGCCTGTAAAGGTGGTGAGATTGACGCTGAACTTAGTGCAGATACCCAATCAGCGTAGCCCACTGCAGCCCAGAACCCAAGCAATCTGTCAGGCTCAGCCTCTGGAGCAGCTGGATTATATAGGCTTGTGCCACTGTGCTCAGCTAATTTTTTGCTGCTTTACACTCTAGGGAAAACCTGCCCATTGTTGCTAACAAGTTCAAGAGAGGTGCCTGTCAAAACGTGGAGATCTGGGCCAGGCCAGGACTATGACAATCCAGTCTGCTTTGAATTCCCCCTTCCTAGAGAAGCAGCACCCTTGTATATTTTTGCCACCCTTTGACTCTCTCTCAGTTATGGCCCTTTTCACACGTGGAGGGAGAAACGGGGTACAACGCGCGGAAACGGAGCTTACCAGCAACCAAGTAAGTCCGTCACCATGCAGAGCAGCACGAGTTCGCTGCTCCACACTCCTCAGCATCCTTCGGTGTCCAAAATGGCAGCTTACGGCTGGCGGAGGCTCCCCACCAACCAGAGAAGCTTGCCAGCCGGCAGCCCACCCCCGGCAGATCTGCAGGCACGCACTTGCGCCCGCCTGCAAATCTACACCGGACACTGCGATGGGGCTGCATGCGCCGTGCTTTTTAAAAAACCCCTCAAAAGTGGTTTTTAAAAAACACGTGGCGCCACCACTTCCGGTCGCTCCTGCGCGGATTGGGGTGTGGAACTACGCTAAAGTAGTCCACCCCAATCCACTCCACCGTGTAGACGACCTCCATCAGAGGTCGCTCTACACCATTTTATTACCCCCGTGTGGAAAGGGCCTATATCTCTCTACTGCTTTCCCTAAATCTACACCCTTGTAGATATAGGGCAAAGTGAGTTTTATTTTATCCCACTGAATGTGTCACTGGTGGTAGCATGTATAACTGTTCCAGATCAAAAAAGCACTTTAGGGAGACTGCTCTGTATAAAAATATAATAAATTCTTTATTGAACAAACTGACACAGGAAAAGGTAGTTGGCAATTAAAAGTTATCCAACAGCAAAACACTTATAGCTCTAACCCAGCAAACACTTCCCCAACTCTTTCACTCTCTTCCACACTCTCTGTCTTCTCTCTTCAAACTCTCAGATGGATCTCTCTCTCCAGACTCTCTCTTCAAAATCCTGTTTCAGTTATTTTTCTATTGGGCTGATTCCCCTCACCTAGCCTTTCCCTTTGGCTAGCCTGGGTTCCATAGTCAACAACCAATCCATTTAAATCCTCTTGGTTGGTAGGGCAGCTCTGTTGCTACGCCCCCCTCCCCAAAGTTCGTCACAGTGCCTCTCCTAAAGATCTTAGAGCTTAAGGCAGGTTCATATAGGAAGATATAGTCCATCAGGTTATCAGGACCTTGTCTTTGTAGCCATGAGCATTAGAAGTTTGCTTTCAAGGAGACATGGAGTTTATCTGGTTGGCAACTGGCTATGCTGGCAAGGGGAGTTAGGGAGCTGTAGTCCTAAAATACTCTTTCTACTCTCCAGGTGAGGTCTTCCCTGGGAAAATGCATGATAGAAGTGCAGTCCTTTATTCTTCTGGGACTTAGTCCTGTTAAACTTGGGGTGGCTTATTTCTAAGTAGACACAGAACATCAGTTGTACCCAAATAAAACTCCAACCCCTTTTCCCAATTTTCTGCTGCCAAATCATACGAGTGCATGCACGTTTATGCTCCTGTGATTTTTTTTTTAAATTCTTTTGTAATTGTTGCCTCAAGTTTTTCTTTGTCTCTTTTCCTCCCCGTTCCCACTGATTGTCTTGAGGCTGTCACTTTTGTTAGATATGCCTAATATTTTTCTGTATTCATTTTATTTCTGTTTTGCGGATGAGGCAGGTTCCCTGATACTCAAGTCTGTTTTTAAATGTGACCCCTGCTAGAGGAAATGCATACAAATAAGCAATAAACCCAAACAAAACGAAAATAACATCAGTTAAAACAATTACAGTCACATCCACTTGTGAGGTATTGTTCCATTCCCAGCCGTAACATGGGAAAAGTACTCTGGATTTCCTAGATCAGATTGTAACGTGATTTTTGCACAGACTGGCTGATTTTGCAACAAACGGAGGTTTTCTTTTGTGAGTTATTTATACTCTTCCTAAGGTTATGCAACCTCTGCCGTTTTGAGAACACCAAGCAAACTGTGGCAGCAGAGAGAGAGGCTGGGCGGCGGGGGGGGACTACATCCTGGCGCCTACATTTTGGATAAGGAAAAAGCTCAGACCTCACTCTTTCTGGTCGATGTGGAAAGACCACACACTACAATCATTTTGGTCATGGACCCCAGAATTGTGGTGGGGGGACCTGAGCTCCCTTCTAAGGCTACCCCCCCCTCAAAATGGTCAGACACCAAGGTTCAGGACCACCAAGTGTCTTGTGTGCTATAGCTCTCTGAGGGACCACAGAACAGAAGTTTCTGAGTTGATACCCATCTTTCCATTCACTTAATCACATCTTATATGTTTTTTCTCATTTCCTTGATACATCCATTTTTATGCATTAAACAAGTTTACAACATCTCAACATCTTCATGGTAGTCACATTGTTAATTCCTTTAACTGGTGGCATTATTATAATTCAATGTGTTCTGTGTTTTTACTGTTTTTTAAAACCTTAGATGCAAGTATTCAAAATTTGTAATGACCCACCTGCCAGTCTTGAGCTCCCCTCACCTAAGAAACAGTTCCAGTGTCCCCAGTTGTGGTTGCTGGATCTCCAGCTAGAGTGTGGAGAACATTCAGCCCTTTAGATATTTTGGTCTACAAACTCCTACCAGCCCCACATAATATGGCTGAAAGGGACACCCAGAGGACCAAAGGTTCTCCATATTTTTAATGAATATTAATAAGCTTTGACCACTTGAGTAGATGAAGGAAGCCTTGAAATGCAGCTTTTGTCTGCTTGCTTATTGAAATTTCCAGTGTAAGGTTGCTTGACCATTTGCAGAGCAGGTACTAGTGGATGGTCTGCAAATTCTCCCAACAGCTGTGCTCCAGTGCAAGGGCAATAGTAAAAAATAATTGCTTTCTAGGTTCCTGTGGTGCACTGCATTATGTTTCTCATAGCCTAGCATCTAGGGCAACCTGCATCCATGGACGCCCTTCAGACTGATCACATTGCAGACATGATGCAGTATAACTGTAATTTTGACACTGGAAAAAAGAATTAATTACAAGTAAAAATGATGAGTTATAAACAAGTGCAAACTAAGCAGAAGTAAGTAGTTATTTGTAATTAGTTACATCCAGGCTCTGAGAAAGAGATCCTGAATTTCTGGTCTGCTATGCTTCCATTCAAAGGTCCCAGGATGATATGGAGACAGTAACTGACTGTTTTAAAATATAGTCAAGTTACCAAATTATTTACAAATTGCAATTTTATACAAACTAATTATTCATAAACCTAATAAGATTGGGATCCTAAGTACATTGTGGACCAACCTGGACACAGAAGGATTGAAGAATGAATAAGAGTTGTTCTCATGTTCTTTGTTTAAGCAGGTAAAACTATAGGGAAAATGCATATATTACACAGAAGCTGGGTATTTCCATGTGCTACACTGTACAACGCATAGGTATTTTTCAGCAGTCATCATATGTAGCAGATTAGGAAATTTACCCAGCATTGCTTGGGTTGATGTTAATGATTTCAGTATGATTTGAATTAAACAAAAATTTTGTTTGCAATAGTGACAATCTTTAACATTTCATGTTCAATGCAAAATGGACTAAATATTGCAATTTCGTGAAAAAAACACACCCTCAGATTGACTGAGTAATCCTGAACTTGCAGAGAAATGTTCAGTATGTCTGTCACAGACACAGACAATGTCAGCCCAAGTCTAAATACCATGTTTGGTCAAAATTGGTTTATACCAGTGCCTTCGGCAGCTCACCAGTATAGAAGTGTTTGTACTTGGCCAAGTTGAGGAACTGGATCTAAAACATTACTACAGCCTTTGTTTTGCTCTTGTTAGATCAGTGTTACTCAAGTAATGGTCTGTAGACCAGTACCTTTCTGTCAGCTTCCAGTTCATGGAGAGTTTCAAAGAAAGAAAGAAAGAAAGAAAGAAAGAAAGAAAGAAAGAAAGAAAGAGTTGTAGCCAAGGGGCGTAAATATGTTACCAGGCCCTGGTGTGAGGTAGGGGGAATGGTGGTTCCCTACATCTTATTTTATTTAATTAATTTAATTAATTAATTATTTAATTTATATCCTGCCTTTCTCCTAACGTGGGATCCTGGTTGACTTATATCTGATCGTATGAGATGCTCTGCATTAGATAACTCATCAAGCTTTGTGATTCTGTGGTTAAGCATTTAGATCTATAGCGAAAGAGAAACACTTTTCATTGTTCTTGATTTATAAGCATTCAAAGTACTTCACAAATATTTCAAGTGATCTTAGCAATCACCTTGCAAGGTGGTATGCTTCTGTATTATCCTCCTGGAATTGCAAATGAAGGAGAGATGGAACTAATGCTGAAGGCTAGTGACATGCCAGAGGCCATTGAGTTAGTGTGTGGCAGATGCAAAATTCTGAACAAAGGATCTTAATTTGTTCACTCTTATGATAAGTGATATGACAGTATCAGACTCTCCAAAAATGTCAGTGAATAGGTTGTGGCTGGAGAGTATTGAGTCAAATTTCAGTTAGTTAGTTATAAAGTCTTCTTGTTGTTGTTGTGAGCCTTTAAGTCATTTCTGACTTACGGCAACCCTAAGAAGAGGAACCTATCATGGGGTTTTCTGGGACTGAGAGTGTGTGATGCACCCAAGATCACCCAGTGGGTTTCCATGGCTGAGCGGGGAACTGAACCCTGCTCTCTACGGTCATAACCCAATGCTCAGACCCCTACACCACACTGGTTGTTATAAAGTCTATTGTGTTAGAGTTCTGGCAATATCTTTTGTAAGTGCCCTCTTAAAGTAAATATTTTTATTTATATCTCACTTTTTTCCAAATAGTGAGACTCAAGGCGGCTTCTTTTAAAAATTCTTCTTTGGTAATAGCATGGGCAGCAGATATTCCTAGAAGCTGAAATCCAAAAGCAGTAACTTTTCCACGCTGTTCTATTTCTGACTCCATGAACTAGAAACTTAATTCCATAGTTTCCCTCGTCATGTGTCAAGTCCACCTGCCTTTCTCAGGTGTCTCATCTCTCATCAGAAGTGAAGAGGGAATCTTGTCTTTTCACACTTCTTCTGTCTAGCTCCCTCCTTACTGAAGGCATTTATCTCTGGTTTCCACACATCTCTGGTTTCCCTAAGTCTGTGCTGAAATGAAATGCTCCCAAGTGTAATCCAAAGGCCTGACCAAAAGACAGTAGTCACTCCTGTCCCATCCCACAAAGATACAGTGGAACCTTTTACCTTATGAATTTTATCATCAGCAACTGCATGGTCTTTGCTGTAAGCACGTAGGTTTTGGAGCCTCTGGTTAGGCCTTTGTAGTCCAAGATATTTAACAAGTAAACTTTTTCAGCAACTGTTCTCAGTGCTATGTGATTTTCATCATCTCTGAGTCCTAAGAACCTTACCAATTGGAGTTTCAGCTTGCAATAATTTCCATAGCCCTGCATGACAGCTCTTTCCTTGTTACATGGAAACAGGGTAGAATAGTAAAATGTTTGACTGGTTCTTGAGAGTTACTGAATTTTCTTTCCATGGAGCCAAGAACCCAGCAGATGACCTTGGGTTAGTCATTCTCTCTCTTAGTATAATTTGCCTCTCAGGGGTATAGGGATGATGAAGTAGACAGGAAGAGAACTGTGTATGCCACTTAATGTCATGGGATATCTTACATAAATGCAACCTATAAATAAATATAGGTCCAGAGGGAAGACAACAGTTTGGACTATAGGTGGCTCATAAACAAAGTTGGGGGCACCCCCCTGAAATTTTGGTCCTAAGCTCAAACAGCAGAAACAAGTGTGGTTCCCAAACCCTGTTTCTTTAGAGTGAATGTTTGAGAGTCCTTTGCCGTTTGTTAGCTAATCTATATCTTGTCTGGAAGTACCTTTTACTGCCTCCTGGCTGCCTGGGCATCCAACTTGTGTGACCCACAGTAGAATCCAAACAGGCAGAGTTAATGTCGACTCTCCACTTAAGCATTCTTAAGTATTAGAATCTCAATATATTTTTATGACAGAATCAGCAGGCTTGCTTTTAGATTATTTATTGCATGTATTCATAGATATATACATATACCAGTCCCTAGTGACCTATCTACCAGTCTTGAGTCCCCTCACCAGGATCCCGGTTTACACTGTAAACTGACAGTTTACATTTTTGGGGGCTCAGTTTTGCAAACTAGATCCAAATCAACATGCAGCCTGGATCAATAAGCTCCCCCTTGCTCAGACCACACACACACACACACACACACACACACAGAGGATAGACTGCTCCCACGTATGACTGGGAGAATTTTCTAAGGGCCCTCCCAAATAAAGAATCCTTAGATCTTAGTATTCCCTTCAATTTAGTTCTGTAGTAAATTAGTGGCAGCAAATAGTGAATAAGTTTTACAGTAAACCATTGCAAGCTCAGAGGTCCATTGGCACTGTTTCTCCAGACTTCTGGCAACGAAGGAGATCTTACATAAATGTCATCATTCAGAATCATGCCAATCGATTTCTCTTGATGAAATACGAGTGTATTTGGTATATGTCTGTGTGTGCATGTGTACATTACCATTCCAAATATAGGGTGAAACAAGTACTTTAATAGCACGTTCCCAGTAGTTTGCTATTCAAAACTTCCACAACCTGATTGCCAAATCATTGCTCTGTTGAATAGGAATGTTCTTTAGTTCTGCTGCTCCTTTTTCTCCTTCCCCCCTAGTGCCCTGGGTTGCATGCATCTCCTTTCCATGTCCTTACCATAGTTTCCATGTCCAAACCATAGTTTGCTATGTGGCATCCAAATAGGGCAAGCTGTGGTTGGCATCAACCAGAAATTGCCTCCAAGCTGTCATCATTTGCAAGCCCATTTCAAATCATGGTTTGCAGTGGGATGTGAGCGGCTTTCCTCTAGCAGTGATTCATTCGCTCTGTGGCAGGAAAGGCTCCCCTAAGGATGCTGAGAATGGATTGTTATGGATATCTAAAGAGTTTGGTTTTTACAGAGCTTCTTTTACGGCCAGTCTGGAAAGCACTGTGTTGCATAAATAAAAGACTTTTACTGCCTGTAGTGGTTGCGACAGCTTTGTAGTTCTAAGAAAATAAATAATACTTTGCAATTATTAGAGAGCGTCTCCTCTTCCAAGAACCACAGAGCTCTTTACACAAACTAATGAGGCCCCAAAACATCTCAGAGAGGGCTAGACATACCATAACACCCATTCCCTGAGGCTCAAACACAATCATGCAGACAGAGAGAAATTCCAGCACAGACGAATGCCTGTGGGGCTAAACTGACTGCCTGAATCCATATTCAAAGAGCCTGAAGACCCAACGGTGAACCTCTTAAATTCTGTGACTGGAATAAATTTATGTCTGCTCAGCAGATTTGCATATATTTAAGTTATATATTCTCTCTTCTCTCACCTTCCCTCTCTCCCCAGTAGATTGTCATTGTGGAAAGGGGAAGATTGGCATGGAAAGTTGGAACTAGAAACAGTTGTAGAGGACAGGAGCCAAGGGTTGAAAAGCACAGGGAGGAGATTGGAGATTTATTATGTAAAACCAGCCAGTACATTTGAGGAGCACATATAGTAACACCAAACCACTACAGCACTGGCAACTGTTGTTTAGTCTTAATGGAGGAATTTACTTTTTCCCCCATGTTAACATCCTGCCTCTTTGCCTTCTTCTGGAAGCACTCTGTCAGAGTTGGATAGACTCACAGAACCATACCTCTTATCCAGGGCTGCCATCATGCATCTTGCATTAAAAGGCCCCAGGAGATCTTTATGTCTCTCCTTGCCCTGCCATCCTAGGTGGCTTTAAGTTTAGTTACAGGTGTGCCTCTGCTAATGGAATTGATGTGTTTCTGGCCATTACTTACCCCCCCCCCAAAAGAGAGAGAGAAGAGTGAGAAATAACATGGAAGGTGTCAGTGCCAGGCGGTGGTCAGGCAGAGGCAGGGGAGCAGGTTAGAGGTGCAGGGCTTTAATGCAGTCAAAACTCAAAAGTACAAAGCAAGCGGACTTCTACACAGTCTTAACAGAAATAGTCCTTAATGCAGGCAGGGCTTCCACTCAGTCCTAACAGAAATAAAGGGTTGCATCACCCAGGAAACACAGGCTGTTAAAGTACATAAGGCAGGTTACTTAACCAAGGCATACAGGAGGGCTGAACTCAGGCGCGGGCTTGAACAAGGCACGGACATCAGGACCACGGTAGACCGACAGTTGTTGCTCCATGCCTTCCACAGCCCGGCGCCTGCCTCAAATAGCCCTCCAAGCCAGGCGCTGGCCAATCCGGCGTGGCCATGTAGCTGAGGGCTCGCAGCTGTGCTGTGCCTCACAGCTGCGAGCTCTCTGCCCGTCGCCTCCTCTCCAGCAGGTGTCGAGACCGGTGAACCGCCTCCTTGGCCTGCCGCCGCCTCTGGAAAGGAGGAGGCGAGGTGGAGGCATCAGCCTCCTCCGGATCGGGGCCGCAGGCAGACTCCCAGGCCTCCCGCGGATCAGGCTCGTGGGTGGGCGGAGCCCCGGGAGCAGGCCCGGGACCCGCCCACCCCGGCAAGCCGGCCGACGACGAGGGACTCGAGCCTGCAGCCTCTAGGTAAGTGGCTCCAGGCCCGGCAGCCTCTCCCACGGCCACCAGGCCCGAGCCGTCGGCCGCGGCGGCCTCCAGGCAAGGCTCCTCAACCGCGGCGGCCTCCGCACAGGCCCCGTCGGCCGCGGCGGCCTCCGCGCAGGCCCTATCGGCCGCGGCGGCCTCCGCTTACGCCCGTCGGCCGCAGCGGCCTCCGCAGCACCCGAACAGGCTCCGTCGGTGGCGACCTTCCCCCCGGCCTTCGGGCAAGGCCCCTTGGCCGCGGCTGGCACCACGGGATCCCCCCGGAGCCTCCGCCACGTCCGCCGCGTCCGCTGCCGCTTCAGCGTCGGCCTCAGGGGCAGCAACAGGCCCAGCCTGGCCCGTGCCCCTGACAGAAGGCATAGGGATAGGATCCTGCAGCACAGAAAAAGAAGAGTATTTTTACATGTTTCAGCAAACTTTTTTATCCAAAACGAATAATATGCACATGTGAAATGAAGCAGCCAGGTAAATCTCGTGTAGGTAAACAGTAACATTTTTAATCTTCTACAGACCACCTGAAATCTTCCAAAATGCATCCAAGGATATTTTGTTTTACTTTCACTAGCCTTTACTTTTCATGATTTCTATTTTGGTGGCCAAACTTAATAGATCTTTTTTTTTCTTTAATCATACTGGAGGTATCTGGTGAGGCAAGCTCCCCCCACCCCCTTGTCTCTCTGTTTTGCTGTTCATGCAGGCTCAGTAAAGGGATTCTGGTGGCAGCTCCTGTTTATCTTGCCTGTTAGGCAAAAGCTATACAGAGCTACAGTAGGATTAGCTAGAGCAGAATGCCACTCTTTCCCAGTTCAAACTTTACTGCATTATTTTTTGCAGACAAGTTGCTGCAACTCTACACCAAAAACTGGTGTTTCTTCAGCCTTGCTTCACTATCTCAAACCAGTGCTGATGCTTCTAAAAACATTCAGCTAAAGAGAGAATGAGGAAGAAAAGGATGGGCTGGGCAGACATAAAAACACTTAATGAAGCTCCTTTATCAGAGGCTTTGTTTACTGAGATATGCCTGTATAAGGGTGTCTTATTGCTCCAGTTTCACCACGGGGAGTAAAAGATCCCAGTGAATCACTGCAGCCAGAATCCTGCTGCTGTCTTATACATGTGTAAGTTGTGCTACTCGTATAGAGTGTTTTTACAGGCAACGTGCAACAGCCAAATCCAGCTGACAGCAGTTGAAGAGGAGTTCCACATGTGGACATGTTACACATGCAGTAGTGCTGTCATATTCAGAGAGCAGTGTGTAGATGTGCGTTGTGCCTTGCCCTACAAGATGACGGCCATGCATGTTAGCCTTCAATGTACATTTGTTGCGCTACATTGCTATAATGAATGGGTACTAGAGCAAATCAAGCCTGAACTCTCTCTAGGAGCCAAGGTCACTGAACTAATGCTGTTGTACTTTGGCCATATCGTGAGAAGACATGACTCACTAGAAAAGGCAATAATGCTTGGTAAGATAAAAGGCAGCAGAAAAAGAGGAAGATGGCATTACAAATGGATAGACTCAGTCAAGGAAGCCACAGCCCTGAGTCTGCAAGACCTGAACAAGGTCAATGATAGGGTAACTTCAAGGTCTCTCATTCATAGAATTGCCATAAGTTGAAGTCTACTTGATGACAGTTAACAACAAACATTGCTGCACAGGAAAGAAAAGAAGCATATTGATATAGAAGAATGGAAGTTGAAAGTTCTGGATATGATAGAGATGGAAAAGTTAGCATTTTCTTTGAAGAATAAATCTATCCAGAACTTTGAGAAAGAATGGAAAAGAGTATTGGATTGGGTAAGGATATAAGTGTATAAGAAATCAAAGAAAAAATAATGTAACTGTTCTTCTCTCTGTAAGACAGAAATTATGTTTGTAATGGAATGGAAATAAGCAATTTCAACTGGAAGATTTAAGCATGGAAGTGTGAGGTGGGGTTTTATTTTCGAGACAAAAACCAATAATAAACATTGCTATACAGTATAGAGAAAGCAGACTATAACTCCACCAGTGGATATTGACCACACAATAAAGTGATGTAAGATCTCAGCCTAGGTGTGGCATCACTTAGTGAGTTGAGATACACTGATATATATCTGCTTGAGGTACCAAGCTACAACTCTTCCAGCTTCTAGTGTTTGCCCACTGACTAGTATACTCTTTTTCAGCACCTTAGAATCATAGAATCATAGAATCATAGAAATGTAGAGTTGGAAGAGACCCCAGGGGCCATCCAGTCCAACCCCCTGCCATGCAGGAACCACCCTCAAAGCACTCCTGACAGATGGCCATCCAGCTTCTGCTTAAAAACCTCCAAGGAAGGAGACTCCACTACACTCCGAGGCAGCGCATTCCTCTGCTGGACAGCCCTGACTGTCAGGAAGTTCTTCCTTAGGTTCAGGTAGAATCTCCTTTCCTGCAACTTGAATCCATTGCTCCTTGTCCTGGTCTCTGGAGCAGCAGAAAACAAGCCCTCTGCTTCCTCTACATGGCATCCTTCAAATATTTAAACCTTGGCAGAGAAGGCTGAAAATTTAACACAGTGTGATAGGAGAGTGATTGTAACTATCCTCCTAACCATCTTCTGGATCACAGCATGCCAGCTTAGTAAACCAAAAGCATAAGTTTAATAACAAACACAACAGAAGGATTACAACCAAGGAAATGAACAGAGAAAAATTACGGATCTTATTTTGAATGCATGCTGTATTTGCCAGTGTGATGTAATGGTCTGAGTGTTAGGCAAGGGTTAGAATCCTTGCTCAGCCATGGAAACCCACTGGGAAGTCTTGGGCAAGTCACACTCTCTCAGCCTCAGAGGAAGACAACAGCAAACCTCCTTTGAACAAATCTTGCCTTTAGAAGGTCACCATAAGTAGGAAATGACTTGAAGGCACACAACAACTACTACAACAGCAAGGCAGGTTGCTTTATGCTTCTGTGGCAGTAGAGGAAGCATAGTCCATGACAGTGGGTAGAAATTAGAAAGGAAAAGTCTTTGTCTCTGCCCACTTATCAGAAGATGCAGAATGGCATAGGAGGAACATGATTTCTACCAAACCCAACTAACATGAGGTTTAGTTGTACGTTAACAGGACGTTATCTGTGAAACCGATTGGCATTGCCAGAGTTGGGATCAGAACTTGGAAAAGTAACTTTCCATATTCTGATTAGGATATAGGGTATATTTACTTTTTCCATTTCAGAGTAAACAAGGTTGGTTTACTTCAGTGCATACTTAAAAGTATCATGCAATTTCTGCACTTTATCCTGTTGCATCAATAATTTTCAGTGTCAGGATTAGAATCCTTGCTCAGCCATGGAAAACCACTGGAAGGTCTTGGGCATGTCACACTGTCTCAGCCTGCTAAGATGCGTTAAGCTGCAGTCCTATCCCCATTTGCCTCTAGTAAACTCCCACCAAACTCGTGTTGACTTACTTCTGAATAGACATTTATAAACTCAAGTTTTTAATTATTCTCTTCTCCTTTCTGTTCCGCTATAACTTTTTTAGCCTAACCATTTTCCTGCCAAGTGCATCAGTATATCAATTATATTTTTGTTGTGTATGGGGGTCAGTTCCAGAATTCTAAAGGAGTTATCTACTGATTTGTGATATGTGATGATCTTAAATGTTTTGACTGTACAGCTGTTCAGCTGGATTGATGCTTGCTGTAGAGTTGCCAGGTTGGATGCAGGATGGGACTGCTGTAACTTAACAAATCTTGGAACAAGGTGAACATAACCTGTCCTCCCTCACCTTCCAAACTCCAGCCTTCAGCAACAGCTGTTCCCCCCTCCAGACATGGATATTACTTACCAGTGAAGGCAAAGGGAGGAGACAGAGAGCTAAACCCAGCTCTGTTCTTATTGCTGTATGGCTGTGGCCGAAGATTGAAATTTTGGAAAGTGAAGAAACATAGGTACTTCCATCCCACTTGAGACAGAGCTTTACATTACCTTGTCCTGCTCAAAGATTAAAGTTACAGAAATCCTGTCAGTAGTTGCATAATACTAATAACAAGGCTTTTTCTGTTATAACAGTGTGATTCTGTCCTAAGCTACAGTTCATTTGTTCTGGTCCAGTAATTCAAAGGTAATTGAAATAGATGGATCGTCTGAATCAGTGTTTTGATTGGTTATGAGGATGCAGGAGCCCGGGCGTTCCAGATGCCCTGCCTCTTGTTCTATATATTAAGACATATGTTCTTTGTCTTCTTTTTCAAATTAATGACTGTCTTCTCCTTCCCTTCTTCCCTTCCTACACCAGGGCTATCACCCATTGCCACATGAAGCTGAAATTGCACACACCAAAAAATTATTCAGGAGAAGGAGGAATGACCGGAGGTAGGGGACTTTCCAAAAAATTATTTGCAAATGACTTTTGCCTAAGTGATGGGTTGTGTATGTGCGTGTGTGCGCACGTGTGTGCATGTTTGCTTGTTCATGTGTTTCATTATCTGCAGATTTTGAAATGAAGCCTCCTATGCCAATTTTATACACTTAAACTATGGAATTAGTGGTGACTGCCGAAAGTACACTCTATAGGGAGTAAATCTGAAGATTGAGATGTGGATTGGATTAAAAGGCCTCTTCTTGGGATGAGGCATGTTTCATGGGCAAATAAGCAGAAGGAGAATCCCACCAGTAAGAGGACAAGAAAGATTGTGAGCCAAAGTATGAAATGTGAGGTCCAGGATTTCATACATACCTCCAAACTAATCAGATTTTGAAAGTCTGGCAGACATGAACCAAGTGGAGGATACTCAATTTTGTCTGCCACTTAAAACTGAACTTTCCAGCCAGCAGATCTCCCAATGAGGGAGGAATCAATTTCATGCAAGTATCAGGAAACCTCTCAACCACCAGACCTGGGCCAGCATCTTCTTGCTAGCATATACTGGTGTAACTGGGAATTTTACCAGTGTATAGTCTTTATCAGGCACTGTGCGAGGAGGTATTCAATACCTCCTTGCACAAAGCTTTTTTCAGGCTATGTAACAGACAGATGAGTGCCTGGATACAACTGTGCCATTGACCCAAATGGCCACTAATTGGCCACAGAAGAGTACTATCAGCCATTATTCTCCTGGGACCTCCAACATTAGTCCTTCAGTAGAGCTTTCCACTCTACTAGCTTAAAATAGCATCATGGCCCTGTTCTTCAGAACATCCTGGAGAGTTAGCAGTGATGCAAGATATGAAGAGGGTTGCAGTCCGCAACATTTTATGGCAAATAAAACTTGTTAGTTTTTAAAGTGCCACTAGATTCCTTGGTTGTTTTACAATGGGAGAAGCTTGTTATCTGTTAAAGATGAACTTGCTTCCACTGCAGTCAATCTGGAACTGGAGTAAGGATCGTTAACATAATTTAGGAGCCATATAAACTGTAAACAAAAGGATCCAAATGTTGCTCAAAGGAAAAAAATTCTTTCACAGTTTGTTAATTATTTCCTTTCTGCAGTAACACACAGCAACCAGAGGAGATGTAAAAAAATTGTATCCTTACATTGAAGCTACACTGTTTTTATTTTTAAAAGTTGTTTTAGTTAATTCGTTTAAAACGCTTCACTATTAATGTCTGCACTGAAGTCTAATAAACAGAGGTGGGCAAGGCCAGTGTAGTGTAGCTTTTGTCTTGTATAAAAGGCCTCACCAACCCATTTTTGGCTGTTTTTAGATTAGTTTTCGTTTATTTTATCCACATCTGGTTTTAATTTACGTTCTTACTGTCTTATTTTCTTTACTGTTTTTTTGAAATCAAGGATCTTCTTCAATGAAAGCAAGTGTTCTGTTGCTCATCAATGATCTGCTCCCCTTCTCACGTCATGAAAAGATCCCTTGCTAGCTTTTTCTTAGTTGGGGTAACTTCAGGATTTGAACTCACAGCCTCATGACTAGGAACTGAGCCTTGCTCTCTGCCACAAGATGGGCAACCTATTCTCTTGCATTTGAAGAAGCATAATGACTGTGTAGAACTAACTAAGCTGAAGCAATGCAAAGCCAGGCTAGTACTTTACAGTGAGGCTTAGAGAGATATTGGTCCTTTGAGGTGTTTGATGGTGGTGCTGTCAGAGTAAAATTTAGGAGCAGACATCCACGCTTCCACTCAGCAGAATAAGCAGGAGATGATCCAAATGCATCAGGGCTGGGTACAGAGCTTGGAAACATTACTAAAACTAGCAATAATGAATAGTGAATGACATAGCATATCATAAGAAGACATGACTCACTAAAAAGACAATAATGATTTGGAAGTAGTAAGGAAAGAGGATGTAGTAGTAGAGGAGGAGGAGTAGGGAAAGAAGAAAACTCAGGGCTGTGGCTTTTGAGTTTAATCACCTGTAATACACAATTTATTTATCCATTATGTTCTACAGACCAGATTCGCATCCTTACGATGCATCAACATAATAAGCAATGAGGGAAACTTCCTTAGCATTATACTGCCAAAGGAATGAGTTTATCTCTTGTTACATTACAGTCAAAAAGCAATCCCATTCTGAGTCATTAATGGGAGAAGAACTGTATAATTCATGATTTATTCATTCCTTTATTTAACTCATTTATATCTCATCTTTTTCCCAATACTGGGATTCAAGGTGGCTTACAACTTATTGAAAACAATACAGATTAAAAAGCCTTAAGATCAGTTAAAAAGTATAACATTTATTTTAAAAGCGGTTAATCTATAAAGTCAAAAATAGGGATGGGACAAATTCAAAATTTTCCGAATCTGGATCCGAATCCCTGGAAGATTCTGGGAATCTATGATTCTCACCAATCTCAAATTCTTTGAATCCTTTTTTTTAAAAAAGGGTTTAAAAAGCAAGGGAAAGAAGGATCATCTTGAGCAAGACACACTCTCTCAGTTTAGCAAAAGCCCAGACAAAGGCAAACCTCCCTCTGAAGAATTCTGGCCAGGACAATTGTCATAGTTTTGCCTCAGGATCTCCCCAGACTGAAAATGACATGAAGGCCCTTTCTACCCAGGCAGGAAAATGTGGATGAATCCCACATTTTCCTGCCTGTGCAAACAGGGCCATACACTACAGTACAGAGATAATCCAAGTCAAAACTGGCTTTTCTTTGCATAGCTCCTTCTGGCACCCTGGGGTTTGTAGTCTGACAATGCGCCAGCACACTTTGGCAGAGAAGGCTGTGACACCTTGTAAAACTCCAAACCCCAGAATTGTGTATGAAAGAGCTTTGCACGGGAGCTATGCAAAGGAGTCTTTCAGCTGTCCTTGAAATCTCAAGAAGACCGTACCTTCCAGCCAATCAGGCCTTTGGGGGGGCCCAGAGGCGCCAATTTTTAAAAACAATTTTTTCCTTTCTGCTACATGTGGTTTGCCATGTGGCTCATGAGAAACCATGACAGACATTTCACTTCTCATCCTAGCTATAGGTTTACAACCAGACACTGGTCTTGTGGAGGGAGGTACACTGGTCTACATGTGGCAATCACTGGGTGGGATTGCGTGACCTTGCCCTCGGCCCCACTGCTTCCGATAGGCATGAGGCCCACTGACCCCAGCATTGCTACATGCCGTTGATTTTCAGCACAGAAAATAGTCCTGAACTTAAATATTAAATGTTCAATTTAAATATCTTAGAATACAACCCCAGATGTAATTTCTGAAATTGTTAGCAAAGGCAATTATTATTCCAAGGGAAAACTCACCTACTTGCCATCTCCCCTTGTATGTCTGGTCTCCCAGGTTTTCAGGCGTCTCGGTCTCCAACAAACTATTTAGTTGGTGGATTCGAAAGATTCGGTTTGCCTATTTTGGCGCTGGGATTCAGACTGGCGAATCTTGAATCCTTGCCAAGGATTCAAGGATTCAGTTGGCCCATCGCAAAATCATTAAAATTTACTTTAAAACCCATATAAAAATCAACAAAATAGCACATCACACCATTAAATGCCCATCACAGTCAGTTTCTATAAACCTGACAGAATAAGAATGTTTTTACTTGCTGGTGAAAAGAGAGGAAGAAGGGAACTCTAGCCTCGTTTGGAGATCCAAAATCTGGGAGCAGCCACCAAGCATGCCCTCTCTCTTGTTCCCACCAAGCATACCTAAGAAGGTAATAGGATAGACAGAAGGGCTTCTCCTGACAATCTTAGGGCCCAAATTGCTCACATAAGGAGATCCGGGCCTTCAAGTGGCCCAGACTTAAGCCATATAGGACTTTATTGTGTAATTTCTAACGTGCTATTTCCACGCTCTGGCTAAGTCTTTATATTGAGGCAATGCATCTTGCCATCTAAGGAGAAGAGGGGCTTTAATACCATTAAATGCAGAGTTACCTACTTCAGTCACTAGTAAGCAGCTCTGAGCAATTTGGAGTATGATCATGATATATTTGAAATACACAGAACTCCTGTCTAAAATCTTAGAAAGCTGCTGAGCTAGATAAATTTGTGATACACCTTGGTAGATTGCAAGCTGAACATGTGTGATGCGGTATGATGCAGCAGTGTGATGCATCAGCCAAGAAAGCCAATGCGATTCTTGGTTGCATTAATAGGAGTATGGTGTCTAGATTGAGGGAGGTGATGGTACCACTCTATTCTGCATCAGTTAGACCTCATTTGGAATGTTGTGTGCAGTTCTGGGCATCTCAATTCAAGAAGGATATAGACAAGCTAGAACATGTCCAGAGGAGGGCGACCAAAATGGTGAAGGGTCTGAAGGCCATGCTCTATGAGGAACGGCTTAGGGAACTGGGTATGTTTAATCTGCAGAAGAGAAGGTTAAGAGGGGACATGATAGCCATGTTTAAATATTTAAAGGGATGTCATGTTGAGGAGAGAGTGGGCTCATTTTCTGCTGCTCCCAAGACTAGGACAAGGAGCAATAAATTTAAGCTTCAGGAAAGGAGATTCCACCTGAACCTCAGGAAGAACTTCCTGATGGTCAGAGGTGTCTGGCAGTGGAATATGCTGCCTCGGAGTGTGGAAGAGTCTCCTTCTTTGGAGGTTTTTAAGCCAAGCTGGATGGCCATCTATAGGGAATGCATTGATGTGTATCCCTGAATAGCAGGGGGTTGGAATGGATGGCCCCGTGGTCTCTTCCAACTGTATGACTCTATGATTCTATGTATAAGATGCCATTCTGTGTTTCCATAAATAGCATAGGCACTGTTGAGGGTTGGAAAGAAAGAGAGAAATAGGAACCATGTTGTTGTTGTTGGATTGTGGCAGCTTGTGAGTAAATCATGGCTTGTATGAACTAGATCCACATAGGAAAATAAAGGGGCCAAGGTTATCCATTTTGTTGACACCTTCCTTTTGGCAGTTCTCAACCCTAGACAACATTAGTTTGTTAAATAACAAGATTACAAATATGTCCCTAATTTTCCAGTCCAGTGTTTGGCCAGGTGGTTTTCCTACTGTTAGTTTGGCTTTGCACTTAAACGATCAAGTAAAACTAGCCTGATTTTTTTCTTTCATTCTGTTTTGTTTTGTTCTGTTCTTGGTTTTGTTTTGGGTTTTGGCCTTTTTTTTTATTTTAAAATTAACATCACATTGTGAGGAAATGACACCCTCCTTTCCTCTAAAACCTCAGAGTAGCTGTTAACAAGTATGCATAACTGATTTTGTTTTTAGTTTTGTTTTTCTTTCTTTCTTTTTCTAAAACAATTATTAAAAGCAATTATTCATTTCCACTCAGGGTTGCCTGAGGAAGAGAGTGCATTTCTCACTTCAGTGGCCAGGGTTGCAATCTTATGTGGCGGGAGTTGAGCAAAGTGTGGACCTGCCCTCGCAAAGCTATTTTTGCAACCCTTAACTTCTCCAGACTCCGTAGACCTTGTTTCTGTTCACCCCCTCCCCCAAAAGCAAATTCCTTCCCCTGAAATCTTCCAAGAGTGTGAATCCAGCTTTTCCGTAGGTTTGATGCCCAATGCACTCTTTAACATTGAAAAAAAACTTTCCCCCCAAAGCCAGTAGTGGACTTTTGACCATTTCCAGGTTTTTTTAGTTGGGAGGGGGATAGCATTTTGGACAATCCATGTAGCCCCCAGAGAGTGCTGGGGACAGAAAATTGGTGCAGTGTTTGCAGTTGTCCACCCTGCTGTATGCTCTGACTTTGAAATAACTCAGTGGAATTTCATAACTGGATCAACCTTTATAGGGATTGCACAGCATGACGATAAGACAAGGGTGGGCAACCTATGGTTCTCCAACTATTGTAGAACTGCAGCTTTCACAATTCCTCTCCATTGACTGTGTAGGTTTGGGCTGGTGGGAGTTGTATTCCAGCAACATCTGCCCACCGTTGTAGAACAAGAGTCAACAACTAGTAGTCCTGGACCATATGAGTTCACCTTGGAGAGAAGGGCTAGTCCACCAGTTCTTGGTCTAATTCTTATTCTCTTAGCAAATAATCTAGAAGGGACAAAGATATAGGAGAACCCCACCTTCTTACACCCCATTATCTGACAACTCATTATTTTGTCGATTCCAAATTAAGGATTATTTCCATTAATTTGACCAGAGTTCTGCTCATCCCTCAGTTCTTCTTGCCTATTGAAGGTTGCTTGGAATTGCTTGCATGTACATGCTGCTTGCAAAGTGAGCTGAGAGGAGTAAAAAGACACTAAGCCTACTGGGAGATTTTGCAAGCAACATGCATGTGGCCAGTAAAAAATGAACCTCTGTAAGTCCTTCATGCTTTCTACAATACAGTGCGTGGGTTCCGCATTTCAACCTATTCTGTTTTCTGACAGTGCTCCGGTCCCTTCCGGTAAGTGGAAGAAGCCTGTACTGAAAACTGGTGGCAAAAAGAAATGAGAGAGCAAAGTGAGAAGCTACTAGATGCAACAGTGGCGTGCCAAAGGAACTGCTTTTTGTGCCGTTGTTGCCTGTTGTAGGCCAGCATAATCAGACTGGGGAATCGGACAGCTGGATGTCTGTACGTACATCTCTGTGCCAGCTCACAAGTGAAGGGATCAGCTTCCATGATCCTTGAACAGAGCTGGAACATGTACTAGAGCCTGCCAGTCTGGTTAATATGATCTAGAGAGCCAATGGGAACTAATTGGTGGGTAAAGTGTGGCCTCTGTGGCCACAATGAAGTGATCAGGACCCCTTCCACTATTCCAAATTTCCTGATCCAGGAAAAATAGCTTCCAAATGACAAAGCCTCTAGGGGACCACAGTTATAGAAATATATACATATAACCCAGGCCTGTATTAGGCACACACACCCTCCAAAAAAAATAATAATTTTTTTTGTTTTAGAAGCTGGACATGACTGCACACTGGGTGGTTTTTGAACAATGTTTTCTGGGAATAATTGGTTAGTTCCATGCGTTATTTTCTTGTGTTAATGTTATGTCGTATTTATTTCATTCCTCAACTTGACTGCTCCTTTGGAATTGAAAAGCAGCAGAGAATGCTTTGGAATAAATTGATAGGAAGAAGAGCCACTAGCACACATGCAGACAACTCACTGAGAATTTTTTACTGCTCTGCCCTAACCTCACCTCAGTTCACAGGCATGGCAAATGGAAATATGTTGCCTTCCAGATGTGATGACTGCCTTAGAATCCAGATGTTGGGGAAATCTGGTCCATGGACTGTGTATAGCCCCTAGGCCTCCCAGAGCCCAAAGATTATTTCCTCCAAATGCTTCCCAAAACTCTCTAAACTCCCCATGTTTGGGGAGGGACTGTTTTAGGCTCAGGAGAAATTTTTTTCACACTCAGTGTCTGGGTCACTTCGTGTTGGGAAAAAAAAAACCTCTCTTACCTAAAACAGCCCAGAGAGTGCACACATGTGGTGGCATTGCCCCCATATTCTTTGCTGAAATTCCCTGTTGTTGTTGTTCTTGTTTGTGCCTTCAAGTAATTTCCGACTTACAGTGACCCTAAGACAAACCTGTCACAGGGTTTTCTGGGGCTGAAAGTGTGTGATGAGCCCAAGACCACCCACCGGGTTTCTATGGCCAAGTAGGAAATCGAACCTTGGTCTCCAGGATTGTAATCGAAAGCTCAAACCACTATACTTACTAGTTTTTCAGTCTGGAAACTCTATCTTGGAACAAAAACATAAAACATTTGCGGGGAGGTCATTCCTACAGGGTCCCCTGAGACACTAATGCCCAACAGTTACTGCTGTTGTCATCCACCACATCTGGAGAGCACCAGCTTGGGAGTAGCTGGTGTATAAGTTGTCTCAATGCTTTTGGTGTAACTGCTATACACTGACGTTTTGAATGCCTCTCCGTCAGTCCTTCAGCACTGGCAAAGTGGTTGAGAGATCGCCAATTAACCCCTCTCCCTCCCCTTTCCCCACTGTACTTGGTTTTTACAGTCCCTCATGGACTTTAAACCACCTGCTCTGATGAGCTCCTATAATTAAACTGCCTCTCCTCTTGTGGCTATTGTCCTTTGTGCGGTATATTCAGTAGGCACACCACAAGTGACATTGTTCCAGACAGGCTCCTTTGTGGAGCACTGTAGGGACGGTGTTCTTAGACTTTTTTTTATATTTCAGCAAAATGTAAAGGAAGAGCTGGGGACACCCGTGATAGTACAGAGACGACACCTTTGTATTGTGGTAACCTTCAGGGATTGAAGGGTTCTTCCATGTGTCACAACATGCAGGGAAAAGACATTTCCAGTGATATATATATATATATATATATATATGTCCATAATCCATGTGCATCATTTCTTCCATGGGAGTCAGGGTGGTCTACCTTTGATAATAATGGCTTGAAAACTAAGAGACGTGACCTGAATGGAAAGAACGGGGAGAGAAGAGGAAAATAAACACTTTCAGGTATTTTATAAAGCAGATTTCTAACAGCTCTCTTCCCAAGAAAGCAATCAGCACCCTGTACCCATTGCTTAAATCTCCTTCCCCCTCTTGGCAAAATTTTGGTTCGAACTTGTAAATCTGTAAATGCAAACTAGACAACAAGAGTTTGCATGATATAGTGATTTGAGTGTTGGACTAGGATTCTGAAAGACGAGTGTTCTAATCCGCACTCAGCTTCAGAAACCCACTAGGTGACCTTGAGCAAGTCACATTCTCACAGCCTCAGAGGAAGGCCATAGCAAACCCCCTGTGAAATAATCTTACCAAGAAGACCCTGGAATAGGTTTTCCTTAAGGTCACCATAAGTCAGAAATGACTTGATGGTACACAGCAACAACAATTAAATAGAAATGCCAAACATGAGCATAGATCAGAGTTGGCACAATAATCAAGTCAGAACTGGGTACTGTTTAAGGTGGGTCTACATATCAGGTTTATTTGACATGATCTGGTTTTCTGCAATAGCTGACCATTATGATCAAAATCTTGTCTTGTTTGGGAACAAGATACATTGACCTACATTGTGCTATAGTTCTATGTAAGCATTCAACTTGGGCATAGAAAGACTAAAATGACCGGCAACTTCAAGTGTGTGGTTACCTTTAAAAGATCTATCTGCATTTACAGACTGCTGTGAGTTTATACCACATTCAGTTGAAAGCACTTATAGACTTCCCTGTCATGAGGAACTACCTTCATGAATACATTTGTCTGAACTTGCTTACAGGCTCTTGCTCCAGCTGGCCTCCACATGCAATTTACAAAGACGTGCAGGAGATATACAGAGAAATCAGGCATCATAGGATGTTGGAGGCAGGGTTTGCATGAATGGCCTTTCCCCATTCCACAATGTTAATTCTCACAGGTACATGTTGAGCACCTGCATAGGGCTTGAGGCTTGAGCATTTCCTACAACTCTGTACTTATGGTCTAAAGCAATGAAATCCAGAGAGCAGAATTCATGATCACCCTAAGCTGGGCAGAAAGAAGGGGTAAAGGTTCAAGTGGCAAAGCATAATACTTTGGTGGATGGAGTAAGGACAGCTCCAGGTTTTGAGGTCAGAGTTGGCCTGACTCTTTTGGATCCTTGTGTCCTTTTCTGCATCACAATGGCAGATTTGGGCTTGTGTATCAGAGACTAGGAACAATGGGCTATAGCAATGAGGTGGGTAGTTCTTATTTGTACCTCCAGTCCCTTGCTCTTTCTCTATCAGATTTTTCTCCTAGAACACCGCAGTGGCAATTTATCCTAGATGGAAGAATTTGGTAGTTGCTGGGCAACCATCAAACATTCTCTACACACTGGAAGAGACAGTGAAGTCATTGTGAAATACTTTCCTCTTCCTTGACTCTGAACTGGCAGTACAGTTTGCTTGGAACTAGAGTTCTCAGATGCTTAAAAAAACGAGGGATACTTTTAGAGCTTGAGAGTGTGAAACAAGGGACATCCATTCTATTCTAAAGAAGCATGAAGGATTGCCATTGTGCTCAGTAACTCAGTAGAATCTTTACAGAAAGAAATGAACAGAGGAAGTTACAAATACAAGAAAAGGAACTCTGTTGGTTGCCAAGTATGGACCTCACACAGATCACTGACCTAAGAAGTCACTGACTTAGTGATGGGAAGCCTGCTGGGTTTAAACTTTAAAAGATACCGGATCTTATACATAATCTTTTTCCAGCAAGTCTGGATGACTTTTGGTTCTTGGATGTTGTACTTCGCAAGACCAGAGTGTGTAATTTATTCTTGGCAGTTGTTTTTTTTTTTTAACCATTCTGAATTTAGGTATCATGAATTCAACATATCAGCAATTGTATTTTCTTCAGTAGTTTCACTATGTATATCCACAGATGACTTCATACTCTTTAAGAACAATTATCTGTGCCATTAACTCATAACATCAGGATAACTCAAAGTGCAGACAGCAAGCAAGCATCTGCACTTAATTATAAGTAAGGGTGTCAGTAGACCAACATTTTAAAGTGGCAGAAATTATTTCAATACACATTTTGGCAATCAGACACAGTCATAATTTGAACAGAAGGTGTGTGTCAAAACCACTTTCATCACACTTTGGGAGGAGATAGGAATATGTGTCAAGACCCTTGTGACATATATTATTGATATTTACTGTAAACTGAAGTCCAGTTGTGATTAATGAGCCTTATTCACGTTGTTGTCGTCGTTGTTATTTAAAAATGTATTAAATCCCACAGAAAAGCGGTTTTGAAGCAACTTTGCAATGAAAGGATACAAAAATCCACAATCAGCAGAACAATAAAAAAAATGAGAAGCACATAATGTAAAAGCTATAATACTAAAAGTGTTCATCAGTAATAGACAAATTGAACAACTGATGTTGTCTCCCCTGCTTCAGTCAGTTGTTCCCTTAATTTGGGCATTTTCTGTTTCTCTACCAAATTGGTAGAGGCATACTTCAGTTAACAAAGCCTCTTCCAGGAACCTCCTTTTTACAAAGTCTTTTTACTGGACCTTCTTCTTGTCTTCTGTCCAGCTGGAACTTTTTGTGTAGCATTGGCACAGAAGGCTGAAAAAAGACGGACTTTCCCTGTTGTGTTGCGGCAGCATCTCTCCAGTAAACAAGGCAATGAACCTTGATCTGGGAAAGAATGAGATTCTACTCTGTTCTAGGTGATCATACTGTAGCTGTGTATGCTTACGTACAACAGGCAAGGTAAACAGGTGCCTCCAGGATCACTTGCTAAGTATATTTGAAGAGCAAAACTGAAAGAAAAGGGGAAAGCAGGTTAACCTGCCTCATCAGCTATCCCGACATGTTGAAAAAGCATGGATCTATACGTTTTGCCACACTAAAATGGAAATCATAAGAAAAGTACAGGCTGTTGAAAGGGAAAAAAGTCACTCTGGGGTGCATTTTGGAAGAAGCTTTCAGATGATCTCTAGAAGATTCAAAATATTTTAATTTACTTCTGCAAGGCTTACCTGGCTTTTCATAATGACATGTATAATGTTAGTTCTGAATAATAATTTTCCTGAAAAACATTGAACTGCTCTTCTTTTTCACAGTGTGAAAAAGCCAGTCCCTGTTCTTTACATGTGATTGCTACCTCTATTACCAAAGTTCCTGTTTCTGTTAAAGAAGTGAAGCCTAGGAGCACATCTTGTAATACAGTCAGCCCTCCACATTCACCAGGGTTGGGGGCACAGGTACCCTGAAAAAGTGGAAAAATTGCAAATATCAAAATGTCTGCCTGCCTGCCTGCCTGCCTGCAGGAAGGAGATTGAGACATGATGGGGTCCTAGCTAGGTCAGGGAAAGAAGAGGGAAAGGGGGTGCATCAATATGGTGGCCCTAAACTTCCTCTTTCTTGCCAATCTCCTTCAGGGGAGCATCGAGAGAGGGTTTGTGGTGCTGAAAAATTGGACTGTGAACCATCCTTAGCTGACTAGGAGCTTTTCCACACCTTACCTTTTAACGCTGCTGGGTTGGGGTTTTCGCATGAGAAGACTTGGAAGGAACGCTCTCGCAAGCCGCCTGCTTCAGCTCCGCAGCTCCTTCCTGCTTGCGCGAGTGCCCCGCCTGCACCCCACCCCTTCCTTCCGTAGTGCAGCCTGGGAGTTGTAGGCTGTGCTGGGGCAGGAAGCGCGACCGGCGTGGCTCAGGAAGCTTTGCACAGCGGGTGAGCATGCCCCAGGTCCCTGAGCAATGTGTGAGCATGGAGCATTTTCGACTTGAAGCTGAAAATGAAAAAATCCGTGTGCACTTCGCGTCAGGCTCTTGAGCGTCGTGTAAATGTGAGTGCGTCATACAGACCGCTCCTCACATTTATGTGACGCTCAAGGGGCCCTCTCGCTTCCAAAATGCCATGTGAAAAGGGCCTAGGTAGTGGCTGCTGCTGGTGGTGGAGGAGGAAGAAGAGGACAAAAGGCAGATTTTTAAAGGGATGCATGGGCTGATCAGAGCCACTGAGAGCGAAGGTTCCTCCTGAAAAGAAGCAACTCAGGTGTGAGGCAGGGGTGGAGAAGCTCACAGATACATGAGTCAATCCCACAAATGTGGAGAGCCAACTGTGGTTCAGACATTGTTGCTAACTGAGGTATACTTGAACTCAGTCACTTTCAAAGGGGAAAAATGATATTCCAGTTTCAGTAATACTGTGTTTGAGTGGACCTTGAAGTTCTGTATCCAGTGGAGTCTACGCATGTTACTAAAAGGAAGAGTAGGAGGAGGATGTCATTAAAGAAATCCTATTTTTTTATGGGCTGTAGGAATTTATTTACAGTTTTTCTCATCCTCAGCAATATATCGGCACTTCTAGACACCTGCTAAAATAAGGTCACCTTTCACATTTTTTAAAATCTTAATCAAGAGTGTAAACGCTAGCCATGATGTTCATCAGCAGCAATAACGAAAAAAAATGTTTTTATCGGAAAAAAAATTTCTGTGGAAAACCTTGCAAAAAATCCAAGCCCCCCTTCTTTTCTTTTTTCTTTTTTCTTTTTTTCCATAGGAAAATCTCTGTAGAATTTTTCCATAAATCAATCAATCTTGAAATTCATGAAAATCTGTAAATGCAAAAACTTTTGCAGTTTCATTCATTAGGGAGAAAACATTTATAATGGTTCACTCTCCTTGTAGGTGAATGATGTAAGCAAAAATTTACCTCCCGAATGAAGAGAACCTGTTGAGATAGCATGGGAATTTGAAAGTACCTCTGTTTTCACCCCCTCTGAAATGCAACACAGACAGATTTTTAAAATCTGTAAAAAAGTGTTTAAGGTTCTCATCCTTCCCAGGTGGTTAGCTGGTTTGGTTTGGTTTTCTCAGAGCATTTGATAACCACTCTCTTGCCCAGCACACAGGTTGGCCTTTTGAAGTTGAAGGGAAGAAAAAGAAACCAAGCCATCGGTCCACCTTGTGAATAAGAATATGTAAAATTGTTTTCTCAGTCACTCCCACCAGGAGTAATTTATCTACCCCCCTTTCTTTGGAAAAAACGTGGGCTTCCAGCAAGAATAAGGAAGGGAACATTTGCCTGTATAGTTGCAGCACAAGCCAACCTTTTCTGGCATACAGTCAAAGAAAGTGCAGTAATTAACAATAATAATTTTGACCCAAATTAAAATTTGATCAAGCAGTGCTTCTTAAACTATCTGATGTGGAGGACTGGAAATCCCGCCCCCCATGTGGCATGGATCAGTACCACATTTGTGCCCATTGGCTTTTTTTTTCTTTCCTGTAGACACTCCCGGGATTGGTAGCCAATGGCTCTAAGACCAAGACTAGTCCAGGGACCACCACTTTGAGTAGCACTGCAATAAAAATATAATCTACTTTTGAACCATTCTGGAACAATAAGAAACTGTCTGTACTGCAGTAATGTTGGCAGTCCTTCATTAAGCTTTCTGACCTTAACAAATTATGCTACAGTACCAACACACAATGTAAGAACACAAACTAATTTTTACAAGTTATGTAATGTCACAAGATTCATTGTTGCTCTTCCTCTGCCCACATTTCTCAAAAAGCGGTTCACTTTGGCTCAGCTCTTCATCCTAAGGATACCATTGCTCAGGCAGAGGCTGGGCTCTTTCAGACTGATTTCTCTTGCAAACTTCCTTGACTGGAGGCCATCAGCAATGACTTCTTACTTGAAACTCCCTGGGATTGTGCCAGATAAAATGGGATAAATTAGCTCCTTCTCACTCCCTTCCCACTTCCCAGTGGAGGAGTCTACATGCTAAAAAATTCCTGACCACACATTTCCTGTCATAACTATTTGGACTTTCCTGAAATTTAAATTGCTAGTTACTGATGCCAGCCATGCAGATCCTTTTTATCTTGATGCAAAGCTATCCAGGAATCTACCCCATTTTGAGAAATGTGGGCAGAGGAAGAGCGACAATGAATCTTGTGACATTACATAACTTGTAAAAATTAGTTTGTGTTCTTACATTGTGTGTTGGTACTGTAGCATAATTTGTTAAGCGCTGCTAACCACTGCCGAAGTCCCTAGTGCCATAGGTAGAGTGTTTCTTCAATGCTGTCACTACAGATGGATCACTAAGTACCACCTCAGATGGGATCAACTGATGCAGGAAACCAGTGGGAACGTTTCAGACTGGGAAGGTTAATTGGAGATACAGCATAGTGCGTTTGGTTAGCCCATCTTGTTGGGCTGTAACTCCCATTATCCCTAGCCAACTTAGCCAGTGCTGAGAATTGCAGTCCAACAACATCTGGGAAACATCTTTGCCCCACCTCTGTGTTAAGAGTTTTTGGCTGGGACTTGGGATATCGAGATTCAGGTTTCCACACAGCTATAAAAACGCACTGGGTGACGTTGGACCAGCCATCCCCTCTCTCAACCTGACCTACCTCACATACATATATACGTCAAATTAATTAAAGATGGAGCAACCTAGGAACTCGTACATGCAGTTATAACACAGGTGGACAGCCAATGGTATACTTAAGGATGGCTCTCCTGGACTTCCTCTGATCCCTTGAATCCTACAGAATTTGCTCCCAATTGGGAAATTACACATCCTATCTGGGGCCATTTCCACACTAGCCTATTATAGCGTGATGATTCCACTTTCAACATCCTCTGGAATCCTGGGGTTTGCAGTTTCGGGAGGGCCGGCCGGCCCCTCCCGAAACTGCAAACCCCAGGATTCCAGAGGATGTTGAAAGTGGAATCATCACGCTATAACAGACTAGTGTGGAAATGGCCTGGGAGGCACAGTTTATCATTTAAATATAATTTTTCCTTCCACTCACCTGTTTTAGACAAGGGGAAAGTATATTTTGTTTAGAAGTGGGAGTGATCATTCAGTCACTTCTTCTTTTTTTTTTTAATTGTTTCCAGAGAATCTAAAGCAGTCCTGGGAGTTGAAGCTACATTTGAATGGCAAGGTGGAGGGGTGGGAGTTAAAAACTTTTTTTTAATAATAGGGTGCTAGAGTATATATAGAGTGGGACATCCATGTTTGTCAGCTCGAGTACAGTGGAAGAGGGAAGACCTGTGAATGTTCAGGACACTAAAGCATTCAGTATTGTACAGCCTGACATTTATAATCTGGTGAGGCTCATTTTGAAAGGTTTATAGCAGACTGTCAGACAACTAAGTTACTTACTAACATATATTTAATGTTTTAAATAACACAGGAAAAACTTTTGCCAGGTAAAATATCATATGGATACTTCAACATTCCATGCTATCCAGGCCTCCTATTTACCTAACAAAATGCTTAATGTTTTGAGACCTGAAACAAAGGCAAGTCAAGAGCTTTCTTTATTTCTTTGTTTTAGGGAACTTCTACCCCAGGCACATTTTGGCACCTCAAAAGGGCCGCCAAGGTGGCTTCCTGACTGAAAGTACACAACCACAATAGGAATGATGAGAAAAAGACCAAACCATCAATTAAATCAATAAAATAGCATCCATAGACAGGGATAATATAACTCAACTGCATCTACAATACAATATATATATATATATATATATATTGTTAAAATAGGAGACCAAAACAGATTACCATAAAGGCATGAAGAAAAGGAAAGTGTTTGTCGTCTTTCCAAATGCTTGGTTTGTTAATTTGCCTTATGGCTAATTTGTTGTTACTCTTATATGTTGCTGTTCTTGTTGTTGTTAAACTTAGGCTAGCACCCTGTTGTGTCTTATCAACATGGAAGTCCTTTACAAATGTAGTTCTGTTTTTGTTGGGTTTTTTTTTTTGGTCTGATACAAACTGTCCATACTTTGGCCCTTTTCGCACAGCATTTTCGATGTGAAAAGGCCCCTCGAGCATTGCGCACATGTGAGGAGCGGTCCACACGACGCACTCACATTTGCACGACACTCCAGGACCTGACAGGGACCACACACACATTTTTTCGTTTTCGTCTTGAAGCCGAAAATGGTGCACGGTCACACATCGCTCCAGGGCCCCGTGCGTACCGGTCGTGCTTCCTGTCCAGTGCAGCCTGGGAAGGGTCCCAGGCTGCACTGCGAAAGGAAGAGGCGGGGCTCTCACGTGAGCAGGAAGCCCGTGCGGAGCCGAAGGACCCCGGACGCGAGAGCCTCTCTCTGGAGGATGCTCGCATGAGCACTGCACCCCAGCGCCAAGAATAGTTGAGTTGTGGAAAGGATCTTTGTTAAAGTTTACACAAGAGAGTTGTGCCTGTGGCGCCACTGCACATTGTTGCCCATTGTGCATTGATTATATGGTTGTGCATTAAGCACTGAGCATCTGTGTGCAATGCACAATTGGTTGTGTACTATTGCAGTTCCCTAATGAGCTGGCATGGTTGTAACCAAGGCATAATTCCATGAGCATAAAACTATGCTGTGTCACTTGAACACAGCATCTGGGCCTTAATTTTTTCCCTTGAATTTCATACTCATTTGGGTAAAACAAATCAAGAATTGAACTACCTACTTGCTGGTCTAAACTTATTGACAAAATCTTTGAAACAGTTCTTTCTGAATACAACTCCCAGAATCTGTGGCCAGCATGGTTTGTAGTGGATTCTGGACTATGTATCCCAAACCAGAATTTTTCAACTGTCTCTCTCTCTTCTTTGTCTTGTTATTTTAATGTAATTAATGTATTATTGTTTGCCGCCTCGATCCATGGGGAGAGGCGGGATAGAAATAAATTTTATTATTTTATTATTATTATTGAGGTCAGATTTGTACTAAAATGGACTTATGAAGCAGAATCAGAAGAGCACAGCAGAGGAGGATGAATAAGAAACATGTTAAGGTTGTGAAAAACTCCAGATACTTGGGAGTGTTTGTTAGCAGCCAGGTTTTGTCTTGTCTTAGCTAAGCACAGAAGACTTCTTTTCCTATCTTTTTGTTGGATGATGTAGGTGGCCAGTTTCTGCTGACCCCTTCATCAAATGCAAGAAAAGCTATTAGAAACTGCTCACAGTTTTGTGCTTTACAGCTGTTACTTGAGAGTAGAAACTACTGTTCCTGAAAGTAGTTGTCTGTGTCACTGAAATTTGCTCATTTTATTTCTCCCTTTCTCCTCTGTCACCCTGGTTGAGGAGGTTCTGGGAGCTTTAGTCCAAAAATATGACTTTTCCATGCTCTGCACTATAAACTTGTTTGGGTGAAGTTGAGGTTCTCATATGCCGTGGAGTTAGAATCACATGAGGGACAGTGGGAACAAGCTCTCCCTCCTCTGTCACTTTCCTATTCCCCCTCCACTTAATGATGGATGACAGGCACTGTTCAGGAGGGCACACAACTAGTACGTGCATCAAGACTTTCTATTACATAGTTCCTGTGGAGAGGGACCTCCACACTTGTGCATTTTGTCTCCAGGTGACTTCTTTTAGAGATGTTTCTTCATTCCAGAGGCATCCAGATATTGATGCTGGAGTCTGGATTTCCTTTTCAGGCAGATTCCGTTTGCCATCGCTTTCTAGTATACTGTCAAGTTTTGTGTCAGCTCAAGATATTTCCCAGCTGTGTGATATGCTGATGACTGAAATCACCAGGATATCTCCACGGCATAGTAGGCTTCAGTGTGCACGTAAGCACAGCATCTGTAACTGTGGCTGGTTTCCCTAAGAAACGGCTACTGTTTTCCAGACATCCTTGCAAATACGCATTCACTGTTCCTACAGGGAGCAGGCTATATAGCAGAAAAGCTGTATAGGTATATACGGAAAATGCGGTAATTCAAACTTGGGTATCCCTTTGAATCTTAAATAAACTGCTCCATAAGCTGCCTAATTTACTCTTATAATAGTTTTCAGAGAAATAGTTGTGCTAATCTTTTTCAGCATAAAAAAGAAGGGGGAGGAGAGAAAAAATACATGGCCCTTCATTCCCCCCCCTTCTTTTTCATAGAATAAAGCTGACTCTGCTAGTTGGCATCAAATACCATGATGGGTCACAGAACACCCATCAACTGGCTTTTCCAATGTGTATAACATCTCATGCTTTTACACCTATGCTCTCAAAGAGCCCTTCACTTCAGTTCTGCCCTCACTGCCAAGTCACTTAGGACTTTCCACTTACTTAGTAGTCTAGAAGGGAAGGACTCTATCATCAAAAATTGTTGCAGTGAACTATCACTGGTCGAGAGAGTAGGATGGCTGTTGTAGCGCATACGACCCTCCCTGGATTGGGTGGCCGTGCAAGGTTCGAAGTGCGAGATGCTGGGAGGCAAGAACCAAGCCAGTTCTGCTCTTTGAAGATGCAGTTTATTAAGCGAAGAAGCAAAAAGAAAAACGAAAGGCACACAAGCATACATACACTCTGACTCTGTCAGAAAGGCAAAGCAGGTGACGGAGCAAGGTTCTCTTTGTTCCAACAGATTATATAGGCTTTTTGTAGGTTGAACTGAAATGTGTGAGTGTGCAACACAGGGCCTACCCAGAGGGCCTCGGGCCCAACACACCACCCCCAGAATGGTCAAGGAATGTGTACTGCGTGTTACAATCTCTTCTTACCCTGGAAGGGCTGGATCTTCTTTGCCCTACTCGTGACCACTCTGGGAGGGGGGGAAATCAGGAGAAAAAGGGGCTAGGCCATCAAATGGACACTCAGGTTACAGCACCAGCAAATTAATACAAAACAACAAAGCAGCGTTAAAGCGACAGCTATCATTTGCTTCCACCACCACCCCCAATTCCTTGAAACCACGCTGCAACAGGGTCAAATATAGACTCATCCTCTAAGTGGTGGATGCACGATGTTTGAGCATAAATGGCTTCTATGCTATGATTAAGCAAGCTCTGCTGGTCAGGTATGTAGATGCAGCATTCTGTTTTCAGCATGGCACAGTGAGCATGTCCAAGCCTAAATGGCTTTGTAAGACTGCAGTGCGCATACTGGTCATCTCCATGCTGATGGCGGCCAAAGCCTTGGCCATGTTATTCAGGGCTATTTCCATAGCTATACCAAAAATGTTTACTTTTATGTGATTGCTACCACTCCCCCACCGGGCAACAAAACCCATCCATAATCTGCTGGGCTGAAAACGCTACACTGCCAACAGGCTTGCCAAGTCCAATAATTGGCCACGTGTCCTTTGCAGAATCGTGGCAAATCGGTGGGGTCCCCAGAATAAACCAAGGGAACAATAACCAATCCACCCAGGAGGGCAGCCAGGGCCACGCTTTCTGCCTGCAAATCCAGTAACTGCTGTTAGGTGCCACCCAATTAAGCCCTGGGCGCTCCTTTCAGTTAGTACAGACTCAGCCCTGGGTATCATTAGCCAGGCAGGTGTGAACAGTCGGGCATCCTTTACTAAAACCCACCATTTTTGGAACCAAGCAGCCAGACGGCCGTGTGTCCACTGTTCCCAACACATGTGGCTCCGGAGGGGCATAGACTCTCAGTGAGGTGATCCAACCCACTCCATCATAGAGCTGCTCGATTTCCCCTCTGAGACGGGTGGTTCGGTCAGTTTTTTGTGTCCCTATCTGCTGAGCACGAGCCCTGGTGGCCCTGACATCTAACCAACAGGCACAAGCCGCCGGTGGCAGCAGGAGAGGCACTGAGGAGCGTGAGATTTGCATAGTATTAGTGTCATTCAGATAGCGGTAAAAGGCACATAGTAAGTCCTCATCAAAGTCAATCACAACAAGTGGAAAACCAGCGGCATGATGCAGCATAGCCAAGCAGATCCAGCAGTCATAAGCAGGCTGACGGCATATGCATGCAGGTACAAAAGCATACTTTATCCACTGCCTGGACAATGTGCGTCAGTCTCGTTGGGGCCTGGGGCATCCAGATGATTGAGCTGACTCAACATGATACCTATGTCCCAAACCCACTGGCCAATAGCTCAACAAAGTCCCCTTGTAGGACACAGGGGTGTTTTGGAGCAACTTCCTCCGCATTGCAGTGGTAAATCGGGTCTCGTCCAGGCCATGAAAGGCATTCCCATATCAAGCCACTAACATCCCCAGTTCACGCAATTGAGCCTGAGCCTCCCCCAAAGTTTACCAGGTGCAGCTCAGGCCATCCACTTCCATACTGTCAGGCCACGCTTGTCACATGGCAAAAATGAGCCAGTCCATGAGGCTGTGGATGCCCTGCACAGTGTGGGCTGCACGCAGCAATTGCTGCAAAGTTGGTTGGCCGGCAACTCCACTCAGCTTTCGCTTCTCTCTGCTGTCAGCTGCACGGAATCGCCCCCAGGGTCCCATATCCAAACTAGCCAGGTTAACAAGCCTTCATTTTTCCGCTGTTGGTATTGCTGCTGCAAAGCCAGCAATTTCTGGGTGGAATAATCCCAGATGGTTTGTGTTTTGTCCACCACGGGGTTGTTCTGTCCAGCTACCTGCTGGTAGCGGATCTTATCCTCAATCAGGGAACGGAGCTCTGCTTTCCCTTTGGTTCCCATCTTATCCTCCACTTCCGAATCCCCTTCGGACTCAATCTCGAACTCACCTTCCTCGTCGTCCACCCGGTCCCATGGATCCCAATGCGCTGGGTCCCAGTCCGGATTCGTGATGACACTCTGTACCCAGGCTCACCGCAGGTACTTCCTCCTGTTGCACCGGATGAGGCGGACGGCCAACTCCTCAGCCTTCTGTTCCCACTTCGCATTCTGCATCAGCACCTCTTGCAGTGTTGTTCCACTCAACACTCTTAAGTCCCTCTCGGTATCCAACTCAGCCTGAAGCTTCCCACAGTATTCCTTGTGGCTCTCCTCTAGCTGCGAGACAGTCCGCAGCGCCATCAGGAGCAGCCAGGCCAGCAGCGCAACCTCTTGCTTCCCTGCAGCGGACAACCAATCCAGCTGCAGAGACTCCAGAGCGCTCTCCAGACCAGCTGGGGTGCACTCCTTCTTGAGCGCCAGCCAGGCAACAGGCCCCCCTAGGACTGCCAACCTTTGAGCTACCACGCCTCATGGTGCTTGGGGCCCCCACCCTGGTAGCTGGTGACCCGCACCAAGCTTTCCAGCAGTCCTCTTCTTCCAGAGCCTGAGCATGGCCTCGCACCAGCACTTGCACTCCACTCCTGGTACCAAGTGTAGCGCATACGACCCTCCCTGGATTGGCTGGCCGTGCAAGGTTCGAAGTCCAAGATGCTGGGAGGCAAGAACCAAGCCAGTTCTGGTCTTTGAGGATGCAGTTTATTAAGCGAAGAAGCAAAAAGAAAAACGAAAGACACACAAGCATACATACACTCTGACTCCGTCGGAAAGGCAAAGCAGGCGACAGAGCAGGGTTCTCTTTGTTCCAACAGATTATATAGGTTTTTCGTTCGCGAGTGGCGAAACAGGCTGCCAATCCATCAAGCCACCGTACCGAAACGGGCAGGAGGGGGGCTATCACACCTCAAACACCAATTACTGAGGCACCCATGGGCCAGGTGAATGATAGGCTCGTGGCCAAATCTCATTACCTGCTCGAAATGGCAGCGGACGGTCTCTAATCAGGCGTTGCTCTCCCCTCACCATACCGGATGGCGCGGGGTGAGCGAAGCACCCATCGTTAGCATTCCTTGGCTATTCTCACAGGACTGCAGCATACAGGGCAGCCTGACCTAGCAATGCAACAGCGTGAGCTAACCCCCCAAATATGTTCATTAGTGTGAAAGCAGGCTGAACTGAAATGTGTGAGTGTGCAACACAGGGAGGGCCTATGCAGAGGGCCTGGGGCCCAACAGCTGTACATGCAAAGTAGTTAGGTGCTGAAATAACTTCTGTTTGTGTGGGTTTTTTGTGGTCTTAGGGCAGATAGAGTCTTAATGACAGATTGACTTAATACTACAGTACCTTGCATTCTACCCCTGGTTGCAACCAACACTGTTGTTCCAGAGGAATGAATAATAAACAATTATGAATAATAAACAATAATCTCTCTTCCAGTGATTTTGTGACATTAAATAAGGTAAAATACTTAATCTTTGTCTGTTGTAATTTTTAGGGATTGTGTAAGTATTTTTGGTAACTCAGCCATCTTCAAGTTTGCATGTTTGGCTACAGCTCCCATCACCACCAAGTGCTATATGATCCCAACACATCTGGAGGCACCAGGTTGGGGAAAGTGAGATGTATGAGGAACAACCAGTGGGTCCCTATATCTAACTTCAGGGATGACAAAAGAAATTTGGCTTTCAGGATCAATATTTACTTGAAGAAGTTCTATTAATCAGAGCTCAGTACAAAATAAGGGGTAAAGGGACAGGGCATCTATTTATAATTAAGGGAAAGAGTACCTCTGTGTGTATGCGTACCTCTGGAGTTTGTTTTCAGTACCAGAAATTAGCTTACAGTCCTTTCACTCCTTGTTACTTTTGTTCTACAACTGAGAATATCTTTGAAGTCCTCCCCCGACACCAAGACCCAACAATCGATTCCATCTTAGCACACACATAGTCTAAAGTATCTATTTTGGTGGGAAAGCAGGATATGGGTGAAATAAATTAGTGGAAATAATATCCTCCCTTTCTTTAGCCCAAGGCCATTTTGTTCTCCTGTCTCTATTGTACTACCTGTGCTGAATTTTAGATTATAAACTGGTCAGGGCAAGTACATGTCCTCTCCTACTTTGAAAAGGAGCCTGGGCAAGTTGATGGCCTCCTAATCATAATTAATAATGGTGGTCTGTACCTTCTTACAGCAAAAAAAGAAAAAAAGAAAAAAAACTGACCAGTATTCTACATCAGCTACTTAGTTACATATACAGTAGCTCCCCCATATCCACCAAGGATACATTCCCAGATTTAACATGGGTGATGAAAAACACAGATAATACCAAACACTATGGCCCTTTTCGCATTAGTCTTCTCGCGCGAGCAGGGGAGGGCGGCTCGCGCATGAAGCCTTCTCCGGGAGGCTGCTGCTTCCCCCTCCTTCCTTCCGCAGGCGAAGGAACGAGCGGGGAAGCGGCAGCCTCCCGGAGGCGGCGGTGGCTCGCGCGTCCATCCGTCCCCCCGCGCGCGCGAGAAAGGAGCCTGTCCCGTCCATCCCCCTGCCCGCGCGTGCGAGAAGGAGCCTGTCCCGTCCATCCCCCTGCCCGCGCGCGAGCGAAAGGAGCCTGTCCTGTCCATCCCCCCCGCGCGCGCGAGAAAGGAGCCTGTCCCGTCCATCCCCCCCGCGCGCGCGAGAAGGAGCCTGTCCCGTCCATCCCCCCCGTGCACGTGAGAAAGGAGCTTGTCGTGTCCGCTCCCCCGCGCGTGAAGCAGGAGGTGTCGCATCCGTCGCGCTAGCGCCCCACCCCGCCCCTTCCTTCCGCAGGGGCGGAGGGAAGGAAGCGCGACCCGGCCGGCTCCCGGACGCTCCGCACGAAAGGTAAGTGCGCGCGGGTGCCGGGAGTGTTGCGCGAGCGCGGGTGATTTTCGCTTGGAAGCGAAAATCAAAAAACCCGCGCTCGCGCCACTTCAACCCTGTGAGCCCAGCGGAAGTGAGAGTGCGTCATGCGGAGCGACGCTCCCACTCCCGCGAGGCTCATGGGGCTGTCGCGCGAGAAAAGGCCCGTGCGAAAAGGGCCTATATTTTGACCCCCAAGCCTGTCAAAGTGATGGGGAGGAGGGCAGCTGCACCATCTGGCTCCTCCTTCCTTTTCTTCCTAGTAGGGCTTGATGAGCAGTCTGTTGGAAAATTCTGACATTCTTTTCCCACCTCCCCTTGTTCTAAGACAAACAGAGCTTAGCTAGCATAGAGTTAACTGTTTGCTGTGTATTATTTAAAATGTTTGGCTCTGGTATCCAGTCCATGTGACCCAGGATAGACCCTGCAGTCTGTCATTGTCCTTCCATAGAAGACCACGCCCCCTCTCTCTTTTTTCACCTTTGCAATCTTGCTTCTAGCACTTGCTCTCTGCTATGCTAGCTCTCTCCACCAAGAAGTTGGTGAGTTAAGAATGAAGCTACTATCTTCACTAATCCTTTTGTTAGTTACTTAGGATCTAGTTTCTCTGATGCATATGTAATTATAAAGTTTATTAGCAAATCTTTTAAGTTTGGAACCTGAAACTGCCTGCCTTGTTTTGCTTTCAGGTCAACCTCCAGTTCAGGGAAGCCACACAGAGTTTGGGACATGCTTTTTCTGCAACTCAGCTAAAAGAAGGCTAATTCCTCACAGCTTTAGCTTTCATAGAATTTTCCCAAAGGGCTAACACCCTGGGAAACTCTAACTCCCAACAGCCTCCTCCTTGGGAGCCAAATCCAGTAGGAGCCCTAGCTGCTCAGAGTCATGTCCTCTCTTGGCCAAGGAAGGAGTGTCTGTCTCCTTCCTAAGCCAAGAGAGGCGTGTGGTTTTCCTGAGCTGGGCTTCATGTGCCTCTCTAGGCCAAGGAAGGGATGTCTATCTCCTTCCTTGGCCTAGAAAGGCATGGAAAGCTCAGCTGTGCCTTGCTGTGCACCTCTCTTAGCCAGATTGCACAGAGCAAGGACCTCAGCCTGCAGTAGCATCCATGGCCCTGGTGCAGATCGTGGATAAATGGATAACCAATCTGGCTGTCATGTTTTGAACCAGTTGGGAAGTTTCCAAACTTGTACAGAGATAGCCCAAGGTACAGCACATTGCAAAAGTCCAGCCTTGAGGTTACCAGTGTGTGCACTAGCATCTTTAGGTCCTCCAGCTCTAGGAAGCAGCACAGCTGGTGTTCCAGCCAAAGCTGATAGTAAGCACTTCTGGCCATTCTATCTATCTGAGCTGTTATTTGGAGCAGTTGATCCAAAAGCACTCCTGGGCTGCGAATGCAGTCTCCTAGCCCAACTCCCCCAAACCTGGGAAGATCATTCACCTGTGCTCTGGTCATCAGCAGAATGCCAAGCATCAGCTGCACAGGAGAAGGAAGTCCATAAAGTAGTTTGCAGTGGGGAGTTACAGTCTTGGCAATAGTGTCCCAATCGTGGCTAAGTAGTAATTATGAACAGGAAATATTACAGATGAGTAAATCTAGGTAATGGTTCTGTGTTCACAATCACTTAATCATGATTGTGATGTTATTCCCACAATCATAACTCACCCCTACCTTGCCTGCTTTACTGGGGATCAGCTGCATGGGGAGAAAGAGGTCCATTCTGCCAGCGACTGGAGCATGAGTGAATGATGTTTTCATTGGGTTTGGAGGAGCTGAGCCAGAAAAGATTACTCAGTTAAGTATATTTAAGTACACTTAGTTCAATTCATAGTTAAATACAGTTGGCCGTCCCTATCCACAGTTTCTGTATCCACAGATTCAACTGTCCACGGCTTGAAAACATTCCATAAATAAATAAAGAAATCCCAAACAAACTTTGATTTTTCCATTTAATATAAGGGATGCCAGTTTACTGCACCATTGTATATAATGGGACTTGAGCATCCATGAATTCTGGGATCCACAGGGGGTCCTAGAATCAAACTCTAATGGATATCAAGGGCCCACTATATTTTAAACTGAGTAGCTGATGTAGAATATGGTCCACTGACACCTCTGAAGTCTAGAGGTTTAAGAGGACAATAGTTCTTGTCAGAAACAAATACCATGCCTTAGGCAACCTGTATAAAACATGGTCTCTCTTGGGCCAGATAAATAACCTTTGCCCAAAGTGATGGGGTTGGTGGGCTGACATAAATATTCTACCTATTAAAGTGGTGATGGGAGCATTTTAGAAGCAGACGTCTGTCCCTTTTTATTGTCTATAGATAATGCTCCTTGTGATTAACTGTGATGTGTCTTCCCATGCACTCTACTAGTCTCAGTTTTCTGTATTGGCATCCGGAAGGGTACACCATGGGTTCAAGGTTTATTCATTGAAGAATATTACCCACATAAAGTGGATGAATGTCCAGAGAGAGGGAGAAAGAATTCAGAATGAATAAATTTCTTTTTTTTTTTTCCAGTGTGAAAAAAGAATCTGACTGAAAAATTAATCAGTCTGCACAGTTAGCATGAAACGTTAACCCCATGGAGCAACTAAGGTTGAGAATGATTTAAGACAGTCTTTGTAGGAACCACTGGTTTTCTTCTTAGGAAATCAGAAAGAAACTGTACCAAGCAAAAGATGGATGCAGGAAGCATTTGGCAGTCACATCTGGACCTGTTTCTCTAACTGTTGTAAGTCCCTCTTCCAAACCAATGGCTGGGGCTCTATGATATCATGGAATGTTCATTCATTCCAGTGGATGATGATGAAAAATCTGCCACAAAATTATTACAAATCACCAGGGTAGTAGTGGGAAGGGAAATGATAGGCAAGTGTGAAGGAAAAATGTCACAAGCACAGCCTGTTCTTATGGGGAGGGGTGGTCATAGCGACCACAAAGGCAGCAGGAGCTGACTTTCACCATAATTGAGAATAACCAGCCAAATCTTTGGCTGCAAATTTCTAGCGATAGATATATGTCGCAGAACAATTATGATGAGCTCACTGGAAGTGCTTAGCACATGCTCTGAACTTGATGTGCATTTCATAAAAGCCACAAAATGGAAGCAACCATATGCCATGGAAAACTGGGATTAGTTCATCCTTCCTGAAAACCCCTGAAGCAGCTTACTGTGGCTAATGCTGGAGTGGCCATTGTTTGTTAACTGAAAGCTCCGTCCCTCTACAAATGTTTTATGGGGAATAAAAAGGATGGCTTATTGCCCCGGGGTTAAAGATTCACAGAGATGTAAATAAAAACAGCTGTAACAGAAAAATGGGAGGGGCAGAGAAATAGTTCAGATGCATGTACTATTTAGAACCATAAAAGCTGGGGGAATGAAAGAGGACCAGGTTGTGATGGTGTGGGGCTCCAGCTGGGATTATATGAATGTGTGGGTGGGAGGCTGAGTGGCACAATTTTGAAGTAAATTTAGCTGCTGCCTTGTTAGTTGATCTTGGAAGAGCTTGATTGGCCTGTGAACTTTCCATTCATTGATGGTCAAGAAAGCAAAAACTTGGGCCAATGGCAAGCAAAGTAATAACAATAGTATTTTAGTTCATCTCGTTAAAGAAGCAAGAATATTCAGGTATAAGGGGGAAGAAGTCAAAACGAATAATTCCATGATGACCTTATTACAGATTTCCCCCCCCCTTTTGACTTTGCAATCTGCTACTAGTAGTGCACTTTTCCTCCTGGGACCATGAGTTGCATGGAAAACCAATGAAGAAATTTTACACTATATCAAAGCAACTTTTGCGCATGCAGTTCTATTCATATTTGTTCTGTTGAGAAGTAGGTCCCATTGAGTGGATATAGAACTAAAGCCTTTAATGTCTGCCAGATGTTGAAGGCTGTGATTCTTATGAGGTCTTGGTGGCAAGGCCAATGGTCACTGAGTATGGGTGCTGCATCTAAAATATCTGGAGGATGCCAAATATGTCTCCTTGTATTTCCACTCTCAAAAGCCACGTGGCATATGAGCTGGTGACCCATGAGTGCTAGTTGCAGCACGTTCCATAGTCACAGATAAACATTTTTTAAGGACTGGTGGCACAGTTGGCAGCGTGATGGTGTACTCAAATTGCTTATATTAAACACAGACATGGAGATGATTCCTACCTGTGATAAATCTGTTCCAATGTAACCCAAGACCCTCAGACAACACCCGTCCAACCGAGAAACACTCCCTCACCTGTTTTTTTCCAACCAGTTTTCTGTAAGACGATTCAGTTCTCATAAAGTCAGTCAACCATTTTTAAACCTAAGCATGAATTCCTTCCGTTACCACAGAGAACAGGTCGGCTCTTCCTCCATTTAGCCAAACACAAGGGTTCAGTCTTGACGATTAAGAGCCAGTTGGCCACAGAAGGGAGGTTTGACCTCCTCTGAGTGCCAAGGAATACAGTTTGATGGACAGAATCGGTTTGGCAAACAACCCTGGGGAACAGTTTTAGCCACTGACCAGCTTAGGGTAATGGCCACTTCCTCCAGTAAAGCACATTTTAAGCATGTCAGCGCAAATTCGTTCTCTGCAAAGTAAAATAAATCTCTGTGCAAAAGGGAAAAAAAGTAAGTAGCTTAAAATAGCACACATTAATGGGAGGGGCAGGGATGATTTTAAGACTGGGGTAAGGACCATTGCAGCCAAAATTTGAAAAGATGATTGCTGATTCTTACAGTTAGTGTAAAGCAATTGGTCTACTGAACTAAACTTTGTGTGCTGTAGTTAAAGTAGCATCTTTTTTATGTATTACTTGCTTCTCTGCATTAGCAAAATTATCAACTTCAACCCAAGCTATACATTTCCTAGTATATTATGGTCATCTGAGCCACTGGTTCTTAAACTTTTTTGACTCATGGAGCCATTTGAGAAGCTGACAAAAGTTATGGACTTCCTCAAGAGGTAAAAACAAACAAACATATATATGCAAAAAAATTGCATATGAATTATTTTATTACATTGGTGATAGATTTCCTTTGATTGAACAAAAAATTACAGCACATGCTTACCTTCAAATTCATCATGATAGGAAAAATCCAGAGTAACAGAAAGGAAATAAAAAAAATATAATTAACTTTTTGCATTCATTTCATGAAGCCCATCAGGGTGAGAAGCTTTGCAAAGCCTTGAGAAGATATGTCCCTATGAGCTAGAAGGCAAATGAAATAGGAAAGGGAAATAGAAGAGTAGTGACCAGAAGAACAGAGCTTGTAAAGTTATTTAATAGGTGAGACAGTTCAAAAGCCCTGAAATATAACTAGTTGTTGTTATCAAAAAGGGGAGAGGTAACAGCTTGCATTGCATATTGCCGTACTAGAGGTTTTGTTGTTGTTGTTGCTTTTTAAGTTCTATTATTTAAAAAATAGTGTATATCTGTGCATAATTACAATTTAGCCTGTTAAAGATAGCAGCACTGTGCTTGGCTGATGATGACAGTTACTTGTGTTGATAATATTGCCAGAAAGCTGTGCTTTTAAAATACACAGAATTTGGTACAACTGGCTTATTGGCTTGATTTTTCAGGAAATATTGAGAGAAATGGGAACTGTGGCTCCCTCTTTAACCTTCCGTAGAAAGAAAAAGGCTGTAGGGGTATGACGTATTGTCCAGGTAGAGCTAAAATATACCTGTGAGTGCGAACAGTCCTGAGCTAGGGGAATGATGCCTGGCTCAGTATAAGGAAGCTTCCTATATCCTTCTGTATGTAGCCGCTGCATATATCTGGTAGATGGGGCAGTTGCTACAGTAGTAGAATTAGCACACGTTGCTGTTCCAATGCAATACCTCTGGTGATGCCAGACTACCCAGATCATACTAGTGCATTGTTCCTTGGATCGACTCACATTCTAACTTGTCACTAGAGCTCAGCTTATTGGTAAATGTGTTATAATTAATGTCTGGGTTGCAAGGCACACAATTGTACCACTGAAAATGTTCACCAGCAAAGTGCTGGGTGTGCTCAGCTATGGGTGTGTATGTTGAAGAGTCAACAATTCTGTTTTTCTGCTTGTCTTTGCAGGAGACAAAGGGCTCCTGGAGGAAACAAGTCACAGCAACACACGGAGCATCAGCAAGGCACCGCCAAACACAACAAGGAGCACCAGAAACCCTCCCAGGGAGGCCAAGCACCCCACTCCTCAGGGCGGCCCAGCCACCACGGCTATAGCCAAAACAGGCGGTGGCACCATAACCAGAAACACTCGCCCAGTGACAAAGAGGTGCACAGAAATGCCAAAGAGACTGAGAACCTGAAAATCGAGGACGCCTCTGTCTGTACTGTGCATATCCCTCTAGAGATGCACCGAAACAGTGATGCCACAGACAGGCAGTCCCCACAGTACATTCAGGATCCAGAAAACAAACGGAAAGACAGCCTCCAGGAACGGATAAACGAGAGGCCCAAAATTAACTTGCTACAGTCTTCCAAAGACAGGCTACGTAGGAGACTAAAAGAGAAGGTAAGTGCCTTTCCCATCAATCCTTTGAGCAAGCTGAATCATTGTTATGTGGAGCAACCGTGCAAAACCTCATTTGTCCCAAGGTCTGGATTAAATTTCAGAGAAGTTCTGGGGGGTCATATTTCACTGGTGGGTGGGGCAAAGATGTGGGACCAAAACCACCAGCCATTTTCAAGTTAGAGTTCTCACTGACAGCAACTAAGCTTTGAGAGAGGCATTTCAGCCTTTTAGAATGAGTGATGGGGAAGCCATAGAAAAATTGGGAAGCCAACGATACCAGTGCAGCAAAACCAATGAAGAAGGGGTGTGGCTACTAAAAGACTCCTGGAACATCTGATTTAGACCCAGGGCCTTCGGTTCCCCAACCTTGTATAGTGATATGCTTTTACAGCCCTTGAGGGATGAAGCAAGTAAAAGACAGTGCATTACAGGATCAGATTTGCTCCTAGAAGCCTCAACAAGAATCTTACTAATTCCTCACTCTCTTTTAATGTGGCTTGCACATTTTTCAAATTTTCTTCTGCAACTGTAAAGGCTAGAAATGCTCATAGTTTTCATTGTGGGCAGGCAAGGTGGAAGCAAGTGACTAAGAGTGATGCCACACAATGTAGGACAGTACAATAACTGTGAGCTAAAACTGCCTCTGAATGGCATGAAATAACCTGCAGCAAAGATACCTCAATATGTTGTTTACAAGCCACAAGTTGCAATGTCTGCTTTAATAAATCTTTTTTGTTGGAAGCACCAGGATTTATTTATATATCAGTGCTTTTGGGGGGGGGTCCCATCCATCCCCCAACATGTATTAAACAGGTCTGTAAACTGTATTTAATTCTAAACCAAGAGGAGGCATGTCTTAACAGAGCTGATATAATGAATAATGCTGTTGCTACTGCTGCTTCCGCTGCTTCCTTTTCCTCTTCTTCTTTGCTAGGAATTTCCTTTTGCTGGATTGCTTTTTCTGTCTTCACTGTATGTTTTATGCCTGATATGTTATCGATTTATTCCCATGGGGAAGATTATGTTGTATGCCACAAAGCACACATTTAGTAGAAGGGTGGGATTTGATGAAATTACTGGGGAAACTGCCTCTATCACCTGATATCTATTTTGTCTTAGGAGGGCTAGTGTCTCAGGTAATCACTATTTCTAGTTTGTCTTCTGAATAATTGAGGCCAACGTAATGTTCTGTAATGCCATGTTCTGTCACTAAGTGTCAGTCTGTCTTCTGTCTTGCTTTTGCCTGTAAGCACTAATGCTACAACTGCTCTTTTGGTTCCAGACAAAATGCATCTCTTCCGTATAAAAGTCTAGGGAAGATGGCTGCATAAAACCAATGCAGCAGGTGTTTCTTTAGAAAGCTTGGTAAACCAACTGTAGGAAGATAGCCATATATATTTCTTGTGTCATCTTATCATGATACTTTAGCAGCAAAGTGAGTAGTGTTAAGAGTGCAGTCTTGTCTTTGAAGTTCAGGGGTAGACCAGAACCATTCCTGTGACCTTCCCCCCAACTCAGATACATGAAATATTTAGGGCATCTGATGGACAGAAGTTCAACAGATATGGCTCCTGGGGTAACTAGACCCCTTTGTTTTTAGTCTACTGTGCAGTAATAAAAACACAGAGCCTTCCACCACCCTCCGTCGAATTTTGGCTTCAGGGGTCTTCTGAACTCTGATGTTGCTTTGGAACAGGTCTGTCTTTAGTTTCTGTTGCTGTTGTTTTCTTCATCTTTTCTGGAAAATGTCTTAAAGTCCTTTCAGTATTGTGTCTTCTCTGAAGATAATTTTGACCCTCATTACTACCTGGATGGGGAAATACCTATGACTCCAGTGCAAACAGTGTGACCTGTTCTGTTTTTGTGGTTTTTTACAACTCCTTAGAGAGAGGGGGAAATCCAAAAAAAATTTGGGGGGTAGGAAACTTCCACTCCAGAATTGGAGATTATCACTTCTAGGGGACACAGGTTACTCTAAAACAAAGTGTGAAGCCCTGAAACCATGTTTCAGAAAGAGGAAATAGATTTTGCCTCTTTCTAACTCAAAGGGACCTTCTTATTACTTCCTGTTTCATATGGAAAGGCTAGTGCAGCACTTATAGGCTCCTGGAGCAGGAAGAGGGATCTTGCTGCTGGTGGAGTTTGCCCGTGCCTGACCCAGGCTCCCTTTACGCAACAGTGGATACAACTCTTCTGTAGAGGGAATGGGTTTCAGTATGGAATGCTCCCATATGTTGTTCCCATCAATCACCTTTGCTGCAACCCCGGTAGTCCCCTGTACTCCATTCCATCACCCACACCTGCCCTTCTGGGTCATCACCCCCCACCCACAACCCCCTCCACCCACAACTGTCACTATTCCCCACACACAGTTTTCAGTGGGTTGTTTTGGGTGTTGCACATAACTTTTGGATACCATGTTGTTTCCTGAAACTTCTTTCTTGTGCATGGATTATGCTGTTTTGGCTACATGAAACCCAGCCCTCACCTCTGAACATCAGAAGTCAGTTGAACCTATGGGCTGTAATAAAGTGTTGCAATGTGGAGCATCACAGTTCCAACCACATTCTTCCTCCTTCCCATTTCTGTCCTTCTCCTCCAAATGCAGGCATATCTCAGTTAACAAAGCCTTTGTTTGATCCTCCTTTTTACAAAGTCTTTTTACACTCGCCCAGCCCCCTATCCTTTTCCTCCTTGTCCTCTTATCTAGCTGGAAATGTTTTAACATCATTGACAATGGAGGTGTCATAACTCACCCTCTGGATTCGGAAGGTTCAGCCTCAGAGTGCCAGGAATCTGCAGCTCCTGATGTCAATAGTCTCTCTTAGTCTGAGAAGCTGGGGCCTGAGGCAGAGGGGGGCCCTGCTCTCCCACAAGAGCTGGCAGACACTGAAGATATAGTGCAGCAGTTTGTGGAATGAAGGAGAGATAAGAAGAAATGACATCAATCCCAGCAGCTGTTAAATAGGAGATGCTGACAAATTAAGCTCCTGGTGCCTTGAGACAGCCAGCTATAAATCCAGCAGCTCCCTGGTGGCTTTGTTGCTTAAAACTGTATATCATGGTGACTGGCAATATTCTTCAGCATTTGTGTTCTCTGGACCTTGGACAGGCTACTATTTATGATGCTGTTTTACTCCTTACTGGCTTTGTTTATTTGGACTACTGACTTTCTGTACCATTTCTGGTCTGGCTGATGACCACTCTCTTGCTTCTCCTTCATCCTTCTGGATACTCTGTGACTGACCTGGGCTGGCTTAACTATCCAACCATCTGCTTCCAGCAACACTTGCTAACTGGAGCATGGGACAGGCGGATGATGAAAGAGGGCTGGAAAAACACAAACGTTCAGTGCCAGGTCACATCACCATGTCTGCAGTAAACAGTGCAACATAGCTTGAGCTGAGAAAGAGCAGGATTCCACTCTAGCTGATCCTACTTTAGCTGTGTATGCCTGCCTGTCACAGGCAATGTAGGTAGCAGCTGTCTTCCAAATCCCTGACTGAGAATACGTGAACAGGAAAACAGAGGAAAAGGAAAGCAAATTAGTCTCCTTCACCAGTATGAGATGTATAAGCTGGGTCACCAAATGGTAATCATAAGAAAAATGGAAGCTGGTGAAAGAAGAAATCACCCCTGGATTCGTTTTGGAAGAAGTTTTCAAGTGATCTCTGGAAAGTTCAAAGTTTTCTTTTTCTTCATGCAAGGTTTACCTGACCTAGTTGTTCATACCTGCATATTGTTAGTTTTGAGTAAGTTGGCTGAAACATGTTGAGCTGTCGTGTGTGCATGTGCATGGATGGTGTAGGAACATAACCCTCTTCTTTCCATGTTATTTCCTGTATTCAGTACCAAATTTTCTGTTAAAGAAGTACAGTCTGCTCTCCATCTCCACAGATTCAACCAGCCACAGCTTGAAAATAGAGGGAAAAAATCCAAAAAACAAACTTTGATTTTATCTTTTCATGTAAGGAGCACAATTTAGCTACACCATTGTACATAATGGGACTTGAGCATGCACAAATTATGGTATCCATGGAGGGGTCCTGGAACCAAACCCCAATGGATACTAAGAGCCCACTACAATGGCCAGGAACATACCTACTTTATCAGATGAAGTTATATCTATAATCAGCATGTTTCGTCCTGCTGGACATGAACCATTCTGTTTCCATATTTTTGAGGTGAAGTGGGTTGATTCTACCAATGCCAGTCCCAGCATTATTCAATTGGGAATCCTTTGTTAAAAGTCCTTCATTTCTTCATAGCATTGCAGTTCCCAGAGGTCTTCAGCAAAAGAGCTGTGAAAATCCGACACTTTGAAATATCCACAGATGTTATGGAAATAGGTCAGAGTGATGGAGACAATACAGATCTTGGAAGTGTTACTTTGATGGATTATAGCTCTCAGAACCCTCCCCGCCAATATTAACCAGTTTTGGCCCAAAATGTGACGTTTCCAAATTCTGAGGCAATGGGGCTAGTTAAAGAGAGATAATCTGTTGGATCAAGCTTCTAGCTGCTTTTTCAGATTTTCCCCTGAATGCTTGATTTATATGTTTCTAGTATAGATGCATATCTAACCTAGATCTTGTTTTATGCTTCCTCTCTGCTGTTGCTTGCTGCAAAAGGCTGATCTGTGTTTTCTTCTTTCTTTCTTTCTTTCCCCTTCCACATTTCCTTGCATAACAGATGCCTTGTCTTTCCCTTTTCACGGATCAGGACGAAGTGGCCGTGGAGTCTACCAACCCCGAAAAGAACAAAATGGACAAATTAATTGAAATTCTTAACAGCATGCGGAACAACAGCAGCGGGGTAGACTCCAAGCTCACCAACTTCATGGAGGAGGCCCAGAACTCCACCAACTCCGAGGAAATGCTCGGGGAGATTGTCAAAACCATTTACCAGAAGGCCGTGACGGACCGCAGCTTTGCCTCCACGGCCGCCAAGCTCTGTGACAAGATGGCACTCTTCATGGTGGAAGGCACCAAGTTCCGAAGCCTCCTTCTCAACATGCTACAGGTAACCAGATAAAACTCAGCTGCTGCTGCTGCTGCTGCTGCTGTTGCTACTGCTGGCATGCCACCGCTTACAGAGAGAGAAGTCCGTAAGTTCTGACCATGCTTGAGCTGTCTCCCACATTCCATTCGCACCCAATTAATTTTAGAAAAATAAAAGTATAAATGGGGAGGAGACAGAAGCTGGTTTTCTGTTTGTTTACAGGAGCGTTTCATGGCTACCATGGACTGATATAATTTTACAGATGCTGTCTATCTCCAGTTCTAATTTTGAAAGCTGTCTTCAGCAAGCCCTTGGTTTTCCCCCCAAGGCATTGTTTATCTACAATCGTTTAAAGGAAGAGTGGGTTGTTTTGAGCTCGTGGGGGCTTAATGGTGTTCAGGAAGGCATGGCATAGGGCAGCAGTGCTCAAACTCTGTTTTTTCCAGGTATTTTGGACTTCAACTCCTGGAAGCTCCACTTAGCATAACAGTGGAGAGGAATTCTGGGAGGTGAAGTCCAAAACATCTGGAGAACTGCCCTATGCCATGCCTACCTGCTGCCACCACACCCAGAAAAAGTTTTTTCTTTAAAACTTCACATATGCTATATACAAAGAGATTTGTGCTCCCAGATGTCTCCTGGAAACGTTATTCGGATCATAATCAGGACATGTTGAGTAAGCACGGGGTTTTTTCCCCATGGTATTGTTAAAGGTAAAATATCCTTGTTTTCACACTAAATTCTGTGGTGGAAGAGTTTTGCCCTTGGTGGGTTTGGGAAGAAGCCTCAACTTCAGATACTCCAGTATCTTCTTTATTAAAATGTAATAAAGAGTTTTTTAAAAAGTAAAAGAAAAAATGGAGGAGAGTAAATCTTCTAAAAATATGCAGTTACGTAGGGACATGGGGGCTGGGGAACGATTCACCCCAGGTGGCAATGTTTTGGGGGCATCCCAGGCCGTAGCCACACCCCTGCACACCCTGGCCACGCACCACAGCCATGCCCTCATGCACAGTGGCTACGCCCCTTGCACCATAGCCCCATCCCCGTTCCACGTATTCCAAGCTCTGCCACTGAAAATATGGAATTATGGACCACTTGTCTCAACTGTTTAATGGTGGTGGAGGCAGCCAAGATGACTCTCTGCCATCCTTTTTGGACAAAGAAAGCTAAGAAATAGGCCGAGGATGAAACTAAGCCATCCAATGGTTGCGTATGTCTTCCTTGTGGAGGGATCTTCCAACCTCTTGGAAATAAAAGGCATTAGCTAAAAAAGATAGTTTGGCCTGCACTTGCCACACAAACGGAAGTTCGCTGTTGTCTACTGCTGTTATATAAGTATATTTAGACAAACAGCTGGAGTCAGGACCTAATTGCTGTGATCAACTGAAGCAGTATGGTGTGTGGGTGGCTTCACTTGCCAATTCCAGATAGAAAAGGTTTGTGTCCTTGAGGGCTATTATTGATTTCTATGGGTGGTTGGCTGATAGGACACGTGGTTCTATATTTGAAGAAAAAAAAAGAAGCATTAGGAACTCGGAGTATGAAATGCCAGCTACTGTTGTCAAATTAATGAAGCTGAGCAAAGCACATGAAGAAAGGTTAGGTGTGCATCGATGAGACAAATGAGCCACACTTTCTAATGAGCTGAGTTTATAGAATAGGTCAGTCCCATGAGAAACCTCCATGTGTAGATGAAATCTGCCTCCAGTGGGTGAGAATCACACATCCTGTAGATCCCAAAGGTTTTTTTACAGGATTCAGAGCTATCTTAATTTGACAGGAGCATGTTAAAAATGAGAACTGTTGGTTTTGAAAGCTTTTGGAAATAATAATTTCCCTCTAGAACGCGATGCTTGCTTTTGTGGGCAGGGAGGATCAAAAAAAGGAAAGGTTCTAGTTTTGGAAAATTGGGCGTGGGGGTACAAGCCATAAGTTAAGTACCTAAGAAATAAAATTGGGTCCCAGATTTCACACTCCCTCAAATTACCAGCTGCTGGGAGAAAACAACTGGGCATGGCCAAGAACTTCAAACCTTCCTGTAACCTCCAGAGTCATTTATCTAATTGCTTTTGGAAACAGAATGCTGGGTGCTAAATTGCTTGCTTGTTTGAAGTATCTCTTGCCTTTCTATCAAAACTCAGACTTATGTTCAAGGTGAAAGGGAAAGTATATATAAAACATAAAAAGTTGTGAAAGAAGAGAAATTATATTAAAATTCAAGCAAATTTTTAAAAATCAGTTTTAAAAACACTTCAGGAGGGTCAGATTATCAATGTCTGAATTGATGCTCCAAGCCCTTAAGTGACTAGGAGCCCAGTGCTAAAGGTAAAAGTTGTAGCTTTCTTCCTCTTCATTCCCAGTCATTTCCTAAATCTTCTGATTCTTCTGCTCACCATCAATATTTTATGTATTATTTGCATAAATGAGTGAAAATGCATGGTGTCAGGCTGTAAGCCTTATGGAAGTTGCTTGGCTAACAATGGGATCAGACATGATGGTTTCTGTGCTGCTTCTATCTGTTATATTTTGCATTTTATTTATTTATCCAGAAGATTTCATACCTGGGTACAAAGAGATTCCTATTTTGGAACTGTTCCAGTGCCTCAACTACCTTAATTCAACTTTGTTCATTAGTTGTTTTTTTTTAAAGTACAGTTTCATGCATTCAAAGTAAGCTGCTGAATTCATTCTGACATTTGGCTGTGTGCGTTAACAAACCAATTCCTTATGCCGTATTTCTCTTCCTCTTTGCTGACCTGGAAATATGAAAGCAAACTTCTCATGCAAACATAAAGTTCAGAGTGTGGTCATGCTCACTGGAAAAATCTGGGAGACAGAATCCAAAAAAGTAACTTCTCCAAATTCTAGAAATCTATAGAAGGAGCACATAGAATTTTGTCGAAAGGGATATCCCTGTAACTCTTCTTGAGACAGCCCCTTCCCACTGTGTTCCTTAAGTGGGAAGAAAAGAGCTAGGAATTCTTGCACATAGGTTGAGTTCTTAGATGTGCACGCTCACTCTCTCTTGTTGCATTCATATTTACTTGCTTCACAACTACAGATGGTTGTAGTAACATGATAGAAGAGACAGTTACAGTTGTTAAAAAAAAAGACACGATTTAGACTTAGCATTCAACTTTTCCTTCCGGCAGCTACAGAGAAAATACCAATTCTTCCTCTCCCGTCTGATGTATAATTCATAGAACCATAGTACTGGAAAAGACCACAAGGGCCATCTAGTTGAACCCCCTGCTGTGCAGAAATACACAACAAAGCACTCCATCCAGCCTCTGTTTAAAAATCTCCAAAGGAGAGTCCACCACCCTCCAAGGCAGTGTATTCCACTGTTAAACAGTTCTTACTGTCAGGAAGTTCTTCCTAATGTTTAGGTGGAATCTCTCTTCCTATAGTTTGAATCCATTGCTCCATGTCCTGTCCTCTGGAGCAGCAGAAAATAGGCTTGCTCCATCTTCCATATGACATCCCTTCAAACAGTTAAACATAGCTATCATGTCACCTCTTAACCTTCTTTTCTCCAGGCTGAACATACCCAGCTCCCTCAGCTGCTTGTCATAGGACATGGTTTCCAGGCCTTTTGTCATTCTGATCACCCTCCTCTGGACAAGTTCCAGCTTGTTTGTATCTTGAGTCCAGGATATGCAGGTTCATATCCGTACTCAGCTGTGGATACACACTGGGTGACCTTGGGCAAGTCATACTCTCTCAGCCTCAGAGAAGCACAGTGGCAAACCTCCTCTGAAGAAATCTGAACAAGAAAATACCACAACAGGTTTGTCTTAGAGTCACCTTAAGCTGAAGGCATGCAACAACAACACAAATTTACTGCTTGACCAAATAGACCAGAATCTGTTCTGATAATGACTGCATTAGCTTCCTTCTTTCTGTTTTATATCAGTGCAATATCTTTGGATGAATTCATTCTTAGTACAGTTCAGCAACTAAGCCCCTTGGTCCAAACCTAGCATCGGTGAGGAGGGGGGTGATGACTATTCCTGTCCCAAGATGGCCTTTCTGTTAGTCCTCTTGCTACAGCTGCGACTCTTTTCATACCTTTAATCGTTGACACAGGAGAGATATGCAGCTGGACATTTGGATTTAACGGCAGGCCACTTTGGGAGAGAAAGCATTGCTCCACCATTTTCTCCATCCAATCTCTTTAGAAAGAAAGTATATTGCTGACTAGATAGTTACGCTCTCCATGCAGTGGGGTACTACAACAGCGGCAACACCTACAGACTGCAGGTTGTGAAAGATTTTCTGCAGAACAACACCTGATGCCAAGTGATCTGCTGGGCACATGCCTGGGAAGCTTACCAAGATAGGATGCTGAATATCGAAATGCTTCCCAGTGTGCCAGAATGTGGATAGATCCAACCCCTGAGCTGTCTGGGTCAAGGTGACATCTTGTGAATCCTCCTACTGTGCAGCTTCCAGAAATGTTTACTGCAACTCAGTTGCACAGATGCTGTGAGGATTTCGCTAGATCCAAGTTGAGCCTTTTGCAAGTTTTAGGTTATTAAAATAAAACATTAAATACTTAAGAAAAAAGCTTATAAGAACATGTGTCAGTTTTTATGTGGAGAAGAGGTACACTCCTTGCTTGAAATACACTGTTTGCTTCATGAAAAATGGCACATTTCTGCACAGAATAGTTCTCCAGAAGATTTGGCAAAGTGTTAATGCCATGAGAAAACAACATAGAAATCTCACTGTTGCTTTTATTTTCCTTGTGAGAAACAACAAACACACACAAAATTAAATATTTGTTCCATCACTAGCATTGGCACCTGATGTCCAAATCAGTGAAATATCTCTGATCTTCCTTAGGCTGTCTTGGACAGGTAGATATAGGAACCAAAGCTTACCACTAGTTTTATCTGACACCAGATAGAGAGAAGTAACTCTGAGCTCCCTGGTACATTATTTGTTAACTTATCAATAAGAAAAAAAAGGTTTAAATCAGCCACTGACACTTCTGTCACCTGAAAGAGCAACCAACAAGGTTTCTTTTCCAAGTAAGGTTGCAAATTTGCCAGTATTTTCCCATTATATATTGGATATATAGCTTTTTCATGTGTATTAATACCTTCTGGGCTGATGCTCAAGGTAACACAGAAGCTGAGGAGTAGCTAGAGTAGTAATGACCTAGTGGTAGAGAACATGCTTTATGTCAGAAATGGACAGTGGGACCTGATCCAGGGACCAGTTTTCTGCTCCCAGTATCTTTTGAAACTGCAAAAATGGTGGGTGGGAAGGACAAAACTGGAAGTGTCCAGAAGTTGGATACAGGGTTGGGAAAAGTGTTTTGTTTAATGTTAAATACAATGTATGGTTGCCTGTCACCAATTTAAAAACTGAATTCTTGCCCCAGAGCTTCGAAGAGATGCAATAAACCATTTCTTTCTTTTTTTAAAAAAAAAAAAAGCTTAAGATCTGGGGGCCTCAGAGGCAGCATGTGATCTAAGTCCCATTGCTTTGCCAGTGCCTACTTTATGTGTAGAAAGCACCTCATTCAGTATTCAGTGTCTCCAGTTGAAAAGCATCTCAAGCATCAGTCAGGGCCAGAAATGATATCAGCTTACAGCCATGGCAGAGTTTGGGAAAGTTAATTTTTGGACTACAACTCCCACTATCCCCCAGCTAGGCTGCATTACCCCCAAAAGTTTCAAAAGTCAAAATCCTAGCTAAAGGATACTTGGAAATATTGTCCAAAAAGTAACTTTTGCAAGTTGCTGGTCTTCAGAGAACTACTTTTAGTTCATGCCGACAATATGGGGCCACATGGTCTCTTGAAGTATAAGAGTAACTTCACATGGTATTCACAAGATGTACCGCATGACCTGGAAGAGCTTTCCTTCCTATCCCCAAAATGTGAGTACAGTTTTGTTGTGTGGTTACTCTAGGTGCATCCACTGCTCTGCAACTTTGAGACATTTCCAGATAACTAATTGTTCTGCCTCCCCAGACAAAGATTTTGGGAGACTATAGCTCTTTTTAGTAGCTACATTTGTCTAATAAAAATTCTCAGTTCTCTCCCCAAAGTATGAAACCTTATGGTAGTTTGGAGGAAGCCAGTATAAATTAGACTGGTATTTTAGTGCCCTCCAGATGTTTTAGACTCATAACTCCCATGGTCCCTGCCCACTGGCCATTCTGGCTGGGGCCTCTAGAAGTCATTGTCCAAAATACCTAGAGGGCAACATTCTTTCAAATATACAATGTAGAAGTTCTGATAGAAAGCACAGTCAAGGCATAATGGATGTATTTAATGAAGATTTTTAAAAATAACGTTTATTCTAGGCCTGACATTGAAAACAGGACTCTGTTTTCCTTCTACCATAGCTACAGCTGTGAAAATCATGTTGTACAACAGGTGAAGCGAGAAGACTCTGGTGTAGAGTCCGCATTCAGAAAATCACTATTTCTCCCAGTGAAACCTGCCTTCCAGTCCTATTGTGAATCTGGAATGAGAGCAGAGATGGTTTCTTGTGTGCTCCAGCCCTCAAGATGAGGTGACAGTGTGTGTTAGTGAGTTACATGCCTCAGACTTTAGAAGAGGGAATGAGGAACCTATAGCTTTCCAGATGTTCTACTCTGACACCCATCAGCCCCAGCTAGCAGATCCAGTGGTTGGAATTGATGGACATCACAGTCTACATTCACTTGGAAGCATTCTTTTGCTTTAAAGTATTGGCCCCAAATGAGGTGGTGCACCCCAGAATGGAGCAAAAATTATCCCCAAGCTGACCATAGTTGACCACTCCTGCTTTACAGGGAATGTAGACTGTAAAGGAGGTGCTCTCTTGCTAGCATTTGAAGACAGGATACCAAACAGAGTGGTGTCATGGTGTAAAAACTGCCTTCAACTTCCTAGATGAACATGCAGAAGGAATAGGCCGTGAGTGTAAGAGATCTCTGTGGGATTCAGGGCAACAAAGGTTATGTTCAGACCTCCTTCTCAAGCCCCATATTGCATGGGATTAAGGGGGCAGAGGCTGAACTCAGGATAAATCTGCCACTGAGCCTGGACACATATTATCCCAAAGGGTGAAGGACCTTGTTAGCCTGATGTTGCCTGGCTGTACGAGGGTGTGATAAATAGGGATAAACATCTTCCCTCATTACTGCTAAAACCTCTGAATCCTCCTTCAGCCATTGATCAGCAGCTGTAGGCCAGAACCCCTCACATATGGGCAGAACAGATGTTCATGTTTTTAAGAATATGCCTGTAGGTTTGTTTGGTTTCCCTTAAAGGGTAAATGGCTACAAACTGAGATCCTAGTTTAGGCAGCCTGGCAGAAATCTCCACGGAAGTTTCAACAGAGGTTCTAATGGGTAAGAGCAAAGGCAAGGAGCCCCAAGGGCTAAATTCAGTTTTAGTTCTCCAGGACCACATTCTAGTGGTGGCTGGACCAAAGGCAAAATGATGGGACCCCCAAAATACCTGCAAATTTTAGATTAAAGCTCTTAACTGGCAATAACTGAGTCATTGGAGGGGCATTTTAACCTTTTAGAATGGGAAATATTAAAAACAAAGCAAAACAGAGTAACTATGAAACAACGCTACTGTTGTTGTGTGCCTTCAAGTTATTTCCAACTTATGCCGATGCTAAAGTGAACCTATCATGGGGTATTCTGGGGCTGAGAATGTGTGATGCATCCAGGGTCATCCAGTAAGTCTCTATGGCCAAGCAGGGAGTTGAATTCTGGTCTCCAGGATCCTAGTCCCATGCTCACGCTAGCTCTATCATGGATAAAAGAGTGTGATTACCTGGGTAACTCCAAAGGGTGAGACTATGACTATAGGAATCCTAGATTCAGCGGAGGGTATTTCTTGGCAGAGATCTGTGTTGTGGCTCCTCACCACATTGAACTCCAGCCACCATCTACGTACCCTGAGAGACGCAATGACAACACCAGTTCTAGCTCTGCTATTAAGCCTCGTAAGCTAGTCATCCCAAGCAGCAGAAGCCCCAGCACCCCTTTTCCTTCCTTCCTTCCTTCCTTCCTTCCTTCCTTCCTTCCTTCCTTCCTTCCTTCCTTTTTTGGAGGGGAACGGGTTATAATTCACAGAATTTTAGAAGATATACCAACAAGCAACAGCAATCTTCCAAGCTTTGAAACTAACCAGTGGATTTGGCCTGTTCATCTATGAGCATTGCAAGTGTGGCTTGCCTTCTTAAAAAGAGATGGCGAAACCTGTGGTTATGAAAGTTGAAAGATGTTTCCCCTGGGACTTTTCTGCTGGCCATTGTTTCAAATGCCAGCACTTACATTGGCCTCGAGTGTGCTTTTGTAGCGGAGGGGAAGGAATGGGGGAGGATGTCCATTGGCTCGTCATGCAGGCTCTGGGTATGTAACATAAGTTAAACTATTCCTCTGTTGAAATCTGCCTGCTCTTTATAGCCAAGAGGTGTCTGCTTCTGAAGTATGCATAGCAAAGTATATTATTAGAGCAAGCTTCACTGGGAGTGTAATCGAACACTTCTCTCCTTAGCAACTGTTCCTAACAACACATCAAACAGAAGGATGTGATACCTTTCAGGGGAGAAAAGGCGACGTAGTAGGAAGGGAAGCACCCAAAACGAGGAGATCTGTTCAAAGAGAGCAGCACTGCCAGGCTGTTGCAAGAAAGAGGGACAGAGGAATGCCTAAAATCAGTTAGAATCAGTACTGGTATGCCCGTCATCTTCGTTGACAAGAATCTCATTAGGAATCACAGTGACTAAACTGGGGCTATGATGCTATGGGCATTTCATGAGGTGGCATGACTCATTGGAAAAGACAATGAAGCTCGGTAAAGTAGAAGGCAGCAGGGAAACAAGCAAGACCCCAATACAGGTGGATTGACTTAGGGACCTTTCACACTACACAAATATAGCAATATGATTCCACTTTAACTGCTGTGGCTGCACCCTGTGGAATCCCGGGGCTTGTAGTTTGGTGAAGCACTACAGCTCCCTGGCGAAGAATTCTAAACACCCCTCTGTAAACTACACATCCCAGGATTTCATAACATAGATCCACAGCTGATTAAGTGGAATCACAACACTGTGATTGTGTACTGTGGAAGGGCCTTCCTTCAAGGTGGTCGTGGCTCTTGACTTGCAAAAACTGAGCAAGACAGTTAATTACAGTGACTCTTGGAGGTCTGTCATTTTATAGGGTTGCTGTAAAAGTTGACTTGATGGGAAATAGCAACAACAAACAAAAACCAAGAAACTGTGGTGAATCGTGGGGCAATTTTTATGTCCAGGCACTTTGTGGGGTCTGTACCAAATGCCAAAAATACAAACCCCAACAAAAATGGTGAAAAGTCCACATTTGGCCATGAAAAATGAGTACTTTTTAATGTTAAACAGTGTGAGGGTGGGGTGGGGGGCTACAGCCTGTTTAAAAGGTAAACTGCTGTTTCTCTAAGGCTTTCAGAAGACGGCAATTAACCTTTTAAAAGAAAAGAAGAATAGGAAAAAAAGCCAGAAAAAAGGCCAGTCAGGTGGCGAGTTGGTTCAGAATCATAAAAATATGCTTGCGGGGTTGTTTTCAGTCTCAGGGCCACATTCCCCACTGCTTCCACTGATTTACAGGTAAACATCTCACAGGATCAGAAAAGTATATTTTCAATTGATAGAATACAATCTCTTTTGCTCTCTGGGCTGTCAGATCTTGCCGAACTGCAGCTCCTATAATCTCCAGCTGGCATATTAGGTGGTCAGGCATGATGGGGCTTGTGGAAAGCTGGGGGAGGCTGAACTGTGTCCCTCTTTTTAATAACCTCACTACTTATCACTAAAAAAAAAATAGTTCAGGGTTGCACTTTTCCCCTCCATCATTTGTGAGGTAATTTACTTCATGCTGTAGTGTTACTTTGCAAAGAGTTTCCTCTTCTCTGTCAATAACAGCCATTTCTTGTGAGATGGGTGAGGGGAGATGCTTAGGGAAATATGTTTATTTATTTTATTTTATTTAACATATCTTTATCCCTCCTATCCATTTAAAAAACAAATGTATACTCAGAACACCTGACAACACTACTAAAAATAAGTCAAACAATGAAAAAAAAAGATGAAAATGTCACTAAAAACCAACAGTAAGTTGAAATCAATGTGTGAAGCAGTATCAAATAGAAGACACTTTGTGAGACCATGCAGAGTGTCTTTCCCCATCTCACGGAGGAAGTGTAACTAGTGGTCACGTACTGCAGGAAGGCTTCAAAACAAAAGTAGATGGTTGACCCCTAGGTCCTTTCTTCACCCTACCTGATCCCAGCAGGGTCCGGCATGACAAGTGCTGCCCTCCACACTGGCTGCCCGTAGGAAGGAGGAAGAGGTGCAGTGACCATGCCTCTTCCTTCTGCACCGCTGGGCAGAAAGTTCAGGTAAGTATGGGAGGGCTGCGTAAAACCTGTCAATGATTTGTGGCACGATCACACCGCCTGGGGTTCAGGAGAACAACAGGACAAGGACGACATGGTGCCTAAGCATTGTCTGGGTCCCATTCTTCTCCCATCCCCAACACGGGATGACAGCATCCTGCAGAGAGGGTCCTAAGTCTCAGGTTAAGCACTTCTGGAGTGCTGCAGATTGGAGATAATTGTAAATGAGGTGGGCTTCTTTGCATCCTCCTTCCATTTTTCAGACCATTTCCACACTACATTCTTACAGCGTGATTATTCCACTTTCAACATCCTATGGAATCCTGGGGTTTGCAGTTTCGGGGGGGGGCTGCCTGGCCCCTCCCGAAACTGCAAACCCCAGGATTCCATAGGATGTTGAAAGTGGAATAATCACGCTATAAGAGTGTAGTGCGGAAATGGCCTCAGAGGTCTGAGAAAGGCTGAGATTTTCTTATTTTAGAAGTTCATGCTTCAAATTAAAATTCTGAAGAGTAAAGAAAAACCACATTTAAAAATAAACTACGTAACTTCTCTTTAAAATACAGGACTGAAGGCCCATCAGAATAACACCATTTTTATTGCCTGCTAGAAATTCAGAAGGGATCGAAGCTGCCCGATTTTCCATGAGAGGGAATTCCACAAATGGGTGCTGCTACCAAGAAGGCCCTGTTGTGCATACCCAATGCATAGGGAGAGTCTTCCTTCCAAATACTGCTGTAGATGGTGGCCTCTCCTTCCTCTCTGGATGGCTTTAAGCAGAGGAAGGAGTGCTTTAGTTGTGTATTCCTGAATGATAGAGATTAGATTAGATGGTTCTTGCAGCCCCTTCCAACTCTAAAGTTCTGTGACATAGATACTCTCCACACAAGGGAGAACACAGGTTTTATTACTGTTCCCAATCCTGTTCTGGGATCTTCTTTCTTTCCTATAATCTTGTCTGCTTTGGTTAGACCTCATCTTGAATACTGTGTCCAGTTCTGGGCACCCCAATTCAAGAAGGACATGGTCAAGCTGGAGCAAGTCCAGAGGAGGGCGACCAAAATGGTGAGAAGCCTGGAAGCCACACCCTATGAGGATAGACTTAGAGAGCTGGGTATGTTTAGTCTGCAGAAGAGAAGGTTAAGAGGGGACATGATAGCCATGTTTAAATATTTGAAGGGATGCCATGTAGAGGAGGGAGTGGGCTTGTTTTCTCCTGCTCCAGAGACCAGGACAAGGAGCAATGGATTCAAACTGCAGGAAAGGAGACTCCACCTGAACCTCGGGAAGACCTTCCTGATGGTCAGGACTGTCCAGCAGTGGAATATGCTGCCTCGGAGTGTAGTGGAGTCTCCTTCTTTGGAGGTTTCTAAGCAGAGGCTGGATGGCCATCTGTCGGGAGTGCTTTGAGGGTGTTCCTGCATGGCAGGGGGTTGGACTGGATGGCCCCTGTGGTCTCCTCCAACTCTACATTTCTATGATTCTATGATTCTGGATTGATCTAAAGAAGAATGAGTTCCTGTAATACAACTGTGTAGGTTTTGCTAGGTTTTGTTCGTTGTTGTCATCTCCACATCCTTCATTCCATTCCTTTGGGGGGCTGTTTATAGGAATTTCTTACACTAGAGTTCTTCCAAATGTTTATTTAAAAGTAGGATGTGGTTTGCTGAGGTTGTCCTATGATTTGAAGGGGAAAAAATTCTTCTCTCTTACTCCCCCCCCCAAAATTCTTAGAGTTATGGTATTACAGTGCAAAAGTACCATTTCACTGATGCACTTATAGCAGGGCTACTCAATGTGGGTGATCCATGGACCAGTGCCAGTCTGTGAGCCATCAGCTGCCGATGCGCAATGAGATTATAGGAAAGAAAGAAGCAGTTGTAGCCAATGGGCCCAAATATAGTACTGGTTTCTTGCATTTTAAGGGACAATATTGTTGGTCCCCCTCATCAGAAATCTTGAAGAGAGCTGTACTCTATAGCACTGTAACTCTTTAAAAAATAAGAAAGGTAGGAGGAGAAAAGAAAAATACTTTTTTGCTCTGGGAGGTGACAGAATTAAAGAGAAACACACTCAAGGGCAGGAATAAAGTGTTGTTCTGGAATAGACAGAAAATAATTCAGAACAACAGAAAGGTCATTTGAATATTTTTAAAAAACCAAGAACTACAGCAACAAATGCTGCATCATCATGAGATATTTGCCCCATTTGGAGACTCATGGTCCCCACCCCCCATGAGGAGAGTAAGAGAATTGGGATGGAGCTCAGCATCTCCATCCATTGATAATGGATTAGGCTCGTGTGTTGCCTATGTGGTATTTCTTCCCTTCAGGCCTTGGAAGCAAAATGTTTTCCAAAAAAAGTAATTTGTCCAAGCTCTGGCTTTTGGTTAAGAGAAGATAGCAGCTGGTATGGGGGATTGGTATTGCATGCTGTTTGGAGTGTCTGAGCTGGGCCCTTAGAGGTAGAGCCCATGGAGCAATCTTGCTTTCCATAAAAAAGATCTTCTCTTGCTAATAAATTTGAATGCCTCAGTTAGTGCAATGATGGAGGCAGGAAGACCCTCCTTCAGCTTTACTCTGGCCTTGGAATCAGGCACAGCAGTTTCAGGTAATGTGGTCTGAGCACGATTGGAAACAGAGCTCTGGAAAAATTATTATTTGAACTACAGTTTCCAAAAACCCTGGAAGGATTCTGGAAGTTATAGGCGATTTCCACACTATAGTGCTGTTATTCCACTTTTAACCTCCTATGGAATCCTGGGGTTTGCAGTTTAGGGAGTGTCCTTTGAGGCCTCTCCCTAAACTGCAAACCCCAGGTTTCCACAGGATGTTGAAAGTGGAATAATAGCACTATAACAGTCTAGTGTGGAAATGGCCATAGTGCACATCACCTCTCCCCCAGCTGCCCTAACTAACAAAGCATCTTGCCTTCAGGGGGAAGAGATCTGACTTCTCAGAAACATTCTTCCCCCTCCAGCTTTAATGTTTGTTTTGTTATATTGTTTTGTTGCTGTTAGATGACTTCAGGTTATTTCCAATGACCACCCTAAGGAGAACCTATGAGGGGGGTGAGGTGACAAGATTTGTTCAGAGTGGGTTTGCCATTGCCTTGCCCTGAGGCTGAGAGAGTACAACTCGCCCTAGCTGACCCAGTGAGTTTCCATGGCCAAGAAAGGATGCAAACCCTGTTCTCCTGGAGTCCTAGGCCAACAGTCAAATCAGTACACCATGCTAACTACCATGATTGTTTTATTACTGCACCTGAAAAGCAAAACACTAATAACTTAAAATTTATCAACATTTGGTGCAGCCACAATTTTGACACTTGCGTTTTTCAGTGCTCAAGATAGAAAACCAAATATTACCTTTCTCCAGAACTTGGAAACAATTACTTTTTTTTGGTTCTACACTGGCCATGGAGGCTGGGGGATTCTAGAAGTAATAGTCCAAAAAAGACAACTTTTCCAACCTCCTCTTCTCTACTGTGGTTTAACGTGGGCACAGTCCACCAGGAAGTTATGCTGTGCAGATCATGTAGAAATGAAAGAGAGAGAGAGATGGTACTTAACATAGATGGTACTTAACACCAGACAAATTACAAAAGATGTATAAAACAGGTACTGGGCTCTGTTGGAAATGCTTGAAAGAAATGGGTACAATATATCATATGTTGTGAACTTGTTCAAAGGCTAAGAAATATTGGTCAGAAATACATAATCAGATATGTAAAATATTGAAGGTGTCAGTTCCGATGACTCCTGAAATGTACTTATTGAATATGATAGACATAGTTGATAATATGATTATAAAGAAAAATTGGAGGATAGTTTTGTATATGATAACAACAGCACATATTGAATATACAAAGGTGTGGAAAATGCAAATAATACCTACAGTTGAACAATGGTGGGGGACTTTCATAGAGAATAAAAATGCTGATATAGTATCACAAAGGCTGAAAGGGAAAACAGACGATGAAATTCAGAAAGAATGGCAAATAGTTGAGTCGGGTAGGGAGACGAATTTAAAAAGTCAGTAGTTCATGATATTAGTTAGAAAGTGTAATGTATGGAGATGTATTGATATCATGAAGCTGGATAAAGAA